>CM055896.1:33894124-34494124 GCA_029582155.1 Panopea generosa
ACGTCGGATTGCTTTGTTATCAGTAAGCGGTTAAATATCGTTTGTTTACGTCGTATTTCGTGCAGTTTCGGTTTTGTTATCAGTAAGCGGTTAAATATCGTATGTTTACGTCGGATTGTGCGTAAGTATTTACCTTACACTCATTCGGTGTCCGAATGTTAATAGTAGTGTTGTTTCTGTACGTTTGTTAATCTTTGTTGTATAGCTTCTCTTTCAACAATTGTTCAGTCATATCGCGACGATGTCTACTTGAGACAATATTATCCTCTTAATGCTGAGAGCAAAATGAGGAAGCTTCTAGTACTATTTTTCAATTATTTTGTATGTCCTGTCGGGGATCGAACCCACGAGATTCCGTATGCGAGTGGGACGCTCTACCACAAGGCCACCGCTGTGGTTATGTTAATAAGATGCACTAAATCGGCATCATATCGCATTCACGAATAACTGTGTGGATAATGTGCTTGATCTTCGGGTTGTAGGTTCGGTTCTTACGTCTACCTATCACGTTTTATATTTTTATGTTTTAAGTATCTGTTTAACTAACTAGCGAGAAATGAGGACAGTAGCACGGACACAGTGAGTTTGGGCAGCATCACTGATACAGCCAGCGAAGTCGAATTAATTTAACTTGGATTGATATTTAACAGATTTGTATTTATAAATTATTATTTTGTGTAACAAAGAGGCCGAAAACAAGACTAACTAAAACAAAATGTCAAAATATATATAAATAAAAATAACAAAATGTTATGTCTGTTTAATAAAATATTGTAGAAATAAAATATATAAAGAGAAAAATACATTACATTTCATTGAAAATATAGATAAAAATGTACGGAACTAGATTCGAACCTATGTTATCAGACGTAGGAGTAAGACATCTTATCACTACGCCATCGGGTCAATGGTTCTCTTAAGTGGTTATTTTAGTATAAATAGTTTCCTGATATAATCATCACGTACAATAACGAAAATGCCCGAACATATTGGCGAAGATTAATGAATACTAGGTAAATACTAACGCACAACACTTTGTTAACAGTTATCTTCACTATAAGCCGTAGATGGACCGTTTCTAAACCCGACGTGCTGTCCATTAAGCTACGTCTAAATACAAGAAATCGCCAGAAGGCTCCGTGGAGAAGTACACTATGCCGCACTATCCTCTCCATGTATGATGCTGTATTGCCTTCGATTTTTCCGTTCTTTCTAATTTCACATAAACTTTATGAACCTAATTAAGGTTACATATGGCACATCCAGATTTTATTGGTTGTGGAATACCTCAAAATGAATAGAACCACCGTCCTTTCGCATGTACATTGTAACTGGCAAACATTCTTACATACAGCTTTGGACCGAATGAGACTCGAACCCTCGACCTTAGCTGTGAAATGTAAGTGGTCGTTAGACGACAGTATCTTGGACTGCTCGTCATTGGACTATTCGGCCACGGAGGACCTTTCCACATAAACACTTGCACCAAATCAGGGTATAGTTTTATTGAAAAAATTATATTGCATCAGTTTAATGTTTTATTTCTTCGATTGTCTGCTATATGTGACAACATATATTCAAAAAAAAAAAAAGCCAAACAATAAGGGCACATTTAAAATAACGCTCACTAAATGCAGGGTCTCTATTGTAACTACAGAGAGACCATGGAAGGCTGCAGAATGAAAGTGAACACAAAGTAATGAGTTTATAACAGTATTTCAGTGATACTACGGCGGTCAACACATCTGACCTTCGTTATTTAGATCCGCTAGGCTTCTAGCCAGTACTAAACACTTTGTCTCTGCGAGTCAGTGACTACCTCTCCACGTATTCAGAGGTGGGAGACTCATAACCGTAAATCAACGTCCATGGTCGCCAACACAGAGGCTGTGGTCCTTCGGGGATTCGAACTCACGACTCTGCAGTAACATTCAAACGTGTTTCCGACTGAGCTATCTGGTCCCAGCTACAATGTCATCAAGATTATCAGACACCAATGAGGTGGCTGGGGCAATTGTATGATTATTTATAATCGACCACGTGGTTATTATCAAACATGTAGACTCACTTTGCTGAAAGATACATGAATTTCGAGATACGGAAATCAAGTTTATTAAAAGCTGGTCAGCATTTGTCCTTACTCAACAAGCATTTCGAATGTATGAAATGTCGCTATGGCAACGCCTTGAGAGACAGAAACCTGTGTTTCCGGTAAAAAATTCGTCTGAAGCTTTCCGTCCTGGAGGGAGCGAGAAATATGTATTGCGAATACGTCCACATGAAGGCAGACGGCATTGCCATGTTGCGACATGATATTCGCTGTTGGAAGGAAGAAGACATGAGCTCGGATGAGGAAACAGATGATGAGCACGTGGTATAAAAGCTTTTTTCAGAGATTTGATTAATTAAAGAGTAATCTACAAACTATACTAAATTTTAAATGTCTGCGACGCGCGCCATTCTGCTTTGCGGTTCTTCCACGCCAAGTGATCTGGCAAAAAATCTCAAATGAGAATTCTTACGAAAGGACGGTAGTTTCTGCTTTAATTCATATACACAGATGTAAGATATGTCTATGTCGAACAAAACTGGAAAGGAAATGATATTACGGGGAATATTTTTTATTATACTATATTTGAGATGTTCCTGTAAAACCAAACATATATGATTATACACTTTTACAGCAGACTGTAAGTTTGATGAGCCAGACGAGCCAATTTCAGTGGCGGAGGTGGAGTCTGTAATACGCAGCCCTTAGAAAAGTAAATCCTGTTCCGGTGATCAGTTGTTAAACGAATATTTTATTGAAAGATGTGATATTGCATATATACATCTTGATGATTTTTTAACGGTATATTGAATTCTGGTTACTTTCCAAATGCAGTGAATCGAGTGTTTTATTATACCTTTGTTTTAATAAACGATCGCAATGCTGTAAACAATTATAGAGGTATAACTTTGGTAAGTTGCTTCTCTAAAATATTCACCGATTTATTAAATAAAAAATAAAAATGGATTGAAAGCAATGATATATTAAGTGATGCTCAATTTGGATATATAGAAAGGGCAGTCCACGGTTTATACAATATTTGTACTTAATGCGAATATACAAAATGTGTTAAATAAAAAATGGGAGATAAGCTTGTGCTTGTGCTTTTGCCTACCTTAAAAGGCCTTTGACAGTGTTTATCGCAGTGGTCTATGGTACATGTATAAACTTCCTAACCTAGGTATTAACTGGAAAAAAATAGTAATTATTCACGACATGTACTCTAAGGTTAAGGCTTGTGTTAAGGGTTGCGAATGTTATTGCGATATTTTTTTGATATGCTTTTGGTTCGAAGCAAGGAGAGACAATCTCGCCGGTTTTATTCTTTTTTTTTGAAGATTGGCAGTTATTCTTACTTGATGTAAGCTGCGGATACACGCTGGATGATATAACTTTTACCTTAATGGTGTTTGCTGATGGTGAGATTTTATTACTTGTTTAGGTAAAAGTCATTTTGACTTTTCACCATCGTAGTTCCGTTGTTTCGACTTTTTATCATCGTAGTTTCGACTTTTCACCATCGAAGTTTCGCGTTTTCACCATCGTAGTTTTTCACCATCGTTGTTTCGCGTTTTCACCATCGTAGTTTCGACTTTTCACCAACGTAGTTTCTGACTTTGAACGTTGGGTTAAACATTAGGTAAGTATTTCATATACGCAAAGTTAAGTTGATATATTTTGTCAATACCGTTATATAAGTACACCTGTATGTATATAAATGTATTTGGTATGCGTATTTTATATATATTGATTATTCCTCTTCTCTTAATAATCATTAATTACACAATGGATACCTTTGTATACGACAGGTACATGTAGGTATCCGAGATGACCCAGTATTTGTAAAGAATGTGCACGCGCCTCGGTGTTCATCTCATATCACCTGTCGGCGTTTTTTTCCTTAACAGAGAGAGAGAGAGAGAGAGAGAGAGAGAGAGAGAGAGAGCGAATGAACGGAGGAAGGAGTGAGAGAGGGGTAAGGAAGGAATATTAAGTACTGTTCGATATTTATTGTATTTTTTTTATATTGATAACAAGTTGATTACCGAAAATTTACATGATTAATTACTCTTAATGTAATATTACCTCAATGAGTGCGAATTATATCTTATACAGCTACTTGTACTGACGGCTCAATTTAGGTACAAAAACGGCAATATGTAAGTAAGTAAGTAAGTAAGTCATTCAGTCAGTCAGTAACAAAGTAAGTGGGCAAATGAATTAATGAGCAAGCAAGCAAATAAGTAATTCAGTCATCAATCAATCAATCAATCGAGCAATGAATCAATAAATCAATAAATGAATTATTGATTCGTCCGTGCTTTTAATTTCGACTGCGCATGGGCAACATGAAGGCGAAACTACGATGGTGAAACAGGGTTCATAAAGATAAGGTCTGATTAAATTCAAGCACTTTTCAAGCACTTTTCATGGTCAAAATTTCAATTTCAAGCACTGAAATAGATGAACTCGCCATACATACTTACTGTTCCTTAGGAGTTCCTGCACAGCTATTAGTTAATATTGTGTAACTAACCCAGCTGTCTCTCCCAATAAAGACAACGTAAACATATGAACAGCAACATAAGGCCATAATAAATTGATTGCTAGATTATCATCCAGGCCCGCCCCCTAATTGTCATGCTGCCCCGACCCTTTTTATTTTCAATTTTTTTTTTTTTAAATAAAATTATTAGGAAAACATCAAAATTTTAAAAATAAAAGATAAAATACCCCCACTCTTCCCATTTTCAAGAATTTTTTTTATACGAAGTCAGTTTCACACAGCCAAGTACTCCCTCAGTTCTTACCTACTAGACAAGTTTATCTTGTGCTCATTTGTGAATTGTCGGCATGGACGTTTCACTTTTTTTTATGTTTCTCGCTCTTATCGTGTGACTTCAGAGCTCAATACACACTTTCTCGCAGGCATTGTTGGCCATTTATTTTGATAAAAACATTGGGTTTCCCCAGATGACGTCACTAGTTCAGAACACAAGCAGCTGTGATTGCATTTGATTCTGTTCTCTGTATTTTGGGGTTATCAAAAAGGTGTTATCGTCAATTGTCAGTGCGGGTTATGGGAGAATTATTTATCATCTGCGTTAAGTTTGTTTAGACGACAACACACCGTATTTATTTTTAAGAATTAGAACAGGTGTGCACTAGGTCCCAGCATGCTGCACTGCACAATACTGCTGGGAAACAGATTTGTCTAATTGAGTTGTCTCCCTTCTCTTGCATATAGTAAAACACGGAGTAAAATAAATGGCGAAGATGGACATTTCATATACTCCGTTACTATTTTTTAAATTCAAACTTTTTAATTCAAACTCTTTTAAATTCAAGCACTTTTCAAAAACTTTTCCCACTGACTTTAAAATGAGCACTATCAAGAAAGTTTTTAAGAAACAAGCACAAATATATGCGAACCTTGTGAAAACGCGAAACAACCATGGTGAAAACGCGAAACAACGATGTGAAAAGTCGAAACTACGATGGCGAAAACACGCAACTACGATGGTGAAAAGTCGAAACTACGATGGTTAAAACGCAAAACAACGATGGTGTAAACGCGAAACTATGATGGTGAAAAGTCGAAATAACGATGGTGAAAACGCGAAACTACGATGGTGAAAACGCGCAACAATGATAGTGAAAACGCGAAACAACGATGTTGAAAAGTCGAAACTACGATGGTGAAAATGCGAAACAACGATGGTGAAAACACGCAACTACGATTATGAAAAGTCGAAATAACGATGGTGAAAACGTGAAACTACGATGGTGAAAAGTCGAAACAACGATGGTGAAAACGCGAAACTAACTAAGTAAAGTCGAAACAACGAAGTTACGATGGTGAAAAGTCGAAACAACGAAACAACGATAGTGAAAAGTCGCAACAACGATGGTGAAAAGTCGAAACTACGATGGCGAAAAGTTGAAATGATTTCGACTTTTCACCATCGTTGTTTCGTTGTTTCGACTTTTCACCATCGTAGTTTCGACTTTTCACCATCGTTGTTACGACTTTTTTACCGTCGTTGTTTCGTTGTTTCGACTTTTCACCATCGTAGTTTCGACTTTTCACCATCGTTGTTGCGACTTTTTTACCGTCGTTGTTTCGTTGTTTCGACGTTTCACCATTGTTGTTTCGTTGTTTCGACTTTTCACCATCGTAGTTTCGTTGTTTCGTTGTTTCGACTTTACTTAATTTAATAAATATACCGCGATGGCCCCAAAGTGACACCGCAATAACCACTGTTTATGAGTAGAGTTTGGTACAATATTGGTGTAAAATAGCGAAGTCGGGTTAAATTATTGTTAAATATATTTACACATCTCTACTTAGCAATTGTGAAAAAAGTGCATAAAACGGGCTGCAAATATGAAACCGCTGTTGAATCATTAAGGATGTCTGGAGCAACTTGCCCTGCAAATACATATTTACATAATTTTCATATTGTGTTTAGACAGAGAGTTGTTGATGTGTTTTTGTAAACATGGTATCCAGATCCAGAACGTTATGCACATATATAATTTATTTGAATTTGAAGTATACCTTGTCTTGCTAAGCAAGTTTAGAATGTCCAAGTCTAGACTGAGATCACCCGCCCTTAAGCTTACAATTTACACTGGACGTTATGACCACAATCAAAGATATTGCACTTTATGTGATACACGCAATTTGGAAGACAAGTTATCATGCAGCATTGCATTCATATGCATCTGTTGTACAGCGATATTCGCCAAATGTATATACAATCTTAATATTACACAATTGTATTGAATTAATGTAAATTTAGGTAAATTACAGAACTTTTAAACTGAAAAAATGCATAAGCACAACAATTAATCGACGTATAAACGTCTCACTACACAGTTACGCCCCTTTTTTGCCACGGTAGCAAGATTCTTACTCTTAAAAATAGGCCTATGTACTTTGGTTATAAAATATTTTCAAAATGGTTCATAGTAGCTGTGATTTCTTGCTGCAAATGAGTAGAGCAAAAGTTGGCATAGCATATACTGCAATAAGACATCACTGGTGTTTAAAATGTGACTTTTATAGGATTTTAACCTATGCATGTATGTATGAGCATTTGAGGACTTCTTTTTCAATAAAGCTCAGGGTGTCACTGCACCCTCTTTAAAAAAACATCGTGGTCAACCTGTCAGTTATTGTGCATTTTTATGTGTGTATACATTCCTGCTATGAAAAAAAAAATACTTTTAAAAAATTCTATGTGGAATTCTTTTTTTACCAGTGAAATCCTAGACCTTATTTTATATAGAACAAAGAACAAAATTCAATTGTGTAGTGAGACCTAAATATAGGGTCTGGAAGAGTTACTTACCTAACAGTTGAGCGAGTCTCGAGCTCCTATTTGTACGGTAGACGTGCCTATTTGTTTTCCGTATGTATCCTGGCAGTAACATACAGAGCCAGTACAGCCGATACTTGCGTAGTTACCATTAGGGTCACAGTGGAACTGCTTACCAACTAACCCAGTTTGCTCATACGCATACTCATCGCGGGCGCAATCTAAGCAATACAAAATGATTTAAGCAAACCACATGTAGGCGTAAAATACAATGTCCAACATTTTCCTCAGTAAATAACTCATTAATTATAAAATACAGTTTTTGAATAGTTGATTACTTACAATTAACTCATCATGATTTTATACGTAAAATGTGCAAAACTATGACGTGAGTTCAAACATTGGTTTATTACGTTAAGTTTATGAAAGGAAAATGAACTGTAAGTGAAACTATACAACTATATATAATGTACTTAAGTGAAACTAAACACCTATATATCATGTACATAAGTGAAACTATTCACATATATACTGTACATAAGTGAAACTATTCAACTATGTATCATGCACATAGGTAAAAATATTCAACTATATATACTGTTAATAGTTGAAACTATTCAACTATTTATCATGTACATAAGTGGAACTATACATCTTTATATCATGTACATAAGTGAAACTTTACACTTATATACTATGTACACAAGTGAAACTATTCAATTATATATACTGTCCATAAGTGAAAACTATTCAACTATAAATCATTTACATAAGTGAAACTATTTCAACTATATATACTGTCCATAAGTGAAGCTATCCACCTATATATCATGTACACCAGTGAAACTATTTAACTATATAAATTGTCCATAAGTGAAACTATTCAACTATATACCATGTACACAAGTGAAACTATTCAACTATATATACTGTTCATAAGTGAAACAATTAAACTACATATAATGTACATCAATGAACTACACAACTAAATATCATGTACATAAGTTAAACTATACAACTGTATATCATGCACATAAGTGAAACTATACAACTGTATATCATGTACATAAGTGAAACTATACAACTGTATATCATATGCATAAGTGAAACTAAGTGAAACCATGCAACTATATATCATGTACATAAGTGAAACTATACAACTGTATATCATGTACATAAGTGAAATTATTCAACTATATCTAATGTACATAAGTGAAACTATACACCTATATATCATGTACACCAGTGAAACTATTTAACTATATATATTGTCCATAAGTGAAACTATTCAACTATATACCATGTACACAAGTGAAACTGTACAACTTTATATCATGTACATAATTGAAACTATACAACTATATATCATGTGCATAATTGAAACTGTACAACTATATATACTGTCCATTAGTGAAACTATTCAACTATATATAACGTACATACGTGAAACTATACAACTATATATTATGTACATAAGTGAAACTATACAACTGTATATCATGTACATAAGTGAAATTATTCAACTATAATTATTATATAATGTACATAATTGAAACTATACAACTATATATCATGTGCATAATTGAAACTGTACAACTATATATACTGTTCATAAGTGAAACTATTCAACTATATACAACGTACATACGTGAAACTATACAACTATATATCATGTACATAAGTGAAACTATACAACTGTATATCATGTACATAAGTGAAACTATACAACTGTATATAATGTACATAAGTGAAACCATGCAACTATATATCATGTACATAAGTGAAACTATACAACTGTATATCATGTACATAAGTGAACTTATTCAACTATATATAATGTACATAAGTGAAACTATACACTTATATATCATGAACACCAGCGAAACTATTTAACTATATATATTGTCCATAAGTGAAACTATTCAACTATATATCATGTACACAAGTGAAACTATTCAACTATATATACTGTCCATAAGTGAAACAATTCAACTATATATAATGTACATAAATGAATTACACAACTAAATATCATGTACATAAGTGAAACTATACAACACTATATCATGTACATAAGTGAAACTATACAACTCTATATCATATGCATCAGTGAAACTAAACAACTACATATAATGTACATAAGTGAAACCATACAACTATATACCATGTACATAAGTGAAACTATACAACTGTATATCATGTACATAAGTGAAATTATTCACCTATATATAATGTACATCAGTGAAACTGTACAACTTTATATCATGTACATAATTGAAACTATACAACTATATATCATGTGCATAATTGAAACTGTACAACTCTATATACTGTCCATAAGTGAAACTATTCAACTATATATAACGTACATACGTGAAATTATACAACTATATATCATGTACATAAGTGAAACTATACAACTGTATATCATGTACATAAGTGAAAATATTCAACTATATATAATGTACATAAGTGAAACTATACAACTTTATATCATGTACATAATTGAAACTATACAACTATATATCATGTGCATAATTGAAACTGTACAACTATATATACTGTCCATATGTGAAACTATACAACTATATATCATGTACATAAGTGAAACTATACAACTGTATATCATGTACATAAGTGAAACTATACAACCGTATATCATGTACATACGTGAAACTATACAACTATATATCATGTACCTAAGTGAAACTGTACAACTATATATACTGTCCATAAGTGAAATTATTCAACTATATATGATGTACATTAGTGAACTATACAACTATATATAATGTACAAAATTAAAAGTATACAACTATATATCATGTGCATAATTGAAATGTACAACTATATATACTGTCCATAAGTGAAGCTATTCAACTATATATAATGTACATAAGTAAAACTATACAACTATATATCATGTACATAATTGAAATTAAACAACTATATAGCATGTACATAATGAGACTGTACAACTATATATACTGTCCATAAGTGAAACTATTTAACTATATAGCATGTGCATAAGTGAAACTATACAACTATATATCATATACACCAGTGAAACTATACAACTATATATAATGAGCCTAATTGAAACTATACAACTATATATACTGTCCATAAGTGAAACTATGCAACTATATATCATGTACATAAGTGAACCACACAACTATATATCATGTACATAAGTGAAACTATGCAACTATATATCATGTATATAAGTGAAACTATACAACTATATATCATATATATAACTGAAACTATACAACTATATATAATGTGCATAATTGAAACTGTACAACTATATATACTGTCCATAAATGAAACTATGCAACTATATATCATGTACATAAGTGAAACTTAACAACTATATATCATGTATATATGTGAAACTAAACAATTGTATATCGTATACATAAGTGAAACTATACAACTATATATCATATACATTAGTGAAACTATACAACTAGATATCATGTACATAAGTGAAACTATTCAACTATACATCATGTACATAAGTGAAACTATACAACAATATATATCATGTATATAAGTGAAACTATACAATTATAATTCATGTACATAAGTGAATCTATACAACTATATATCATGTACACAAGTGAAAGTTTACAACTATACATCATGAACATAAGTGACACTATACACATTTATATACTGTACATAAGTGAAACTATACAACTAGATATCATGTACATAAGTGAAACTATTCAACTATACATCATGTACATAAGTGAAACTATACAACAATATATATCATGTATATAAGTGAAACTATACAATTATAATTCATGTACATAAGTGAATCTATACAACTATATATCATGTACACAAGTGAAAGTTTACAACTATACATCATGAACATAAGTGACACTATACACATTTATATACTGTACATAAGTGAAACTATACAACTCTATATCATGTACATAAGTGAAACTATACAACTCTATATCATGTATAAAAGTGAAACTATACAATATTATATCATGTATATAAGTGAAACTATTCAACTATATATACTGTACACAAGTGAAACTATACAACTATATATCATGTACACAAGTGAAAGTTTACAACTATATATAATATATATACTTGAAACTATACAACTAAATTTCATGTACATAAGTGAAACTCTTCAATTATATAGCATGTACATAAGTGAAACTATTCAACTATAAAGCATGTACATAAGTGAAACTTTACAACTATACTTCATGTACATAAGTGAAACTATACACCTATATAAACCTTTCATAAGTGAAACTATTCAACTATATATACTATACATAAGTGAAACTATACTAATGTATATCATATTGGTAAGTGAAACTATACAACTATATATCATGTATATAAGTGAAACTATACAACTATATATCATGTACATACGACAATTCATGCCGTTATTCATCCAACGGTAGACCATATAGTTGTCGATTCGGGTACCATTCTTTGTTACACACACAGCCCTGAAAAATACCAGTGTAAATTTGTATTATCGTCAGTCTATTATGTTGTTGTTTATTCATTATTGAATAATGACCGACATGGATGTTACAAAAATGAGATACACAACTTATGCTTCATCAACTCTATTACTATATAGCTTGATAATTTTATTTCCTCCAATTTTCAGGAGAGCATATAAATAATACAATGTAATAGATGAACAAGTACAAGTTAACATATCTACAAGAATGAACAATACATATATATATTAAAGAAAAACTCACAATTATTATATGTACATAAATATGACTGCTATATATTCAGTTCAAATCAATTCAATTTTCTTATCTGGCAGCACAGTCATCAAATATTAATATGTCATTTAATAAAATGTAAACATATATGGATATGTTCGCTTGTACAGACTAAGAATATCATACCTCGCACACGGGATTATTAAACGTTAAATAAACACTATATATTGAGATATCGACTCAGACAAAACGTACAAGCTGATCCTAACCGATATCCCAGCATATAGCGAAATATGCTTATGAAATTCTTCTTTTATGACATTCATATAGATAACCCTGTCAAATATAACATAACATAACATAACATGTAACTTGTTTAAACGAAATCGAAAGTAAAGCAAGGCAATATTGAGAACATGGCAATATTTCGAGATAAAGTTAACAAATATACATGCAACAAACAACTGCAACCAACATCACATACAACCTTCAATGATCCTACAAGGAATCATAAATTATTTCAGTCCAATAGTGCAATCAATAATAATCACAATATAATATAATATGCATCTTGTCAAAGCGAAAACGAAAGTACAAGAAGATATAGAGGCCATGCTGAGCATGTAGCCCTATTGCAATTATTATGTGCATGTTTACCTTATGCTTCATCAACTCTATTACTATATACATGTTTATTTTTTTTCGCGCCAGGATTATTCCTTTACAGCGGAATTACGTCAATCATCTAAGGTGATACTAAAACCCGGCAAGGTTGCGGCCGACTCGGCCACATCCCAGCTGCGGGGAAACGGCAAATATGGTGTGTGGAATGGTGTTAACGATGGTCAAATACACTAATCTTAATTATTATGTATTGCCTTTAGCATATTTATTAAGAAAATATATGAAAACAATTCCTTTATTTAACTCTTGAAGTTAATTTTTAGTTTTTAACTGCTTCCGCCTGTGTGTGACAGGCAAATAAAATATATCATTTGCAAATAACCATGGATTTAACTAATTGTTACAAAGCTTATGGTATGCTGAATATATAACAATGTAATGATATATCAATAAGCTATAATATTATGATATCAAATATAATTATTTATTTTGATCGATACAATCTTTAAAACAACATAGCGACTTTGCCCCGGTGTGTTGTATTTTCCACACGCTGTAAGTATAAGACAACATTTCTCCCACTTAAATATTATATTTTTATAATTGGCATATAATTCTAGTGAGGAATTCATCTCATATAGATTTACAGTCAGTTTTTGAGGGCATAGATTGTTATGGATCAAGGAAGAGATTCAAACTTTTAGTTTAAACAATATTTTATTCACATAGGTACATATATTAAGCATACATTTAATAATAAAACATAAAGTCATACGTTTATCAAGTTATGTGGTAAGGATACAGAAAAAAGCTTTAAAAGCTTGTGTAAATCTGCTTCCGTGACAGTTATTTTATATTTCATACAGACTTTATCATATTAATCAAACTTTTAAATAAATGTTTCGAGAAATTCATGACATTTTTATATATGTCAACAATATTTTGCCAGAATTATTTCATTAAAAAGTAGTCGCAAGGCATGTCCACTGTGATCAAGATATGTTTATACTTCAGTAAAATGTATATACTAAATTCACAAGAAGTATTTAAAAATACGCTGAATTAAAAATATGACAGTTTAGGCTATGCAAAATCAGATTCATATTACTGGCTTGTAGCATTAATATCAGTGTAACTCAGTACTGGCTTGTAACATTAATATCATTGCAACTTGGTACTAGCTTGTAGTATTAATATCAGTGTAACTCGGTACTGACTTGTAACATTAATATCATTGCAACTTTAATCTGTCTTGTAGCATTAATATCATTGTAACTTTGGTCTGACTTGTAGCATTAATACCATTGCAACTTGGTACTGGCTTGGAGCATTAATATCATTGCAACTTGGCACTGGCTTGTAGCATTAATATCAGTGTAACTCGGTACTGACTTGTAACATTAATATCAGTGTAACTTGGTACTGGCTTGTAACATTAATATCAGTGTAACTCGGTACTGACTTGTAACATTAATATCATTGCAACTTGAATCTGTCTTGTAGCATTAATATCATTGTAACTTTAGTCTGACTTGTAGCATTAATACCATTGCAACTTGGTACTGGCTTGTAATATTAATATCAGTGTAACTCGGTACTGGCTTGTAACATTAATATCATTGCAACTTGGTACTGGCTTGTAACATTAATATCAGTGTAACTAGGTACTGACTTGTAACATTAATATCATTGCAACTTTGATCTGTATTGTAGCATTAATATCATTGTAACTTGGTACTGACTTGTAGCATTGATATCACTGTAACTTGGTACAGTCTTGTAACATACATATCAGTGTAACTTAGTACTGTTTTGTGCCACAAATATCAGTGTAACTTTATACAGTCTTATACCACAAATTTCAGTGTAACTTGGTACAGTCTTGCTACATACATATCAGTGTAACCTGGTACAGTCTTGTTACATATATATCAGTGTAACTTAACACAGTCTTGAACAAAATATACAGTGAACATTTTTACAGTCTTGTACCACAAATATCAGTGTAACTTGGTACAGTCGTGTACCACAAATATCAGTGTATTTTGGTACTGTCTTGTTTTACAATAAAAAGTGGAACTTAGTACAGTATTGTATCACAACTATCAGTGTAGCTTGGTACAGTCTTGTTACATAATAAACAGTGGAGCTTGGTAGAGTCATGTTACATAATAAACAGTGGAGCTTGGTAGAGTCTTGTTACATAATAAACAGTGTAACTTGGTACTGTCTTGTACTACAAATATAAGTGTAACTTGGTACAGTCTTGTTACATAATAAACAGCGGAACTTGATAATGTCTTGTACCACAAATATCAGTGTAACTTGGTACAGTCTTGTTACATAATAAACAATGGAACTTGGTACTGCTTTGTACCACAAATATTAGTGTAAATTGGTACAGTCTTGTTACATAATAAACAGTGGAACTTGGTACAGTCTTGTACTACAAATATCAGTGTATATTGGTACAGTCTTGTTACATAATAAACAGTGGAACTTGGTAATGTCTTGTACCACAAATATTAGTGTAACTTGGTACAGTATTATTACATAATCAACAGTGGAACTTGTGACTGTATTGTACCACAAATATCAGTGTAAATAGATACAGTATTGTTACATAATAAACAATGATACTTTTTACTGTATTGTACCACAAATATCAGCGTAACTTCGTACAGTCTTGTTTCATAATAAACAGTGGAACTTGGTACTGTCTTGTACCTCAAATATCAGTGTACCTTGGTACAGTCTTGTTACATAATAAACAGTGGAACTTGGTACTGTCTTGTACCACGAATATAAGTGTAACTTTGTAGAGTCTTGTTACAAAATAAACCGTGGAACTTGGTACAGTCTTGTACCACAAATATCAGTGTAACTTGATACAGTCTTGTTACATAATAAACAGTGGAACTTTGTTCTGTCTTGTTCCACAAATATCAGTGTTACTTGGTGCAGTAATATTACATAATAAACAGTGGAACTTGGTTCTGTCTTGATCCACAAATATCAGTGTAACTTGGTGCAGTATTATTACATAATAAACAGTGGAACTTGGTACTGTCTTGTACCACAAATATCAGAGTAACTTGGTACACTCTTGTTACATAATAAACAGTGGAACTTGGTACTGTCTTGTACCACAAATATCATTGTAACTTGGTAAAGTCTTTTTACATAATAAACAGTGGAACTTGGTTTTGTATTGTACCACAAATATCAGTGTAACTTGGTAGAGTCTTGTTACATAATAAACAGTGGAACTTGGTACTGTCTTGTACCTCAAAATTCAGCGTAACCTTGTAAAGTATTGTCACATAATAAACAGTGAAAATTGGTACTGTCTTGTACCACAAATATCAGCGTAACTTGGTACAGTCTTGTAACATAATAAACAGTGGGACTTGGTACTGTTTTATGCCACACATATCAGTGTAACTTAGTACAGTCTTGTTACATAATAAACAGTGGAACTTGGTACTGTCTTGTACCACAAATATCAGTGGAACTTGGTACAGTCTTGTAACATATTAAACAATGGAACTTGGTATTGTCTTGTACCACAAATATCAGTGTAACTTGGTACAGTCTTGTTACAT
The DNA here is from genome assembly GCA_029582155.1 of Panopea generosa. Classification (NCBI taxonomy): domain Eukaryota; kingdom Metazoa; phylum Mollusca; class Bivalvia; order Adapedonta; family Hiatellidae; genus Panopea; species Panopea generosa. The sequence goes on from CM055896.1 coordinate 33,910,461, forward strand.
AAAAAACAGTGGAACTTGTTTGAGTTTTGTACCACAAATATCAGTGCAATCTTATAGAGTCTTTCTTGTTACATAATAAACTATGGAACATAGTACTCTCTTGTACCACAAATATCAGTGCAACTTGGTAGTGTATTGTTACATAATAAACAGCGGAACTTGGTATTGTCTTGTACCACAAATAGCAGTGTAACTTGGTACAGTCTTTTACCATAAATATCAGTCTAACCTTGTAGAGTCTTGTTACATATTAAACAATGGAACTTGGTACAGTCTTGTACCACAAATATCAGTGCAACTTGGTAGAGTCTTGTTACATAATTAACAGTGGAATTTGGTAGAGTATTGTTACATAATAAACAGCGGAACATAGTACTGTCTTGTACCACAAATATCAGTGCAATCTTGTAGAGTCTTGTTACATAATAAATAGTGAAACTTGATACTGTCTTGTACCACAAATATCAGAGTAACTTGGTACACTCTTGTTACATAATAAACAGTGTAATTTGGTACAGTCTTGTTATATAATAAACAGTGTAACTTGGTTCTGTTTTGTACCACAAACATCAATGTAACTTGGTACAGTGTGTTACATAATAAACAGTGTCACTTGGTACAGTCTTGTTATATAATAAACAGTGTAACTTGATACAGTCTTGTTACATAATACACGTGGAACTTGGTACTGTTTTGTACAACAAATATCAGTGTAATTTTGTAGATTCTTGTTACATAATAAACAGTGTAACTTGGTACAGTCTTGCTATATAATAAACAGTGGAACTTGGTACAGCCTTGTTACATAATAAACAGTGTTATTTGGTAAAGTCTTGTTACATAATAAACAGTTTTACTTGGTAAAGTCTTGATACATAATAAACAGTGTAAATTGGTACAGTCTTGTTAAATAGTAAACAGTGTAACCTGGTACTCTCTTGTTTATCTATGCTTATTATTCATCTACCGGTCTGAAACAGAGGCTTTATTTGTTTACTTTCCGCCAATTAGAATACGACCCCTTCGATATCTCGTTTTACATGCTTTCTGGAACTTGGTGTGCAGATCACTAATAAAAATAGGTCACAATCATTTATAACTTATACAGGAGTAGAAACCGAAATGCTCGCTTTTTTATGTTCTTATTACTGACTTCAAGTAAAGTATTGTAGATATAGATTGTAGGGTCGTCCATCATCAAAATAGCATTTACCTTTACGAGGTAGTCTACGGCAGTTGGTGTCAGCTTGGGGTTGAGTCTATGGTGGCAAAGAAAGAGAGGAATGCGTTGCCATTGGTTACGAAGGACGTTAAAATTGTTGTTGTTGCCAGAGGACCCCAAAACATACTGGTTTTGCTAGTCGGAGGCAATTATATTTGACTTATAAAATAACATAGATAATTGACAAATTGCGAATTTGAGTTTTGACAGGGAGTCATTTAACGTGGAATAAACCAACGTCATGTAGCTTTGCTTATGACGGAACACTTTGTATTGTGAAGGCAGATAAATTTTCTAAATTTTGGTAACAAATTTGTATATCTTTGTACAGGAGTTACCTGAAAAAAAGTAAAACCCAAGTATACAGTTTCTTTTTTATGCCAACGTCCTATTTGTGTGACATTAACCTTTAAGGTAGCGACCCAAGTGTTGCATATGGAACAGGGTCATGTTAAAATAATTTCCATTCATCCTTACTTTGGTCAAGTGATTGTTTAGCCAAAATAGCTTAGGAAATGGTTATTTGGCTTCTTCAGCACACAACCAAATGTCCTCTGACTAAAAGATGTACTATATAAGAATAGAAGCCATCCTAAAAGTTCTTTCTGTTATATACAAGTTTAAACTTAACTTCACAACGAATCCCTGGATAGGGTAATACAGCTGACAATGGTTTCACTGTTATAATAAAACATCACCACTGCAATAAAGGTTTTGAGAATACATTTCAGTTCAATGGCCAAAATCAAAGTAGTGTCAATAACTAACACTATTCTGGCAACTAGCGGACCGATTGGTTTCATTACTTCAATTATAAAGCAATGTTTTAAGTGTCCATACTAAATTTTATGTAAACACTGTGAATTTGTTTAAAGTATATATATAGCAATTTAATTTTGTTGTTATGAAGTTCCATACATTTTCAGTAATTAAGATACGCTCGTATACTCACAGCGAGTATGAGAGAATCATCCAGTGCTTCGCAAATGAACGAACTTTCAAAACATCTAGTTTTGCCTACACATCGAAATATAAATTCCCCTTAATGTAGTCATTATTCTAGAAAAAAGTTGTCAACATAAAATATCGATTTAAAATGTTTGTTTTTAGATGCACTGAATAAAAGTACCCGTATGATGAAAATAATATATGACTTTCCGCACAAAAAATAAATACACTAACAAAGTACATTGCAATCATGCTAGAAAATAATGTACCTGGACGACATTTTAAATCCAAATCTTGATATGTGGTCAAAATTGCAATAATTATACTGTTTCTCCAATAAATAATCTCAACCAGTGGTGGCCATTATACGTTTCCGTAATTATAACATACATTTATTATAGTTAAGTTATATGTCTTAACTATAAACTATGGAGCATACATATTCAAACTGATCGTATTAGTTAAGTTTATAACTGGTGGGTGAAATATGGCATCATAATAATCACATTTAACAACATAATTACTTCTAAATCATCGTTATATATTCAATATTACTCTAATTGTGTTACGAAATATCAAAGTATTTGTGCGATATTCGTACGTCCGTCCATTTGTCCAGCTTGCTTTTCCCGTTCTTCTATAAATTTATGACATGAAGTAAATTACGAGCATAAATAACGTACTGTGATCCGGCGGTTTGCATACCCTCGTAATATCCATCTATATCACATTTTGGGGTTTCAAGACCGAGCAAATAGTTGTTTACGTCCGCTTGTAGACGGGACTGTACGCTAGCCACCTCCATTGCACATGGACCTATATATTACAGAAACGTAATCTTATATAAAACATTTGATCCCATGATGCCTTGGAAGCATGTAACGTGACAACAGAGAAGATAATATAGACATATTTTAATAGATAAAAGGGTAAGAGTAACTTGTTGCTGATGTATACTGTTTGAATTGTTTCATGGATGTGTTTATTTAACTTCTTTACTTGGCATCGGTTGTGAAACAAGTTCTTACAATTAAGACAAATCACGTCTGAAGTCTTCCTAGATAGTACCTAGCCGTGGCTGACGAACCGATATTCTGACATTGGATCACGTGATCCAATCGTCACTATTGTTGTTACTACATCTATTTATAGAACTTCTACTATCTTACTAAGTTTTTAAACATGACTACTAAATCTCACTCTGTCAGAACTCCGTTACACGATGTGAGGGCAGATGTCAGAGACACAACGTATACAGCCATCATTCCACTAAGAAAACATCAAAGCGGCACGATACGGTGGTGAATGTAAACGGATTGAGAACCAAAAATGGCATCTCATTTTCTCAGAGATTCCTAGTATACTTTGACACTGAAAATCTTAAGCATACTTCTTACAATTAGCGTTGAAAACACTATTGAAATCTGGTATTGCTTTAACACGAACCAGTACAGAATTTTGCATTTAAGCGTTATTTGATATCAAATATATAGTACACACATATATATATATATATATATATATATATATATATATATATATATATATATATATATATATATATCAACTCAGTTTATGTTAGGCAGATGCAATTTATCAAGTTAAATCAATTGATCAAGTCAAAAAGCGAAGTACAGTGTTTCATCGGCAGTACTGTAATTATTTCGAAAACCTGCCTGTTCTTCACAAAGAAAATCCATGTGTCTCCAAAATAGTTTGAAGACGTCTACAATTAACTATCACACTTGTAAACAGATTATCAAAGCAAACTTCTGTAATGATCTTGGTTATTAATATCGCCTTTCGTTTTGTAAATTGGTTCAAGAATGCCTTTAAACCAATACTCTGGTATGGATGCATTATCAGACATTCATGTAATATTAAATAACTTATTTTTAACCGGCGGCATTATTTCTTTTGAGTGTTTTATATACTTATTACAATTATATTCAACAGTCGCGTGCAGATGGCAGATACAATTTCTGTTTCAGAGATAACGACATTCAATTCGGTGATATAATATGGGACAGAGTCGAAGTTGAAATCTGATTTCACATTTACATTTTATTTGTTAAAATGAATCTAGGTAAGTTTGCCCAGGCCATTTTACTGACAGCCTCACCTCCGATCAATCTTAAAACATACGAACGTATATAACTATACAGGATGTTTGATATCAAAGTATATGTACGGAAAACATTATATCTAAGTATATGTACATAAAACATTATATCTAAGTATATGTACGTAAAACATTGTATCTAAGTATATGGAAATTTAAATAACCTGGTACCTGATATCACTTTGCATGTCGTAGTATGTGCGTCACAGAATAAACCGTCGATACATTCAGGGCTGGAATAACACTGCTCTCCCGCCTCTTGCAACACCAAATAAAACATTACACAGTCATCCCACAGCATATAATATATTCTATAATATAACATTGAAACGACTATTGATCACGTGTGGTAGAGTGTAATTTTACTGTTATAAATATTTTAAAGCTTTAATATATCAATACATTTTCATGTTTAAAATATTAACATTTACACACTAGCTTTGAAACGATACTGGTCAAGGCTGAGTAGTGTCTTAAGATAGCTATCAATGGTAATGCTTAAGCGAAAATAGGCAGGCCAAATTTCTGTGCAATTCGAATACGAAGAATCGATTATCGCCGAATTTGAACGAAAGCGATATGTTCATCAACATGTGTCGGTGAAAATGTAGGTATTTTATTATAATTATTACAAATAACTTTAGATTAAAAACAATGAAAATATAACATTTTGACTAAGTATTTAAACAGTATGAATATTTGATAAATATAAAATTACGTCTTCAACACTTACGTTTTATTCCATTATCGTATCTATAATTGTAATCGTTATTTGATATCAAATATATACTTTACCAAAGACTGCTTTGTAAGTTACAAAGAACTTTATCACAAAAGACTGCTTTGTAAGTTACAAAGAACTTTACCAAAGACTACTTTGTAAGTTACAAAGAACTTTACCACTGAAGACTGCTATGTAAGTTTAAAATAACTTTATCACCAAAGACTGCTTTGTAAGTTACAAAGAACTTTACCATCAAAGACTGCTTTGTAAGTTACAAAAAACTTTGCCAAAGACTGCTTTGTAAGTTACAAAGAACTTTACCACCAAAGACTGCTTTGTAAGTTTAAAATAACTTGACCACCAAAGACTGCTTTGTAAGTTTCAAAAAACTTTACCATCAAAGACTGCTTTGTAAGTTACAAAAAACTTTGCCAAAGACTGCTTTGTAAGTTACAAAGAACTTTTCCACCAAAGACTGCTTTGTAAGTTTAAAATAACTTGACCACCAAAAACTGCTTTGTAAGTTACAAAGAACTTTACCACCAAAGACTGCTTTGTAAGTTACAAAGAACAATACCACCAAATACTGCTTTGTAAGTTTAAACTAACTTTACCACTAAAGACTGCTTTGTAAGTTACAAAGAACTTTACCACCAAAAAAACCGCTTTGTAAGTTACAAAGAACTTTACCACCGAAGAATGCTGTTTCACAAATAAATTGGTGACAGTAATTTACAAAGTGATCCCTGGACCAAAAATGCAGATGAAATTGCACCGTGGGTGAATGAGATTGGGAGTGAGAATGAGAGTTTGAGGAGAGTATATGATCAGCACAGACATACATAATGATGCGAGAAGGTGATATAACAAATTCTTACAATTTTCCAATTTCAAACAATGTAAATTTAGATTTGTTAATGGAACAAATAGAATATTTACGAATATAATCGAAACGCGTTTAAAGTTTAAAACATTCCTTTTTTGTTTGATATTACAAAATATCAGCGATAGAACTTATCATCAGTTGTTTTCAACAACTTTTTAAAATGGGATTTCCTATAGGTTTGGGTCAACCATTACTACTATATATCGTAAATTCTAAGAGTTTCTTTGCAGACAAAACTAAAACAAAACAATTATATATGGATAATATTTGTTTCTTACATACACAACGGATCCAGTATGTCAGAAACGCTTCCGTTCTTCTAATGAAACTTTGATTGATTTATAGTTCTAGTTAGGATTTCGTTCTGAAGCTAGCAGATTTATAGTCTTTTTCTAGCAGAGACTGCTATAGATTATGGAAGATTATGAAATCGATGCTTCGGGAGAGTGCTTACACTTTTGCGGCGAATTTATGCTTTGCATTAAGTTTTTCCTGCATGAATGAAGCGGTGAAAACACATATGATGCCTGTGCTTGCCACAGTTCTAAACAGAACATAGTCCAGAGATAACGTACAGAGATAAGATAAATGGTGAAGTACACTTTTAGAAGATTACAAATATTAGTTGAGGGGCCATCTTCAGTACGTTTTATCTTTCAGAAAGCAAGCCATATACATACACAGTCGAGTCTATTTATTTTACAGGCTATTAATCGTTACGTGAGAGGGAGTTTTGGATCACCTATAATGTAAATCGATATAGATAAATTTAGAATAAATATTTCTCTCTTTACGTTTGAATTGTATGTGTGGACGGTACTGCTATTGTTTATTTCATGACACAGTCAAATATTCCATAGATGTTGGTGAAAAAAAACATTGTGGATTCTTCTAAATATTTGCCAGCCAAACTACCAATTTAGCACAGTTGGTGACTCTTTATATTTGATTATCTTGGTCTTTGGGGTATCATATAATAAAAATTGAGTGCGGGTGGGGATATGTTGAAAAAAATGCCTGAATATTTAATATTCTACTCTTTTAGGTTATATGTTATAGTTGATATACTGAAAGGAACAGTTACTGGTGGGAGGGGGGAGCAGTTTTTACTCCTGTTCAATATGTCCAATGTTGACAGTAGACGTCAGAAAAAAATGTATTCATACCCTAATGTTAACCTGATTTTCACTAATTAAAAATAACAATGCTTTCACAATATGTCAAATACAATAATGACATTCAAATCACAAAATCAACATTGTAATGCATATTTAAATAAGAATAACCAAAGAGTATTTATCACCTCCATCATATGGCAGCACTTCTGTTTCTAATGGTTCTCTTATGCCTTTATAACAAGATGACTGCACCGAGTGCACAGTCGTGGCCCCAAAGTGGCCCATTTTTTCCCAGTAAGCGTTGAAGATGATAAAGACTAAAGGACAAATCTTGACAATTTATGCCCGACAACTATCTCCGTGATGATCGCTATAGGACATTGTGTCTCATTATCATTCGTATCTCACCGCTGATTCAGTTGGGAAAGTTATCAGTTACTTGCGGAGATGGGATGTGCTCGAGAAGATTTTAACATTTCAGAATCCCAGGAAACACAGTTTAGGTTAATTGATCGTCTGTTAGCCTTCAATGGCATAAAATGACACTAAATAGTCAATCAATCAATCAATCAACCGACAATTTATCCTTGAAAAAATATGTGATGAGATTTTGATTTCTTCTGACTTATTGGTTGATCCAAACAACTGAACTTCCTTGGTGAATATCAGTATTTTAGCTGACATCGTTTGCATTATTATACGATTTTTATGTGAAGTATACACATGCAAGTGTTTCTCGTCGAAATATTTTTCTTCCTTTAATTTAGGCATCAACTGTTATGGAGGTGAGGTGACATTTGTCATTAAGAACAGCAGCGACGAAGATGACCAAGACTACAACAATTGACAAATTGTATTTTTGTTATAAAAAGGTGGTCAGAAAATTATGAAATATACATATCATTAAATTTATAATATATAGAGAATAATGAGCATTTCCATTATACTTACTCAGGACATGTAGTTTTAGACATACGTCACAACATCCGCATGCGTCCCCCCTGTATTTTACTACGCCGTTACAGTTTGCTTTTGTCACGAGTGTGCAGCGAACAGTTTTACAAGCGTCAGGCAAACAAGGTGGCATGGCAACAGCAATTGTCACAAACGACAAAACAAATAAAATCTTATACATCTTAAAGTTTAACTACTATTCGTTCCAGTGGTTTGGCTTTTAAAACATCTAGCAATTGCGATCAGTATAATTGTACTAGTTTCTACATAACAGAAAATAAATAATATTGAAATAATTGACCGACACTTTATCAGCTCAAGTCCTTAAAGATAAGCAAATACTTACGTTGAATATTGATAAGAATTACTAAAATAGAATTCTCGTATTTTAACTGTTACAGTGCACATGACCAGTGTAGTGGTAAATATCGTATTGTGTACATGTCGTCGTTACGATGGACATGTAATTCTTTCCATTAGCATCTGAATTAATATAATTTAGCGAAAGTGTTTTTATAAAATATATTTTTATCTCGACAGTAAAAAAACAATCCTAGCACACCCCATTATACGCCAGTGATTTTTTGCTTACCGATTGATCGGCGCAATTAAAAAGCAATCCTAGCACTCTCCAATATACTCGAGAGATCGTGTGCTTACCATTTGATCAGCGACATCAAAAACGATCCTAGTTATACGCCATTGACTATTTACTTACGGATTGATCAGCGATATCAAAAACGATCCTAGCATGTCCCGTTATATGCCAGTGAGTATTTACTTACCGATTGATCAGTGACATCAAAAACGATCCTGGCACGCACAGTACTACGCTAGTTCTTATTTGCTTACCGATTGATCAGCGACATCAGGAAACGATCTTAGCACACCCCGTTATATGTCAGTGATTATTTGCATACCGATTGAACGGCGACATAAAAAACGATCCTAGCACGCCCCGTTATGCGCCAGTGATTATTTGCTTACAGAGATCAGCGACATCAAGACACGATCCTAGCACGCCCCGTTAAATGCCAGTGATTATTTGCTTACCGATTGAACGGCGACATCAAAAACCAACCTAGCATGCACCCTTATACGCCAGTGATTATTTGCTTACCGAAAGATCAGCGACATCATAAACGATCCTACCATGCACCCATTTACGCCAGTGATTATTTGCTTACCGACAGATCAGCAGCATCATAAAGGATCCTAGCATGTACCCTTATACGCCAGTGATTATTTGCTTACCGACAGATCAGCGACATCATAAACGATCCTACCATACACCCTTATACGCCAGTGATTATTTGCTTACCGACAGATCAGCGACATCATAAACGATCCTAGCATGCACCCTTATACGCCAGTGAGTATTTGCTTACCGACAGATCAGCGACATCATAAACGATCCTACCATGCACCCTTATACGCCAGTGATTATTTGCTTACCGACAGATCAGCGACATCATAAACGATCCTACCATGCACGCTTATACGCCAGTGAATATTTGCTTACCGATAGATCAGCGATAACATAAACGATCCTAGCATGCACCCTTATACGCCAGTGATTATTTGCTTACCGATAGATCAGTGACATCACGACACGATCAGAAGAAATAACCCAGATATTACAAAAAATACCACAGAAATTACACATGCTATAGCCAGGATATAAATAGAGTACGGACATGACATTTGGAATAAGTCGGATATTACAGAATAAATATACTTGATATTACAAACGTAATAGCCCGGTTGATACAGAAAGAATAGTTCGGATATTACAAAAATAAAAGAAGGAATAGGTCGGATATTACAGAAATAATAGCCCAAATATGTGAAAATCCTGATAGTACAGACGGAACAAAACAGATATTACAAAAGGAATAGCCCAGATATTACAGAAGGAATAGCCCGGATATTACAGAAGGAATTGCCCGGATATTACAGAAGGAATAGCTCAGTTATATTTGAGTTTGAAGATTTGTTACAATGTCTCGTCTTTGGGTAACTGAAACTTCTATTTACAGAATAAATATCAATGTCTTAAAAACATGACCATGCAGTAAGGGAAGTACCGCAATAATATATACACATTTATGGTGTGGAGTGTTGCCGCGTGGAAGGGAACTGTCTTTTAAGGATCGTCCCAAGTGTTTGTTTGTTGGTCAATTATAAACAGGGTGTCTTCGTTTAAGGTTTTTGATATTTTGATAATGCATTTGGGGGTGATACTCTACATACCCGTCGCATGACAATAAGCTTTACTTTGGACTTAAACATAAGTATACCTTCAGTGTGTTTTCATTGTATCTCTTTGACATGGTGAATCAGTATAACACTATATTATTGCAACAATGATATATATATATATTACAAAGATAATGACATTCAGACAGAAATGTACACTTACTAAACCATATATTACAAGCATTGAAAAAAATAAATGTTGTCCAAATCAAATGTTGATTAATAAACAATTACCTAACGATATATTATAATATGACGGTGTCCAAAAGAGTCAGTTTTTATATTTGGTTGCAAAGGTACAATCTGAATTCATTAAAGAGGACTTGGCTGCATTCAAACATATTGGCTATTACTCATGTAGCCGGGGTTGGAAAGTATGAAATAACAATTCCATTGCTCTTTTTATATTTTGCAGATTTATAACAGGATACTCAGGGTCAAAGAGCCTGTAATACATAACATAATATTCAGATACATATTAAAACAAAAAGAACATTACATAATACTTCACAATACAAATTACAGTATTTCATTATTAACGCGACTTTTTTAAATAAATAAAACCAATATCACAGATCTAACCAGGATATTCCGATCAATAAATATAAAACTTTGCAGTTTTATTATGATATTATGATTGCTTGGAGTATATATAAATATACATGTACTATTTGGATGGATTCAAGTGTCTTTGTTCGATGTCTAAAGAAAGAATGCTGTAGACTGTTAGTGCGGGGATAAGGGTATGCATGCAGTGCTGGGTGTGGCTTGCATCACTCACTTGTCAATCAGTGTCACTCCTAAACTAATTACTAACTCACATCGCTCGCTTGCCAATCTGTCATTCCCAATCTAACTCAGTTCACATATATACAAAACAAAACAACATGTACAATAAACCAGTTTGGGTTCACTATTCTATACTATACAAGTAATTAATTATTTTCCAATACTTTACAGTTAGGATGTACCTGTATGAATTTCATGTATAAATAATTATAGATTAAGACAGTGTTGTCTCCCTGGAACTATAAAAACTGAATTAGCAACACTGGGTGACACTCATTAGAGGTATACAGCTTTGATTGTGTAGCCTATGTTATTATTGATGTATTTTAATATCGTTCTCTGTAGACGCTACTCTATAAAACATTTTAATATATCCGAATGCTAATTATTATTTTAGTTGTTTTGCATATCGATTTAATTCATATATCATAATTAAAACTGAAAAAGATATTAATTGCAGTATGTAAAATAAGAGGCAGCATAATCAAAATCCAAACCTTGGATATGTACTTGTAATGACATTATTGTATTTGTAGCTCATCCTTGCTACAACCGTTGACCACACTAAACGTACACTTACATGTACGTAAGTTATTTTATCTCGTATCAGTTATATTCATTCAACACTTCCATACACTTTGATACAAATGTTGTAATACATAGAGTCTCTCATATGAGTACTTATTTCATATTGAATTGATAAGTGTCTTTTGTCAAAAATCATATCATTTCATATAACGGGTTATAATTCAATATTAAATTGGTGCGAATGTAAGAGAATGTAGTTATCACATAACTTACATTTGAGGATGACAATGACTTCAAAGCAACGGCCAGGCTACCTGGTAATCAACATGAAGTAGGTGTTCTTCGGTTACAGTTCATTGAAACAAATGCAACAAAACGAACTTTGTACAAAGGAATTTCATTTCAATTTGAGCACTTAAAATGCTTTGGGTTCCCCCGATCACGTCGATAAGAGCTGGCGACGTCGAGTTCACAGAGTTCGAGTTAACCTGTAAATGATACACAGCCTTCTGAACATTTGGAGCCTAAGGAATAGGCATATTTGTGTTGTTCGAGTGTAAAATTTTGTGATTTTTTTTATGCTGATTTTCGTTGATGTGACAGTTGTTATTAACAGAGGATATGTTTTTGTGACCGGATATTTACATGATGTGATTTGCAGGAACAATGTTTGTTGCTCAGTTTCTGAATCAAATATTTTCTGTCACTGTGATTTCTCAGATTTTTGTCGGCTGTGATACCAGCAGATTTAGCCATGCTTGCTATCATAGATTGTAACTTGTTTACCCCGACGGCATTTCTCACGAATACTGGAGAATGAATAGTCTTGGTATTACAGACGAAATAACCCAGATATTACCAGAGGAATAGCCCAGATACTACAGCTGAATAACACAGACTGTAGAGAAGAAAAAGCCTGAATATTGTCGGATGAATGAATAGTCTGGGTATTACAGAAGAAATAACCAAGATATTACCGAAGGCATAACCCGGATATTACAAAAGGAATAACCCAACTGTGGAGAAGGAATAGCCTGAATATTGAAGAATGAATAGTCGGGATATTACAGAAGAAATAACCCGGATATTACAGAAGGCATAACCCGGATATTACAGAAGAAATAACCCAGATAATACAGAATGAATAACCCAGACTGTGGAGAAGGAATAGCCTGAATATTGAGGAATGAATAGTCTGGATATTACAGAAGAAATAACCCGGATATTACAGAAGAAATAACCCAGATACTACAGAATGAATAACCCAGACTGTGGAGAAGGAATAGCCTGAATATTTATGAATGAATAGTCTGTATATTACAGAAGAAATAACCCGGATATTACAGAAAAAATAACCCAGATACTACAGAATGAATAACTCAGACTGTGGAGAAGGAATAGCCTGAATATTGAGGAATGAATAGTCTGGGTATTACAGAAGAAATAATCCAGATATTACCGACGGAATAACCCGGATATTACAAAAGGAATAATCCGGATATTACCAAAAGAATAGCCCAGATACTACAGCTGAATAACACAGACTGTATAGAAGGAATAGCCTGATTATTGGAGAATGAATAGTCTGGGTATTACAGACGAAATAACCCAGATATTGCCAGAGGAATAGCCCAGATACTACAGCTGAATAACACAGACTGTAGAGAAGAAATAGCCTGAATATTGTCGGATGAATGAATAGTCTGGGTATTACATTAAGAAATAACCAAGATATTACCGAAGGCATAACCCGGATATTACAAAAGGAATAACCCAACTGTGGAGAAGGAATAGCCTGAATATTGAAGAATGAATAGTCGGGATATTACAGAAGAAATAACCCGGATATTACAGAAGACATAACCCGGATATTACAGAAGAAATAACCCAGATAATACAGAATGAATAACCCAGACTGTGGAGAAGGAATAGCCTGAATATTGAGGAATGAATAGTCTGGATATTACAGAAGAAATAACCCGGATATTACAGAAGAAATAACCCAGATACTACAGAATGAATAACCCAGACTGTGGAGAAGGAATAGCCTGAATATTGATGAATGAATAGTCTGTATGTTACAGAAGAAATAACCCGGATATTACAGAAGAAATAACCCAGATACTACAGAATGAATAACCCAGACTGTGGAGAAGGAATAGCCTGAATATTGAGGAATGAATAGTCTGGGTATTACAGAAGAAATAATCCAGATATTACCGACGGAATAACCCGGATATTACAAAAGGAATAATCCGGATATTACCAAAAGAATAGCCCAGATACTACAGCTGAATAACACAGACTGTATAGAAAGAATAGCCTGATTATTGGAGAATGAATAGTCTGGGTATTACAGAAGAAATAACCCGGATATTACAGAAGAAATAACCCAGATATTACAGAAGAAATAACCCAGATACTACATAATGAATAACCCAGACTGTAGATAAGGAATAGCCTGAGTATTGGAGAAGGAATAGTCTGGGTATTACAGAAGAAATAACTCTGCTATTACCGAAGGAATAACCCGTATATTATAGAATGAATAGCCCGGATATTACCGAAAGTATACCTCCAGATAGTACATACTGAATTGAAATAAACCATTTATGTTAAAAGGACATATACCAATAGATCAGATACAAATATTGGCGATTATGAGTCATAGTCGAAGTTTATAACCCAAACCTTTGAACTATTTAGGCCCTGCGGAATAAAACGAAAACAATGCCAAACCCTAAGGTTCATATAATATACAAATATTATTAATCATACACAAATATGTAGTTTGTTTTAAAGGACACATGTCATTTGATAAACATTTTTCTGAAAATAATCTGTCCATATAAAACTTATAAGACATAATATATTCATACATGTATACAGTCCCTTAATTTCGTTTCTTCCTTAAAAATGGGCATAACTCTAGTCATTGGCTGATAAGCATCTTGTCTGAAATGTATGTAGTCATAAATTACAAAACATATAATCTACGTAAGCTTTCATCAGCTTTTATCGGTCTGATAAGCACCATTAAAATATCAATTAGTATTTAAAAAAAATGGTTTTACTCATATTATGAAATATAGCAAGATCCAATAATCAAACATGCTAACAATTTCACAAAAATGTAGTTGTAGAAAGTAAATTTAGAGATCAATATCTTCTTATGGTTATACGTTCGTAAGTGTAACTATTAATTTGATGCGTGAACTCAAATTGCCATATCGCCGTGTGTCACTTTAAATTTGATTAAATAGAGACTAAAAGTCAGTATACATAATAATAATTACGCTTTTTGAAAATATGTTACAATTATTCGACTTTGGGTAACTGAGAGCTCTAAACACGGAATACCTTGAATGATGACCATGCAATACGTACCAATATAAACATGTTTAAAGAGTGGATTGTTACCTCGTGGAAGGGTTTGTCTGGTGGTCAATTATATACAGTGTGCCCTCGTTTAGTTTAAGGTTTTTAATAATTTGATAATTCCTTTGGTGTTTATTTTGTGCTCTCTACACATACTCGTAGCAGGATAAGAATTATTTTGAACTTGAACATTTTCTAGACAACTAACATAGTGTATTTCAGTAAAATTATATTGAAGGTGTTTTCAGTGCATCTCTTTCACATGACGTATCAATGTAAGTTGATACTGTTGTTACAAAAGTACACACTTAATCTATCAAACCAGTTCAATCACATGATAGAACTAATGAATATGCCAAAGAGGAGACATTGCATCCAAAAGACATGGTGTTATTCATGTACCAGCACAACACCAACCGCACCTTAGAGCAGTCAGAGGCAATAACCGCATTTAGGAAGCTTATACATGGTTTATGGGATCACCAACCCAAAGTGATATATCATGCGATAAATCGAGAAATGGTATAAAAAAACTTTTGCATATAAATTTAAATATCATTTCATAACTAAAACTGAAAAAGAGATTAATTTCAATGTGTTGATTAAGAGTGAACGCATTGGAAATCTAAAACTGGTATAGGTAATGGCATTATTATATATGTAGGTCATAATTACCGCAACCGTTGACCAAACTAAAGGTAGTTTTACGCAAGTTGTTTTAGCCCGTATACATGTATCTCGTATATTTACTTAACAATTGAATAAACTTCTTTGTTACAAATGTTGGAATACATGTCATAACTGGGGCAAAATATACAATCTAACCGATAGTGAACATATATCTGTTTTAATCACGGACGCCATATTGGCAATGGGATCAATGAAAAAAGGATTTACCGTATTATATTATCAATTGTATTAAATATTTATTCTAGCTTTTAGTACTCGCAATTCCTTGTACAATCAAAATACATATTATCACCATCTATCTTTTTGTGTTGATCTACTCAAGTATTTATTTGACAAAGTATATAAATGTTTAATTTATATTTGTCCAACCTCAAAACCTATTAAAATATATGTATTTAAATAACGTAATTTTCTAATTTAAAAGAATCTAACATAATATTGATCTATTATCTATGTGTCATGTGTTACATTTATTATCTGAATTTGTATGTAATGAGAAACATTATATGTTTAAATTACTGAATAAAGAATTTGAATCTTGAATCTTGAATCTAAAATAACGAAATATCTATTTGAACATCTATTACGTTTGAAGTGTTAACTGGCAATACGTTTTTACAAAAAATCCAGAGTGGCAAATACATTACAGTTTATTATGCTTTGAAGTATATTTTGGTATATTTCATAGACAAGCATATATTGTGTTTTACATCGGAAACCAATTATTTTTGTTTCATATTGATAGCCTCAATCGTAATACATCAAGTGCATTCTTTAGAAAAGTAATGCCATATCTGTTTACATTAAATCCTGGACTGCCATCTTCGTCAATAGTTCGTTTATCAAGATTTCGTACATTCACTTTTACATGTTAAATACAATGGATGTGGTCTCTATATATTAGCCTATTTTTAATTGATCTTTCAAATAATAGCCTAATTGTAACATTTATATGCTGTTTTATTTTTAACCATTATACCTAACTACTAAAAGCATAAACTATACTGTAAGTGAGTAGTGTAATAAAGTAGTCCAAGACGTTCATAAATATATATTTTATTTCCATTCGTTGTATTTTGCAATAACTGTTTCAACATGATTGCTGAAGTAAGAATCCAGATTTTTTTAGCACTATTAAGTTTTTATTTGCTATTTTTGACAACCTGTAAGAAAACCAACTTAAACAGGACCAAAAGGTAATATGCATTCGTATTTATTTCTGAAACATTTCAATTTATATAATGTATTTAAACACTGGCTTAAAATATTATATATATCAATATCTCTTATCATCTTGCACGTAAGTTTGAGCCCGCTTGGTCCTTACAATTTATGTGAGAAAATGATTCTTTTCAGATTTTATATCTTCTTCCCCCACCTATAACACTGTAAAATATGTTGTAACTGACACTTAAACCTGTTTTGTTGAAATGTATTTGGATGATCTATCTGACACCATGCTATGTGCATAGTTAACCTAATGGTAATATGTTTTTTTGTTGTTGTTTTTTCAATTCTAAAACGTATGATATGATTTTATATATCACGTGCACTTTTTAAATGTTTATATGAATGCTCAACAAATGAAGTTAGTTCCTTTATATTTATGCCATTTATACTGGATCTATTAATGTAATAAGTTTACACGAATGCTTAACAAACGAAGTTAGCTCCTTTATATTTATGCCATTTATACTGGATCTATTAATGTAATAAGTTCACACGAATGCTTAACAAACGAAGTTAGCTCCTTTATATTTATCCCATTTATATTGGATCTATTAATGTAATAAGTTTACATGAATGATCAACAAACGAAGTTAGCTCCTTTATATTTATGCCATTTATACTGGATCCATTAATGTAATAAGTCTACATGAATGCTCAACAAACAAAGTTAGTTCCTTTATATTTGTGCCATTTATACTGGATCTATTAATGTAATAAGTTTACATGAATGCTCAACGAACGAAGTTAGCTCCTTTATATTTATGCCATTTATACTGGATCTATTAATGTTATAAGTCTACATGAATGCTCAACTAACGAAGTTAGCTCCTTTATATTTATGCCATTTATACTGGATCTGTTAATGTAATAAGTCTACATGAAAGCTCAACAAACAAAGTTAGTTCCTTTATATTTGTGCCATTAATACTGGATCTATTAATGTAATAAGTCTACATGAATGCTCAACGAACGAAGTTAGCTCCTTTATATTTATGCCATTTATACTGGATATATTAATGTAATAAATCTACATAAATGCACAACAAACGAAGTTAGCTCCTTTATATTTATGCCATTTATACTGGATCTATTAATGTAATAAATTTACATGAATGCTCAACAAACAAAGTTAGTTCCTTTATATGTATGCCGTTTATACTGGATCTATTAATGTAATAAGTTTACATGAATGCTCAACACACGAAATTAGCTCCTTTATATTTATGCCATTTATACTGGATCTATTAATGTAATAAGTTTACATGAATGCTCAACAAACATAGTTAGCTCCTTTATATTTATGCCATTTACACTGGATCTATTAATGTAATAAGTTTACATGAATGCTCAACAAACGAAGTCAGTTCCTTTATATTTATGCCATTTATACTGGATCTATTAATGTAATAAGTTTACATGCATGCTCAACAAACAAAGATAGTTCCTTTATATTTATACCATTTATACTGGATCTATCAATGTAATAAGTTTACATGAATGCTCAACAAACGAAGTTAGCGCCTTTATATTTATGCCATTGATAACGGATCTATTAATGTAATAAGTTAACCAGGAATGCTCAACAAATAAAGTTAGTTCCTTTATATTTGTGCCATTTATACTGGATCTATTAATGTAATAAGTTTACAAGAATGCTCAACAAACGAAGTTAGCGCCTTTATATTTATGCCATTTATACTGGATCTATCAATGTAATAAGTTTACATGAATGCTCAACAAACGAAGTTAGAGCCTTTATATTTATGCCATTTATACTGAATCTATCAATGTAATAAGTTTACATGAATGCTTAAAAAACGAAGTTAGTTCCTTTATATGTATGCCATTTATACTGGATCGATTAATGTAATAAATTTACATGAATGCTCAACAAAAGAAGTTAGCGCCTTTATATTTATGCCATTGATACTGGATCTATTAATGTAATAAGTTAACCAGGAATGCTCAACAAATAAACTTAGCGCCTTTATAGTTGTGCCATTTATTCTGGATCTATTAATGTAATAAGTTTACATGAATGCTCAACAAACGAAGTTAGCTCCTTTATATTTATGCCATCTATACTGGATCTATTAATGTAATAAGTTTACATGAATGCTCAACAAACGAAGTTGGCTCCTTTATATGTATGCCATTTATACTGGATCTATTAACGTAATAAGTTTACATGAATGCTCAACGAACGAAGTTAGCTCCTTTATATTTATGCCATCTATACTGGATCTATTAATGTTATAAGTTTACATGAATGTTCAACAAACGAAATTAGCTCCTTTATATTTATGTCATCTATACTTTTTTGAACCCTGTCCAAATACAATGTAAATGGTGAAGCATCGCGAACTGACACACATACTAAATTAATCGTGTTCTAGTCTTTTAACTTAGCTGGATCCTACATCATATTGAAAAAGTATGGCCTGGCATTGTCGTTCATGTTTTACATGTCCTTGTATGAAAAACGTGTTGATGTAAATGATGAACTAATTTATGCGTATTTCAGGTCTACTAATGTTGTTACCTATACCTTTGAAATGAATTGGAAAGCTTGTTTTTATGTTCTGGATGTAAACAGGAACTTAATCCTGTCAAGACTTGATCAAGATCTGTACAGGTAATTTAACAAATTATTTTAATAATAAAATGTTTCCATATTAAACACGTATGCATGTGTGCATATCAAAATTATATATTGATTGGACAAATGATACATATCTGAAGCATCATCTTCAAACTCGTTATAACAAGCATTTGCTTATCTCTTGGCGTTGAACAAATTGAAATATGTCTATTTTGATGTGATAAGGCTATTGTATTAATATTAATATAGCAAGTAAATCATGAAAAGTAGATCATGGTAACATAGGATAAATTAGCAAATGTATTTAACGTTATTAACTTTAGTTTGATGTAAACTTAAATCCGAAATACTCATTAAAAACGTGAGTTTGCTAACTCTCCAAACAGGTATGATTTAACGGTTCCATTGGATAACTTGGAAAACCTTGAGTTTTTAGTGTTGTGACAATTCACAAAACCCAAATAGGCAAATGTATTTTTGTCAAACCCATTGACTTTGGGTACTGAGTAACAACCATTATCACAGAATGTAAAGTGAATAATTATAATAAATTCAAAACGAGAAAAAAGAGTATGTGGTTAAACAATATTTTATTCACAATAAACATAGTAGTCATACTAAATATGATTTTATTCTTTTCAAAGAGAGCGATTAGTGATAGAGAGAAAGAGACAGACAGACAGACAGACAGACAGACAGACAGACAGACAGACAGACAGACAGACAGACAGACAGGGACAGGCAGGCAGGCAGGCAGACAGGCAGGCAGGCAGGCAGACAGACAGACAGACAGACAGACAGACAGACAGACAGACAGACAGACAGACAGACAGACAGACAGACAGACAGACAGACAGACAGACAGACAGACATGGACAGGCAGGCAGGCAGGCAGGCAGGCAGACAGACAGACAGACAGACAGACAGACAGACAGACAGACAGACAGACAGACAGACAGACATGGACAGGCAGACAGGCAGGCAGGCAGGCAGACAGACAGACAGACAGACAGACAGACAGACAGACAGACAGACAGACAGACAGACAGACAGACAGACAGACAGACAGACAGGGACAGACAGGGACAGACAGACAGACAGACAGACAGACAGACAGACAGACAGACAGACAGGGACAGGCAGGCAGGCAGGCAGGCAGTATTTATGTTGTATGTTATGGTTATTTTTATTGTCAAATTTTGTATTTATATTCTTGTCTGTTTTACATTGTTCTTGTCAAATGTACATTTTTGGTGTATGTTTCATATTTTCATTATCAAACTGTACTATTTATGTTATATGCATTTAAGAACAAGAACGCTAAAACAGTTAGTATTTATGTGCTCCTTCACCATTTAAAATTGTGATAGCGGTATTTGGTTTATGCAAATTAGCAAAGTAAATAAATAAATGTTATCTCCCAGAGTTCGTCACACGATCTGTGTGAAGAGAAAAATAACACTGACCGCTTTTGGTAAGTTATCGTAGTCTTTGGCGGTCAAAGTACACAGAGTGCATTTTATACACACATACTAATAAAGTAAATACATGTGTACACAAATTTCGCTGACTTGCTGTTTGATTCAATATCGATGGTGTAATACTTTTTCTGAAGCTACTTTTCTTCATGACTGGAAAATCAAAGATTGAACAAATGATTCGTGTTCCATAAGATGTATCATGCACAATTAAATAATGAGGTATAAAATAAAATAATTGGTTTCAAACTAATGTTTCGAACCATACACTTAATCACCATGCCCCGGACTGTGTATTAACTTATAAAACTAGTCCTGCAGCAATGCCTGAAACCTGATAAACAAATAAATACTTAGTACTTAACATATAGTAGTGACCATGACAGGTTGGATAGAAGAGACTGCAGAAAGTCTATGATTCATATAACCACGTCAGTCAGAACAAATTGAATGTTTAATTCTGTTTCGAAGAAGAAAGCCTTCATAGCAGTACTTTATGAAATAGCTCTACGGAAACAAACCTAAGTGTTCATGGGTACACAGATCAGAACGTAAGCACCATTTATTAGTTACAATAAAAATGACTGCAGTCGTAGATAGCGTAGATAGCGTTGGTTTCAGCTAAAACCAACACACAACCTTGAAACAAGTTCGCAGAAGACTTCATCATACTGCACATAATTTTATTTCTTGAAAGACGTCGTCATACTGCACACAATTCTATTTCGTGGAAGATGTCATCATACTGCACACAATTCTATTTCGTGGAATACGTCGTCATACTGCACACAATTTTATTTCAAGGAAGACGTCATCAAATTGTACACAATTCTATTTCGCGGAAGACGTCATCATACTGCACAAAATTCTATTTCATCATATTGCACACAATTCTATATCGTGGAAGACGTCATCATACTGCACAAAATTCTATTTCTAGGAAGGCGTCATCATATTGCACATAATTCTATTTCGCGGAAGACGTCATCATACTGCACACAATTCTATTTCTAGGAAGACGTCATCAACTTGCACACACTACAAACTTTACATCTATGATTCGTTACAATCAATACACTTATATTTGTCTTACATGATTATAATGATCGATGTGGTTGAGAAGTATGCTTATTAAACTATGTAAATTTATCAATTGTTTCTAATATAAGTTCGCCACATTGTTTGGTGCCGGAACCCGGGAAAGCATCCGGAAAGTTATTCACAATATGGGGCCTGAAATGGAGTGAGTAATAAAATAAAGGTAAAATGGATGTTTAATGTGACAGTTAATAGAACATTAAATAAATTAAAACAAGAAACATGTCGTTACCATATTTAAAAGGAAACCGGACTAGGTACAAGAACTTGCTAACGTAGGAAATTTCAGCGGGAACGATTTTACTAATGAGTGACTTTGTGAAGATGATCACAGTGAACAGTTAAAGAAAATAAATGTGTGTATACCCAGATTAAGTGACTTTTGTGAAAAGTTGGAAAATGCAAATGAAAAACTTTCATTAGCGATTGAAAAATCAGAACAAAGCGAGGAAAATGAAAGATTGATTGATGAAGAAAAAAGTTACAGTGGATAAGCTCAAATCAAAGGAATCAGTGTTACAAGAAAAACTTGGTACTATGATTCAGTTACAATCTCAAATGCAAAAATTACTGTATATGCAGCAAAAACAGATGTACCAATATCAAGATCACCAGTATCGTCAACAGGAACGCTAAGATCAACATCAAGTAAACAAAGAGCAATCTGTCAAACTTCCAAATCTGGAAATAGTAGATTTCAATGGTGATAAATTAAAATGGAAAGAGTTTTGGGACTCATTTGAAACCACTATTGATAAAAACAATGTCTGATATAGAAAAAAATCAACTTCTTGAACAGTAAACTAAATGTTAATGCCAAAAATACAATTTCGGGACTATCCATTTCTAATGACAATTAAGCTGTTGCTATTGGCATGTTAAAAGAACGTTTTGGTAATGTTCAAACTGTGATTAGTTCACATTATGTGTAACTTATTAACTTACCAGTATTAACAAACAAAACCAGCTCCCTTCGTTCTATGTATGATAAATTGGAGAAACACCTAAGAAGCTTAGAAGCTCTCGGACAGGATATAAATCAGGATGTTTTTATTGCAATGATTACATCAAAACTGCCTAAGGACGTATTGATTTAGCTTGAAATTCAAGAGGGTGCCAAAAACAAATGAACAGTTGCGAGTCTGCGAGACCATTTCAATGACTATGTTTCAGCAAAGAAAAGAGCAGATGAACAATAATCTTCTGTAGTAACAGAAGCCAGCGATGCAACAAATAGACTTACATTGCCACCTTATAGAGAAAGATCATTTGTACCGAGAAAGTTACCAACATCAGGTGAAGTATTGTACACTGGACAAAGAATACCAAGACAGCAATATGAAAGGTGTGGTAATACTTTACAGTATGGGTCACGTAGATATTGTGATAAAGGTCACTGGAGTGACGAATGTCCAATGTATGATACAATTGAAAAAACAAAGCAACATATCAGAGGAAATTGCTTCATTTGCCCCAAACAAGGACATACTTTCAGAAAATGTAAACAAAAAAAAGATGTTGTTTTTATTGTGGGATTGCTAAAAGCCATTATAGAGTCCTTTGCCCAAAACAGTTAAAATCAGGAATGTGAGAAATCACAAATTTGGCTGAAGAGTTAATTCCGTCATCGGAAACGTTTTCATCTGATGACGTTAGGTGAAATGGTATTAATGCAAACAGCTACGACACAAGTTAAACATCCAGCAAATGAAACTAACGAAGAAGTTCGATTAATGTTAGATTCTGGAAGTCAAAGGACATACATAACAGAAGTTCATGAAATATCATTAGTGACATTTTGATCAGATAAACCCCAGGTTATCAGAACAAAAACAACAACTCTTGACATTGTACTAAAAGAAGGGAACGTTCTTACGATAAATGCAAATGTTGTGCCAAATATCACAGGATCAATACATAGACGGCCAGTTCAATTATATGTAAACAGTTGTAAAAACTGGGAATATTTGTGAAAGGACGTTTCCTTAGCGGATACTACTTACTGCTTACAGAAAATGAAACATCAACAATTCAGTTGCTCATTAGCAATGACTACTACCGTGATATGATTCTGCCTCAAAAAGTAGAAATTCATCCAGGACTATAAATGTTGGGCTCGAAACTCGGTTGGATCATCGCTGGTAAAACAACGGAAACGATTGATGAAATGAACGAATCAAATATGTTAATATTAACGTATGGATCTTAAATTGAATCAGAAACGACCCTATTAACAGTAGTTGATAAATCCTTTCCCATGAAACCGGATCTTAAGGACTTCTGGAATTTTGAATCTATCGGTATAATGGACTCTCCAGTCGATTCAGGTGACAAAAAGGCATAACTACACTTTAATGAGACTTTAAAATGACAAAATTGAAGATATTATGTAACATGGCCATGGAAAGAAGGTGAGCCAAATTTACCTGAAAAATCGTAAACTTGCATTGAAAAACAACCCAGAGTAAATGACAAAATATGATGACATCATAAGTGAATCAGTCAAATCGGGTGTTGTTGAAAAGGTAACACATTCATCAGAAGGAATTAAACATTATATACCGCATCATGCTGTTGTAAATCCGACAAAAGCTAGTACTAAAGTCAGAGTGGTATATGACGCTTCAGCAAAGACAAGACAAGAAAACAAAAGTTTCAATGAATGTCTGTATCGTGGACCAGTTATGTTACAAGACTTAAGTGGAATTCTACTTCACTTTAGATTAGGTAAAGTCGCACTGGTTGCAGATATTCAGAAAGCATTCTTACAAATTGGATTGCAGGACAATGACAGAGATGCCACCAGATTCTTTTGGCTAAGAGACATTAATATACCAAGCGTGGAAGGAAATGTTGAAGTGTATTGTTTTTGTAGAGTACAGTTTGGTGTTATTTTAAGTCCATTTCTACTAGGGGCAACCATATATTACCATTTGAAAACATCTGAAAGCTTTTTCTGTGTGCAGATAAGATTAGAACGACATTTATGTTTATAATGTTATAAAAGGCACATATTTAGAAAGTGATGCTAATATCTTCTACAAAGATGCCAAGAAAATGTTACAACACGCGTCTATGAATTTATGCGATTAGGCATCGAACTGTGAAGAAGTCGTAAACACTATTCCAACAGCTGATAGAGCAAAGGGTGATAGAATTAAGGTATAAGGGACAACATAGATAGTTACTAATGACACAATGACGATCAATAAATCCTAGTCTAAAGACATAAAGTTGATAAACACAAAAAGAGAAGTGTTAAAACATATTGCTTCTGTGTATGATCCATTGGGATTATTCAGTCCTGTGACTTTACGTGCAAAGCTTTTCTTGCAGAATCTTTGGAACAAAAAATTAAAATGGGGTGATACTTTGTGCACAGAAGATGGCAGCTTATGGCTCACTATTAATAGAGAATTGACAGATATCTTAAACTATGAATATCCCCGATGTATCGGTATTTTATGTTTCTTTGATGCATCCAAACAAGCACATGCTACAAGCATATATTTACGTCAGTCAACTGAAGAGACCAGGAAAGTGGACTTGATGTTCACAAAAACTCGTCTTGTACCAAATAAGGATGTTACTATACCGAGACTTTTGGCAGTTCTTATAGGAACCAGGTGTATCGAATTTCTTCAAAAACAACTACAGCTAAATATTTCGCAGAAATTTTTATGGACAGATTCAGAATGTCTATAACACTGGTTAAAAACTGATTAACCTTTGTCTGTGTTTGTCGATAATCGTGTGACTGAGATTACAGGACGCAACGATATTGAGTTCCAATATGTCAGTACAACAGAAAACCCTGCGGACATTGCGAGTAGGGGATCATCAACAGGTGAACTCATTGGCAATGATTTGTGATGGCATGGACCCAACTGGTTGATATTACCTGAAAACAAATGGCCAAAGATGAAACGTAGCCCAATGGATTACAAGTCTGAATCAGAAGTTAAAAAAATACAAGGTCATGTTAGAAGCTAAGCTCATTTCAGGGGAGGATCCTTTGGATAAGAAAGATGCTAACAATGTAGTAAGTACACCATTTGAATTAGATAATGCAAAATTTTCGTCAGTGACAAAATTATTAAGAGTGACTGCATGGGCTCTGAGATTTACAACGTAATTAAATAAACTAGTGGTTCCTTGAGTGCTAAAGAAATAGAAGTTGCTGATCTAATGTGGATATCATATGTGCAACGTGTACATTACAGTGATGTTATTGAAGTAATACTTAAAAATAAGCAAAACAACTTGAAACTTCAATTGGGATTATACTTGGATGAAAATAGACTCATACGGTGTCGTGGACGGTTAGAAAATGCAGAATTAAGTGAAGCAGCAAAACATCCACTGTTATCACCCAAAGGTGACACTTTTACCCGTCTTCTTATAGACATGGTTCATAGAAAATGCTTATTTAACTATGTACATTTATCAATTGTTTCTAATATTAGTTCGCCACAAATGTACCTTTAAAATTAACTCAGAATTCAGATGTTTATTTATATAGAAGCTAGAAGTATTTTCCAAATTGAGTGTGAATATGTATTTCCTTCTGTGCCAAACTATACATATATATACACCTGTGACGTCGTAAACATGGCTCTATTCGGTGTTTTTGACGTCTCAATTTATAGCATCAAAACTGCGTATTTTGCGACCTCATTTGATTTGGCATTTACCTTATATATAGAATCATAACATATATCAACACGTACACATTGAAAGGGTAAATTACCATGAATGCCAAATTCTAAAAATACTAGTAAAAAATGGGAAGCGTTTTCTCTCCAGATTTTGTCGAAAAAACAGCTATACAACATCATACAATATAATCTACAATGATTATGAGATTTTAAGATAAATTGGCAAAGTTGATTTTTTACAATATTCAATTATTAAACCAATTCTTAGTAAAACAACGCTTTAAAACAAACGCCAACGTCGCATTAATTATACGGTTTGTGATAATTAAGTTTGTTCTTAACATTGTACTGGTGTCCTGTGTACACTATAGTTATCGATCGGACTTAAGCCTAATTTTGAAAGTTGCGAGTTTCGTCAATTTCTCTCCTTTGACTATGTATTATTGACCGTAGAATACAATTATCTTGCTTAACCCGATGTAATTAAATGAAGTATTTAACATATATCTTGAGATATCTTACTATATACTAGTGTCTTGTGTACATTATAGTTATATATACAATTGTTCTACAGTTTGATGGCATTTTTCTTGTTTATATCGTTTATAACAGCGTGTCTGTTTGTCACACGTACACAACCGTCATTGTTTCACTGTCTTCCTCCCCACCGACGAGACTGTGGGAATAACAGTGTTTCAACATGTTTATATGTGTGTGCACATTGATCTGTTTTCATAGTTTGACATGAAATATATTAATACTTTTAATCATAATAATACATGTATGCATACATTACATGGAGTAGAGTGTCTTATCGTATATTACCATTTTTAAAAGTATATTTGATGTTTCAAACACGTATTGTTATATTTCTTGAAGGCAATGCAAGGTTGGCAACGGAAACATTTTTAATCCGTAATCATAAACGTTCTTTATAACAGCTGAACAAAAATATATTGTATTACAGGGATGGTTTTATTGAAGCATTGAATTTGGAATAGTATGAAAACGCAAGAATTGAAGTCTTACTAAAACATTGGTGAAACAATTTTATTTTGCAAGGCAACGTGACGAATGAGGTATCTCTAGATAGATTTTTTGATATTTTAAGTACAGCATATCTTGAAGACAAAGTCAGTCTCAGACGAAATGCTGTTGTCTTCGAAAGTACCATTCATGACGCGGCAGACATCGATAAAAATGGAAATATATCACTATGGGAAACAAAAGAAACTTACAATGCTCTCGGTATGAAAGACGAGGGCATCATCAGGAACTATTTCGATACTTTCAATTATAAGGAGGTGCCGAAGAATATAAAGACCAACGCCTGGGCAGATTTTTTCACTAACGGTGAGATCAATGCTGATTCGATTTATATACGAATGTTATTCAGATCGACTGAAGAAGTCACGGAGTATCTAAAGAAAACCTGGAAATACTGGTTCTATGGGGAGCTGGATGTCAACAGAGACTTACTTCTGTCTACGCTCGATAGAGATCTATACAGGTACTTTTAGTAATAACAAGTAATAAAAATGTACATACATCATATATTTAGATTTGACCATCCGTTTCCGTGGATAATCCAGGCATTTATTTTATTGATGGTTTTGAAGTCAAGCCGTCTTAAGGTGCCATGACCAATAAGCTGTTTTTAAGAATCAAGTTGTTTTTGTAGTTGAATATAATAAGTAAACATGCTTGTAAAACTAACCTTTAACATCAACTAATTTACATTGACGAGTACAAAAGTACCAAACTTCAAACACTATCATAACAGTATACGACATGTTGCAGCTGGACACACGACGTACAACTAAAACATTTGACAAAGCAATTAATAATGCTCTCTATGCATGCGTAATACTACTCATAACAACTTCTGAATTACCTTCTTATCTTGATTTGAGTAATATTGAAATAGATGAACAAGTACTCAATAGTGTGTAACCAAGGTGATTCATTTGTTTATTTAAGGCAGTTCCTTTCGAGTCCGTGACTTTAGTGTGAGGGTTGTTTCAAATGTCGAAATATTTATGAATCGTTTATGTGATAATGTTTCTTTATATTCATTTATATCTAATAAGTTATCTTTGAGCCTAAATTTGCTATGTCGAACGCAAAACGAACGATTCTAACAATATGACAATGACGGCTGAGCAGATACTTCTGTATTTAGGCTTTATCATAGAAAATCATCCAACTTTTATTTGTAATCTGTATGGATTGCACGCGACACCGGGGTTGTCAACAACAACGAACAAATAAACGGGAAAAAACAAAATGGAATTTCATAGACGTGCATCTAAAAAGAGAAATAAAAGGAACAGAGACGGAGGAGAGAAATTTGAAAATGATACATACAAACACAGATTTCAATTTCACTAAAGTCCACAAACTGACACAATATCCATTTATGAGTTCGAAGATTTGGCCGTAGAAATACTAAGAGGTTTTTTACTATGTAATCAGGATTCGTGACCCCTGCAATCATTTTCAGGAGCCACTTTCGAAACGGATGCAATTTTGGGTGCTATGAGACACAAAGTTGCATTTGTACAAGATAAAACAACTTAAGCATGTGTGGATTGCCAATACAGGTAACATAAATCTTAGGCTGATTAAATAAGGCGTGAATGGACAGCTTTTTTATTATTTGGATATTCGATCTACTGCCCATAACGCCTTATTGCTTATGAACAATTTGTGTACTTGAAAAACAATCTGATGACACACAACTTCGCTGTGTATGTCATTTAACGTTATTATACGATTTTACAACATAAACTAAGTGTTGAAATAAATCAATGAAACAATAACTTATCAAACGGTGTTAATAAGATGCATCATTTTGGTGAAATACAATGAAATTATTAAGAATTTCCTGTGTGAACCATTAAAATAATAGTTGTAAACGAAACTTTGACGTCTCGCGCACCTGTTACGGAAATTAATAATTTCTACCGTGAACAATATATATAACGGAGTGAATTTGATAGGAACATGGTTGAAACAAAGTACACACACACACGTTTATAATTTGAAAGTTGAACGGTGGTGTATAGTAATCATTCATTGTTGTTACAATTAAATATTATAAAATGCTTATGAAGAAAGAAAACAATGTTGCCATGGATTATTGTTATGGAATTCGGTGTTTGTCATACATTATGATGGGTGAAATGCGGTGATCAGTCCAAAATATTCGTTTGCTAGTTTACTTTTAATATAAATAAACAATATGGACATATAATTACCCCGGAAAACTTTCTATCATTTTATAGGCTGGAAATATAGCTGAAATACGAATAAACGCGTATCAGAATGTATTACAGTTCAAGTTTTAACAAATGGTGGAGGGTGCTTTTACACATTTAATATCATTCTATAATTTCTATAAAAACATATAAGTACCCCAGCAAACTTAACTTGGACCTTGCTTTACTGGCTGTAATTTAGAGACGGGTATACTGTTTTTTTAAAAATACGAATACACGCAATGATCCGATACATGTATTACTCTTTTATTGTGGGTTAAAGTTTTTACATTTTGATATTATTTCAGCTGTGAACAATATATGTAACAGAGTGAATTTGATGTAAACATGGTTGAAGCGACCTGCACACACATGTTTATATTTTGTAAATTGAACGTTGGTGCAAAGTAATCATTCATGGTTGTTACAATTAAATATTATAAAATGTTTATGAATAAAGAAAATAAAGTTGCCGTTGTTAAGGAAACTGTTGATACAAGGTGATGGGTCAAATACGGTGATCAGTCTAAAATATTCTTTTGAAAGTTTACTTTTAATATAAATAAACAATATGGACATATAAATACCCCAGACAACTTTCTATTATTTTTATAGGCTGGAAATATAGCTGAAACACGAATAAACGCGAGTTCAGACCGTATTACAGTTCAAGTTTAAAATAAATGGAGGAGCGTATTTTTACACATTTAATATTATTTTCTAAAAAAAAAATATATAAGTACCCCAGCAAACCGAACTTGTTCCTAGTTTTACTGGCTGTAAATTTAGAGAAAAACGGATACACGCAATGGTCCATATATGATACATGTATTACTCTTTTTATTGTGAGTTTCTATTTATTCACTTTTCATAAAGGAAAACAATATAAAAAGAAAAAGAAAAGCAAAACCGTTTAAACAATGAATTTTGGAACTTATGGTAGGTATATATGGTTTTAATGTAAAATGTACATTTTACAGTGACTCCCTCGTTTTACGGAAGGGGGTTGTCTGAATTATTTCCCAAGTTTAGTCAGAGAGTAGTTCAATGTGCTGCCGAAAAGTAACTATGGCATCAAACTTGAACACTTTAAAATTTAACTCGACTAGAATTAAACATATATTTTTTATCCACACCAGTTCCTATTTTAAAAATCGGGTAAGTAGGTGAGCATTTTTTTTTATTATCCCAACAAATCTCAATCCATTTGCTCAACATAGAATAACGGTTGGCTAAAATGTACAAACAAGAAGTTACTTCATGATTTTATATTAGATTTGGATATTTTACACTTGCATTATTGTGTTTTTCATTTTTCAAGATAATATTCAGTCTTGATTAACTGATATACAAATAAATAATGCTAAATTGCAAAGTACCTAAGTACCGACATACCAAACAGCTTTAACCAACAATCCAAAGTACCTAAGTACCAACATACCAAACACCTTTAATCAACACTGCAAAGTACCTAAGTACCGTCAAACGACATACCAAACAGCTTCAACCAACACTTCTAAGAACTTAAGTACGACATACCAAACAGCTTTAACCAACACTGCAAAGTACATAAGTACCGTCATACGAATCAGCTTTATCGAACTGTGCAAAGTACCTAAGTACCGACATAACAAACAGGTTCACCCAATACTGCAAAGTACCTTAGTATCAATATACAAAACAGCTTTAACCAAAACTTCAAAGTAATTAAGTACTGACATACCAAACAGATTCAACCAACACTGCAAGCTACCTAAGTACCGACATACCAAACAGTTTCAACCAACACTGCAAAGTACCTAAGTATCGACACACCAAACAGCTTTAACCAACACTGCAAAGTACAGAACCTTATGACTGACATACCAAACAGCTTTAACCAACACTGCAAAGTACCGACATACCAAACAGCTATAACCAACACTGTAAAGTACTTAAGTACCGACATACAAAACAGCTTTATCTAACACTGCAAAGTACAGAACCTAAGTACCTACATATCAAACAGCTTTAAGCAACACTGCAAAGTACCTAAGTACCGACATACGAATCAGCTTTAACCAACCGTGCCAAGTACCTAAGTACCGACATACCAAACATCTTCATTCAATACTGCAAAGTACCTAAGTATCGACATACCAAACAGCTTTAAAAAACACTGCAAAGTACCTTAGTACCGACATATCAAACAGCTTTAGCCAACACTTCAAAGAACTTACGTACGACATATCAAACAGCTTCAACCAACACTGCAAAGTACCGAAGTACGACATACTAAACAGCTTTAACCAACACTGCAAAGTACTTAAGTACGACATACCAAACAGCTTCAACCAACACTGCAAAGTACCTAAGTACCGACATACCAAACAGCATCAACCAACACTGCAAAGTACCTAAGTACGACATACCAAACAGCTTCAACCAATACTGCGCAAAGTACCTAAGTACCGACATACCAAACAGCTTCAACCAACACTGCAAAGTACCTAAGTACCTACATACCAATCAGCTTCAACCAACACTGCAAAGTACTTAAGTACCGACATACCAAACAGCTTCAACCAATACTGCAAAGTACCTAAGTACCGACATACCAAACAGCTTCAACTAATAATGCAAAGTACCTAAGTAACGACATACCAAACAGCTTCAACCAACACTGCAAACTACCTAAGTACCGACATACCAAACAGCTTCAACCAACACTGCAAAGTACCTGAGTATCAACATACCAAACAGCTATAACCAACACCGCAAAGTACTTATTATAAGTACCAACATACCAAACAGCTTTGACCAACAATAAAATGTACTTATTATAATTACCAACATATCAAACAACTTTAATCAACAATGAAAAGTACCTAAACACCAACATATCAAACAGCTTTAACTAACTTTAAAAAGTACTTAAGTACCTAACGACATACCAAACAGCTTTAACCAACAATAAAATGTACTTATTATAAGTACCAACATTTCAAACAACTTCAACCAACAATGAAAAGTACCTAAGTACCAAATCAAACAGCTTTTAACTTACTTTAAAAAGTACTTAAGTACCTACCGACATACCAAACAGCTTTAACCAAACAGCTTTAACCAACAATAAAATGTACTTATTATAAGTACCATCATATCAAACAACTTCAATCAACAATGAAAAGCCCCTAAGTACCAACATATCAAACAGCTTTTACTAACTTTAAAAAGTATTTAAGTACCTACCGACATACCAAACAGCTTTAACTAACACTTTTTTTGACCCCGTCGATATTTGCATCGCCAACCTCAAAACAAATAACAATCTTTTTCGCACCGAGAGCTGTCATCATGTCATTATTGCCTATATTACTATTTGGAAAGTAAACTTTAATTAACTTTATATTCATTATTGACATAAAACATCAACCAAGCCAGACGTTGGCAGCAAGGTGGATATGACTACAATACTGTATTATTAAAATGATTTTTTTAATTAATTGATGTTGGGAAGTCAATAATTTGCGAATTAATCCAACGCGCACAAAGTTTCTAACTTAACGACGTTAATCGCCCTGATATTTAGTGAATAAATGTGCGAAGAGTTATTCCTTTCCAGTGTGAGCAAATGTGAAAAAAATGTTTTGTTAGGTCTTTAAAAATAGAATGGAATTACTCTCGAATAAACAACGAACCAATATTGGACACAGAGTGATAAAAAACCATCAAGCAGCTCAGTACGAGCGTATAAATCAGACCAAGTGTATGACTCAATATGAACCTTTAACTCAGCATAAACCTTTGATTCAGTACAAACAATTGATTCGGTATACTCCTATGATTCAGTATGAACCTTTGATTCAGTATGAACCTTTGACTCGGTATGAACCTTTAACTTAGTATGAACCTTTGACACAGCATGGACCTTTGACTCAGTATGAACGTCTGATTCAGTACGAACCTTTGATTCAGTATACTCCTATGATTCAGTATGAACTTTTGACACAGTGTTAACATTTGACTCAGCACAAACCTTTGACTCATTATGAACCTTTGACTCAGCACGAACCTTTGATTCATTATGAACCTTTGACTCAGTACAAACCTTTGACTCAGTACAAACCTTTGATTTAGTATAAACATTTGACTCATTATGAACCCTTGACTCAGTACGAACCTTTGACTCAGACTGAACCTTTGACTCAGTACGAACATATGACTCAGTATGAACCTTTGACTCGGTATGAACCTTTGATTCGGTATGAAACTTTGACTTGGTATGAACCATTGATTCTGTATCAACCTTTGACTCAGTATGAAACTTTGACTCAGTATGAACCTTTGACTCAGTATGAACCTTTGACTCAGTATGAACCTTTGACTCGGAATGAACCTTTGACTCAGAGTGAACCTTTGACTCGGTATGAACCTATGACTCGGTATGAACCTTTGGCTCGGTATGAACTTATGACTCGGTATGAACCTTTAACTTGGTACTTGTATGAACTTATAACTCGGTATGAACCTTTGACTCGATATGAACCTTTGACTCAGCATGAACATTTGACTTGGTATGAAACATTGACTCAGTATGGTCTTTGACTCGGAATGAACCTTTGACTCGATATGAACTTTTGACTCAGAATGAACCTTTGACTCGGTATGAACATTTGACTCAGTATGAACCTATGACTCGGTTTTAACTTTTGATTCAGTATGAACTTATGACTCGGTATGAACCTTTAACTTGGTACTTGTATGAACTTATAACTCGGTATGAACCTTTGAAGCGATATGAACCTTTGACTCAGTATGAACCTTTGACTTGGTATGAAACATTGACTCAGTATGGTTTTTGACTCAGAATGAACCTTTGACTCGATATGAACCTTTGACTCAGAATGAACCTTTGACTCGGTATGAACCTTTGACTCGGTATTAACCTATGACTCTGTATGAACCTTTTACTTGGTATGAACCGTTAACTCGGAATGAACCTAAACTTCAGTATGAACCTTTGACTCAGTATGAATCTTTAACGCTGTATAAAACTTTGACTTGGTATGAGCCACTGACTCGGTATAAACCTTTGACTCAGTATGAACCTTTGAATCAATGTCAATCTTTGATTTAATATGGGCCAATATTTGGCTCAATATGATCTTTGACAAAGTACGAACCTTTGACTCAGTATGAGCCTTTGACTCAATGTCAATCTTTGATTTAATATGGGCCTTTGACTCAGTATGAGCTTTTGACACAGTATGAGCTTTGACTCAGTATGAACCTTTGACACGGTAGGAGCCTTTGACTCAGTATTAGCCTTTGGCACAGTATAAGCCTTTGGCACAGTATGAGCCTTTGATTCAGTATGATCCTTTGACTCAGTATGAGCCTTTAACTCAGTATGAGCCTTTGACTCATTATGAGTCTTTGACTCAGTATAAGCCTTTGACTCAGTATGTGACTTTTACTCAGTTTGATGTTTTGATTTAGTATTAGCATGATAACATTGTTTCAAGTTTATCATCCAGTCTATCACATTAAAGACCAACACTTAAATGTATTAACATATTAAAGAAATGGGAGAGAGATATCTACATTTGGAAAATAGCATTATAACCATTTATTATGCCATTAAGTAAAACACTTTACCTGCACATGCATATGCTAACAACTGTTTCCACGCAGAATAATTCGAGCGTGATTTGTATAAGACAATTCTTTCACACCGATGGCAATAAATAAATTCAAACAGTGA
Source organism: Panopea generosa (assembly GCA_029582155.1). Taxonomy (NCBI): domain Eukaryota; kingdom Metazoa; phylum Mollusca; class Bivalvia; order Adapedonta; family Hiatellidae; genus Panopea; species Panopea generosa. The sequence continues at coordinate 33,946,151 of CM055896.1, forward strand.
TATAATGGGTACGTTTTCATCTTATTGTTGGACTCCATATTGCATTTCAAAAGTATATATGATTTAAAAGAACAAAATAACAATTCAAATATTATTTGTGCTCATATTTTATTTAAGTAGGACACAGGCTCCTGGTGATTAATAATCATATAAGTAATACATCGTATAGGCTTACATATAATATACAGTAAACTAGTCACATAAGCTTACCTATAACACACAGTAAAGTAGTCACATAAGCTTACATATAATATACAGTAAACTAGTCGCATAAGCTTACTTATAATATACAGTAAACTAGTCGCATAAGCTTACATATAATTTACAGTAAACTAGTCGCATAAGCTTACTTATAACATACAGTAAACTAGTCGCATAAGCTTACATATAATATACAGTAAACTAGTCGCATAAGCTTATTTATAATATACAGTAAACTAGTCGCATAAGCTTACATAAAATATACAGTAAACAAGTCGCAAAAGCTTACATATAACACACAGTAAACTAGTCGCAAAAGCTAACAAATAACACACAGTAAACTAGTCACACAAGCTTACATATAACACATAGTAAACTAGTCGCAAAAGCTTACATATAACACACAGTAAACTATTCGCATAAGCTTACATTTAACACATAGTAAACTAGTTGCATAAGCTTACATATTACGCACAGTAAACTAGTTGCATAAGCTTACATATAACACACAGTAAACTAGTCGCTTACATATAACACACAGTAAACTAGTCGCATAAGCTTACATATTGAATACAGTAAACTAGTCACATAAGCTTACATATAGAATACAGTAAACTAGCCGCATAAGCTTACATATAACATACAGTAAACTAGTCGCATAAACTTACATATAGAATACAGTAAACTAGCCGCATAAGCTTACATATAACATACAGTAAACTAGTCACATAAGCTTACATATAGAATACAGTAAACTAGCCGCATAAGCTTACATATAACATACAGTAAACTAGTCGCGTAAGCTTACATATTGAATACAGTAAACTAGTCACATAAGCTTACATATAGAATACAGTAAACTAGCCGCATAAGCTTACATATAACACATAGTAAACTAGTCGCATAAACTTACATAACACACAGTAAACTAGTCGCACGAGTTTACATATAAAATACAGTAAACTAGTCACAAAAGCTTATATATAACATACATTAAACTAGTCACATAAGCTTACATATAACACACAGTAAACGAGTCACATAAGCTTACATATAACATACAGTAAACTAGTTGCATAAGCTTACATATAATTTACAGCAAACTAGTCACAATAGCTTACATATAACACACAGTCAAGTAGTCGCATAAGCTTACATATAAATACAGTAAACCAGTTGCCTAAGCTTACATATCAAATACAGTAAACTAGTTACATCAGCTTACATATCATATACAGTAAACTAGTCACATAAGCTTACATATAACATACAGTAAACTAGTCACATAAGCTTACATATAACATTCAGTAAACCAGTCACATAAGCTTACATAAAACATACAGTAAACCAGTCGCATTAGCTTACATATAACACACAGTAAACTAGTTGCATAAGCTTACATATACACACAGTAAGCTTACATATAACACACAGTAAACTAGTCGCATAAGCTTACATATAATACACAGTAAACTAGTCACATAAGCTTAAATATAATATACAGTAAACTAGTCACATAAGCTTACATATAACACACAGTTAACTAGTCACACAAGCTTACATATAACACTATAACACACAGTAAACTAGTCACATAAGCTTACATATAACACACAGTAAACTAGTCACATAAGCTTACATAAAACATACAGTAAACCAGTCACATAAGCTTACATATAATACACAGTAAACTAGTCACATAAGCTTACATATAACACACAGTAAACTAGTCACATAAGCTTACATATATAACATACAGTAAACTAGTTAGACTTTTAAACATGACAAACCGAGTTTCATCAAAGATCACATTCTTCTGTAACAATCATGCAATGTAAGATACACATATGAAATAATTCTCGCTTTTTACCAACGATCGTGTAAGAATTTGACTGATGTCAAAAATCGTTAAAATATATAGAGGATATGTGTTTGTTTTGGTGTAAGATCGAATCATATATCATCAAGTGATCACCAAAGGTCACTTGTTAGAATATCATTTTGTGTGATCACGAGATGAAATATAATTTGATCATGTCAAAAAAAAGTACATGTACTGTTTTTAATATATTTATAAATTATCGGTAATATGCAAGGACAAAGAATAATTTCATTGTTTGAAACAGTTGTTTACCATAAATAATCCCTAAGTAAATCTCTATAATTATCAAGAAGCATAAAATAAAATGATTTCCTTAATTGGAGAAGTGATGTACTTAAAAGGGACAACAATCAATACAAGAGTAAATTTTATTTGGTCACTTACTACTGCTGTAATTAACTAGTATTGTAATGTCATTATAAAAATATTAAAATAAAAAGCAAATTATTGGTATGTTTTTAAACAAACTGAAATACATGTATTAACATCTTAAACTAACTGATGTTTAATTCTGTCCATCAAAACTGATTTTCGGATTGTTAATTTGTTTGTTTGGTGTTTCACGTTTTCAACAGTACTTCAGTTATATAACGGCGGTCAGCTCAACTAATCATCGTTCCTGGCCCCGACAGTCAGTTTTACCAGTACAAGACACACCTTGCAATCTTGCAATATCTCTGCAAGTCACACACAACTTTCCCACATATTCAGAGGTGGAATATTCATGACTGTGGAACAAAGTTTAAAGTCAGTCTACACAGACACTGTGACCGGGCGGGGATTCGAACTCACTATCCTCGGATTGACAGTCAGACACGTTACCAACTGAGACAGCCGAGCCGCCCAGGAACATAAATAGAAAAAATATAATTAAATTATAAATATGCATAATAAAGATAATTAATTATTAAATACAAAAATAATCAATTAAAATGATAGAAATAGATCAATTGAAATTGAATTATTATATGAATTCCTGAAAATATATACACTTTCTTGTTGCTATAATATACAAAACTCTTTCTGTTAAATTATCAAAACTATCAAAATACTCTAGTTTGGTATAAATATATGTATCATAATTAGGTTTGAATTATTTACTTTTACATTTTCATGTATATAACGGTTTGTCCATGTGTATTGTATGGCATGCATGTTGTTTAACAAAAATTTATGATACCGTACAAAAATGTTTTGCTAAATCTATTTTTAGATAAGGTTTTATCACTCAAACAGTTGACCCTACATGTCTAATGTGTTTTGTCATTTACACCAAATCGAAAACATTGATGATGCTGCTGCTGAGGTTTGTAACAATCATTCTGGATGTTGACCTGTCATAGCACACAGATAGAGGACCTAAAATACCATCTGACTGTTTTGCTATCACACCAATTTTATCTCCGCTCGGTCCAAACTGTACAATATTTTTAGAACTGTTACCACATACAAACACATTACCACATCCGTCAGTACATACTCCCCGTGCACCAGACAACTCGGGATCACAAAACCCCGAGAGTACTCTCCCATTCCTGTCTAGAACAATCACACCTTTGTTAACATCGGCAACATAAATCTTGCTGCCGTCATCACTCACTGTGATATGTCTGGTACAAGAGAAAATATCTGCTCCAGATTGATCCTTACATATTGTTCTCAGCAGTGTCCCGGATGTGTCATGTACATATACGTTTTTACCCTCTTCTGATACGAACATCTCCCCATTACTGACAGCAAGCCCAAAACAATGATGACTCGTCTTTATTGATCGAGTTGGCGCCATCTTACTTCCCAAAGATACCAACTGTATGGTTTTGTTGGTCAATGCTACACCTGCTTCTTGTGGACTTATCTCACATACTGCTATAGGCCAGGCAGACAGATCACACTCGTCTATCACTTTGTAGGTGGAACTGTCCAGTCTCACTAGTTTCCTCATGATGTGGTATGTCAGTAGTAAAGTACCGTCTGTCAGTATACAGGAACCATACATATAACCAAACCTTGTACACACGTTATACTCGTGACGTCCTGTTACTTTATACAGCTCACTGTGCTGCTGAACCTGAACCGAGCTAGATCTTGTTTTCTCAGTGATTTCTCCCAGTGATTTAAGTCCACTCAGTAACTTCGTTATACTTTCGTCACTCTTAAACTTGATATTAACTTGTCGATCTTCGTCTACCTGTTTACTTATTTTGTCCGACTCGGATATTTTCTCTTGACATTTCTTGAAGCATACAAACTGCTGTGATCGATTACTCTCCGCGGAGTTCAATTGTTGATGAAACGTTTCCATCTCCTTAGTGATGTCATTCATTAATGATATTTCAGTTGTTAGTTTATTTTGAATCTTATCGTACTTGGTGTTAAAATCAATTTTTGTCATTTTCTCTAGTTCGTCTAATCTGCTATTGATCTCCTGTCTGAAGTCTTTTATCAAAACTAAGATGGCGACTTTGTCATTGTTTAGTTCATCAAGATATTCTCGTCTAGATGTTATAACACTGATTAACTTATCATTAGCTTTCTTTAAGTCTCCTTCAATTATTTTTTTATCTTCGCCATGTAGGATATTATCGATTTCTTCTGGTATATAGAACACGTCCTTGCAGGATCTGAAACGAAATGATTACAAAACATAAGGAAATGTTATACTCAAAAGTAAAACATATGGAAACTTTATACTCACAAGTAAAACATATGGAAGCTTTATACTCAAACGTCAACATATGGAAACTTTATATTCACAAGTAAAACATATGGAAGCTTTATATACACAAGTAAACATATGGAAACTTTATACACACAAGTAAAACATATGGATACTTTATATTCGCAAGTTAAATATATAGACATTTTATACTCACAAGTACAACATATGGAAACTTTATTCTCACAAGAAAAAACATATTTAAGTTTTATACTCACAAGTAAATATATGGAAACTTTATACTCACAATTAAAACATACAAAACATATGGAAACTTTATACTCACAAGTAAAATATATGGAAGCTTTATACTCAAAAGTAAAACATATGGAAGCTTTATACTCACAAGTAAACATATGGAAACTTTATACTCATTTAGTAAAATGTATGGATACTTTATACTCACAAGTAAAACATACGGAAGCTTTATACTCACAAGTAAACATATGGAAACTTTATACTCATAAGTAAAACATATGGATACTTTATACTCACAAGCAAAACATATGGAAGCTTTATACTCACAAGTAAACATATAAAAGTTTTATACTCACAAGTAAACATATGGATACATTATACTCACAAGTAAAACGTATGGAAACTTTATACTCACAAGTAAAACATACGGAAGCTTTATACTCACAAGTAAACATATTGAAACTTTATACTCATAAGTAAAACATATGGATATTTTATACTCACAAGTAAACATATGGAAACTTTATACTCATTTAGTAAAACATATGGATACTTTATACTCACACGTAAAACATATGGAAGCTTTATACTCACAAGTAAACATATAGAAGTTTTAAACTCACAATTTAACATATGGATACATTATACTCACAAGTAAAACGTATGGAAATTTTATACTCACAAGTAAAACATACGGAAGCTTTATACTCACAAGTAAACATATGGAAGCTTTTTACTCACAAATAAAACATACGGAAGCTTTATACTCACAAGTAAACATATGGAAACTTTATACTCACAAGTAAATCATAATAAAACTTTATACTCACAAGTAAATATATGGAAGCTTTTTACTCAAAAGTAAAACATAAGGAAACTTTATACTCACAAGTAAAACATATGGAAGCTTTATACTCACAAGTAAACATATGGAAACTTTATACTCATAAGTAAAACATATGGAAACTTTATTCTCACAAGTAAATCATATTAAAACTTTATACTCACAAGTAAACATAAGGAAACTTTATACTCACAAGTAAAACATATGGAAACTTTATGTTCACAAGTAAAATATATGGAAACTTTATACTCACAAGTAAACATAACGAACTTTATGCTAACAAGTAAACCTACGGATAATTTATATTCACAAGTAAGTAAAACATATGGAAACTTTATATTCACAAATAAAACATATGGAAGCTTTATATTTACAAGTAAAACATATGGAAACTTTATACTCACAAGTCAAATATATGGAAACTTTATGTTCACAAGTAAATATATTGAAACTTTATACCCACAATTAAAACATATAAAATATATCAAAACTTTATACTCACAAGTAAAACATATGAAAGCTTTATACTCAAAAGTAAAACATATGGAAACTTTACACTCAAAAGTAAAACATATGGAAACTTTACAATCAAAAGTAAAACATATGGAAACTTTACACTCAAAAGTAAAACATATGGAAACTTTACACTCAAAAGTAAAACATACGGAAGCTTTATACTCACAAGTAAACATATGCAAATTGAAGAAAAGGAATAGTGTCAAATTATATAAATGTATGTAGGACTTTATGCTGTGAACTTCTGTAAACCAGGGTCAGTCAATTTTGCAGAAGGTGTTTATGCAATAAACATAATTTAATTAAGATACTGGTTTAAAGTTAATGGTGTTTTAATACATTCCTAATTATAAGTGAACATGCATTATACTGGCGATAACACATGTGGAACACTTTAGCCATTATATATCGTTAACATGAACTTAATTGTATTCATCATAATTTATTTATAATAAATTTCTAGAATAAATTTGACTTGCTTTTGTGCAGTTACTTACCTCCAATATACATGAGTTTTAACTTATAGGTAATGTTTATATTATTGGTACGCAAAGTTTCAATTGACATTTTGTTGTAAATTTACCATGAGTTATATGTATATATTCTTCTTAACATGGGATTTATGTTTATACATAATTTAATTTATTTTTTTTTTGTGATGAATATCTTTTATTACAAGTAATTTGATTATATGTTTTCCATTTATACGAGTCAGTCACTCAAGTTTGCTCGAGATATATTTTCTTTGATAATAATATGTTACAAGTTAGAATTTTTATAACAATTCTGTTCAACTTTGACGTTAAGAACTAGTTTAACGTTATCAGTTACATAGTTAACATGTTCAAGATAAAGTATGTTTACTTTAGCGAAATACATATATTTGTGTGAACATAAACTGAACTTCCTTTTGCGAAATTTGGTTCAACGTATTGCGTTTTATAATATAGTTTTCTAGATTACATAAGCTGCTTCTATGCTGTAGGTTATGTGGAAACTGCATGAAAAACTAGATTACCTGATCTTTTACATAATGTCTTTGTTCGTGTTTACATGTTACTTAGCTTTACTAAACAATACTTTCAAATTATCTAACTACAAGTTCTGCATTGAAGAGTACATAAAATCCACGTTCTAGTTTACATAAGATTTATGGTAACTTAAACATCAGTTCCAATTTATGGCTTAAATTTAATTTCTCTATATTGATACTTTGCACGAGCTCTATGTTCAATATTAAATGAGTTAAAAAGGTAACATTAGATAGATCTATGTTGAGTACATAAACAATAGTTCAAACGTAAATCATCAGTACGGATAGTTTGCATGAGTTCTATCTTGAATATTATATAAACCAACACGTTCCAGTTTATATAAGCTGTATGGCTACATAAACAATAGTTCAAACGTAAATCATCAGTACGGAGAGTTTGCATGAGTTCTATCTTGAATATTATATAAACCAACACGTTCCAGTTTATATAAGCTGTATGGCTGCATAAACAATAGTTCAAACGTAAATCATCAGTACGGAGAGTTTGCATGAGTTCTATCTTGAATATTATATAAACCAACACGTTCCAGTTTATATAAGCTGTATTGCTGCATAAACAATAGTTCAAACGTAAATCATCAGTACGGAGAGTTTGCATGAGTTCTATCTTGAATATTATATAAACCAACACGTTCCAGTTTATATAAGCTGTATGGCTACATAAACAATAGTTCAAACGTAAATCATCAGTACGGAGAGTTTGCATGAGTTCTATCTTGAATATTATATAAACCAACACGTTCCAGTTTATATAAGCTGTATGGCTGCATAAACAATAGTTCAAACGTAAATCATCAGTACGGAGAGTTTGCATGAGCTCTATCTTGATTATTATATAAACCAACACGTTCCAGTTTATATAAGCTGTATGGCTACATAAACAACAGTTCAAACGTAAATCATCAGTACGGAGAGTTTGCATGAGTTCTATCTTGAATATTATATAAACCAACACGTTCCAGTTTATATAAGCTGTATGGCTACATAAACAATAGTTCAAACGTAAATCATCAGTACGGTTAGTTTGCATGAGCTCTATCTTGAATATTATATAAACCAACACGTTCCAGTTTATATAAGCTGTATGGCTGCATAAACAATAGTTCAAACGTAAATCATCAGTACGGAGAGTTTGCATGAGTTCTATCTTGAATATTATATAAACCAACACGTTCCAGTTTATATAAGCTGTACGGTTACTTAACCAATAGTTCCAATGTAGAAACTGTTCTGATAGTTTTAACGAGTTCTTTGTTGTAGTCTATGTGACCTAAACGTTTTAGTTGATATTATGTTAGAATACTCATTGTCCCAATATGAGCACCCGTAAAATATTCATGAATTATTATTCCAACATGTACACGTAGAAAAGTCATTATTCCAATAATAATACACGTTCCAGTTTATATTATGTTCTATTTACTTCAAAGATATAGATCAAATGTATATCATCTGCACTGATAGTGTACATGAGTTTTGCATTGAAGATTGTATGAACTACAGGTTCAGGTGTATATACGCTCTATATTTATTTTTAATCAATTTAATCAATAGTTCAGATTGATTTAAATTATATACAACTAGAAATATCACTGAAGGTGATGAATACCCCCAGATGGCGCCCTAACACAGTTACATGTAGTGCACCTTTTTTCTGCAGGTGTTAACTAGTTATTTTATTGTATTCTAACAGACAGGTGTATTTTAGAGCAGTTGATAGATTTTTTTTCTTTTAAAAAACTAGCTGGTCAACACAGCTGTTTCCGCACTCGTCAGTTAGATACTGTAACTAGTCAAAGCGTTTCCGCACTCGTCATTTATATACTGTAACTAACTATAGCGTTTCCGCACCCGTCGTTTAGATACTTTAACTAGCTATAGCGTTTCCGCACTCGTCATTTAGATAACGTAACTAGCTAAAGCGTTTCTGCACTTGTCAATTAGATACTGCAACTAGCTATAGTGTTTCCGCACTAGTCAATTAGATACTCTAACTAGCTATAACGTTTCCACACTCATCATTTAGATACCGTAACTAGCTAAAGCGTTTCTGCACTTGTCAATTAGATACTGTAACTAGCTATAGTGTTTAGGCACTAGTCAATTAGATACTGTAACTAGCTAAAGTGATTCTACACTCGTCAATTATATACTGTAACTAGCTATAGTATTTCCATACTTGTCAATTAAAACTTCTGAAATTAGATACTGTAACTAGCTATAGTGTTTACACACTCGTCAATTAGGACTACTGGAATGAAACACTGTAACCAGCTATAGTGTTTCCACACTCGTCAATTAGAACTACTGAAATTAGACACTGTAACCAGCTATAGTGTTTCCGCACTCATTAATTAGATACTGTAACAAGCTATAGTGTTTCTGCACTCATCAATTAGATACTGTAACTAGCTATAGTGTTTCCACACTCGTCAATTAGATACTGTAACCAGCTATAGTGTTTCTGCACTAGTCAATTAGATACTGTAACCAGCTATAGTGTTTCTGCACTAGTCAAACAGACACTGTAACCAGCTAAAGTGTTTCCGCACTCATCAATTAGATACTGTAACTAGCTAAAGCGTTTCCGCACTCGTCATTTTGATACTGTAACTAGCTTTAGCGTTTCCGCACTCGTCACTTAGATACTGTAACTAGCTAAAGCGTTTCCGCACTCGACAATTAGATACTATAACTAGCTAAAGCGTTTCCACACTCGTCAATTAGATACTGTAACCAGCTTTAGTGTTTCTGCTCTTGTCAATTAAATACTGTAACTAGCTTTAGTGTGTCCGCACTGGTCAATTAGAACTACTGAAATTAAAAACTGTAACTAGCTATAGCGTTTCTCCACGCGTCATTTAGATACTGTAACTAGCTTTAGTGTTTCTGCACTCGTCAATTAGATACTGTAACTAGCTTTAGTGTTTCTGCACTCGTCAATTAGATACTGTAACTAGCTTTAGTGTTTCCGCACTGGTCAATTAGAACTACTGAAATTAAACACTGTAACCAGCTATAGTGTTTCCGCACTCATTAATTAGATACTGTAACTAGCTATAGTGTTTCCACACTCGTCATTTAGATACTGTAACTAGCTTTAGTGTTTCTGCACTCGTCAATTAGATACTGTAACTAGCTTTAGTGTTTCCACACTCGTCAATTAGATACTGTAACCAGCTATAGTGTTTCTGCACTAGTCAATTAGACACTGTATCCAGCTAATGTGTTTCCGCACTAGTCAATTAGACACTGTAACCAGCTAAAGTGTTTCCGCACTCGTCAATTAGACACTGTAACTAGCTAAAGCGTTTCCGCACTTGTCAATTAGAAACTGTAACTAGCTATAGTGTTTCCGCACTGGTCAATTAGATACTGTAACCAGCTAAAGTGCTTCTACACTTGTCAATTAGAACTTCTGAAATAAGACACTGTAACCTGCAATAGTGTTTCCGCACTCGTCAATTAGATACTGTAACTAGCAATAGTGTTTCCACAAATAGAGGAGTTACTTAATTACTTGTGAATTAATCATGTAAGGGAAAACAGTGATATAGTATCATGCCCAATTCAGCTTTAAAACCCGGATTAGTCAAAGTATATGTTATATTCTATGCTGATTTTATGCAATCTGACATGAACAGGTTATTGTTAATACATGATTAATTCTTCACATAACACAGTATATGCAGCATTACATTACTATGTAGGTTATGACCTTCAAATCATATCATTGAAAACTCATTGACGATAACGTTATCATCTTTACCATTATCAGACCATGCAATTCAATTGCTACTTGACAGCAATATCGTAGATGTTTAAACATATTGAAGGTAGCTACAAAATGCACACTTGGGAACGTTATTTCAAAACCTGTCAACGTAAAGTATATATTATCAAAACATGCACTCATGGAATACTCATTATTCAAGTAATTAAACCTGGAATACACATTACAACATGTCCACATAGAATGCCATTTAAACCAATATGTACATAAGGAAAACACATTTTCATTATCACAACATAATACAACCGGAATACACATTATAAATCACAAACTGCACATACAGAAATACATCCTATCACAATTATTATGATAATACATACACCCTTTAAACGCATAATAACAAAATGCACATCTGTATCTATCACACTATCACACAATGTAAACATGGAATATTCACCTACTATACACTAACACACAATGTAAACATGGAATATTCACCTACTAAACACTATCACAAAATGCACACATGGATTATTCACCTACTATATAATTATACACTATCACAAAATACACACATGGAATATTCACCTACTATACACTATAACACAATGTACACATAGAATATTCACCTACTATACACTATCACACAATACACACATGGAATATTCACCTACTATACACTATCACACAATACACACATGGAATATTCACCTACTATACATTATCACACAATACACACATGGAATATTCACCTACTATACACTATCACACAATACACACATGGAATATTCACCTACTATACACTATCACACAATACACACATGGAGTATTTACCTACTATACACTATAACACAATGTACACATGGAATATTCACCTACTATACACTATAACACAATGTACACATGGAATATTCACTACACTATAACACAATGTACACATGGAATATTCACCTACTATACACGTTGCCACAAAATGCACACATGGATAATTCACCTACTATACACTACCACAAAATGCAAACATGGAATATTCACCTACTATACACTATCACACAATACACACATAGAATATTCACCTACTATACACTATTACACAATACACACATGGAATATTCACCTACTATACAATATAACACAAAGTACACATGGAATATTCACCTACTATAAACTATAACACAAAGTACACATGGAATATTCACCTACTATACACGTTGCCACAAAATGCACACATGGATATTCACCTACTATACACTACCACAAAATGTACATATGGAATATTCACCTGCTATACACTATCACACAATGTACTCATGGCATATTCACCTGATATGCACTATCACAAAATGCATACATGGCATATTCACCTGATCTACTCTTTTAAAAAAAATGTCGTACTACGCGCCCATACTTACCAAAATTCACTATATGTCTACTAGAAAACATGTGTGCCCGTATCAGATTTTGTATTGCGGCTCTTATGTACCCCCTTTCCCTCTAAACTGAAATTCTGGATCCGACCCTGTATTGGGAAGACGCTCCCTAATCCCCTTACGCAGCTGACGGTTCCCGCAACAAGAACTTGTGGTTGACATGGGTTCAACTTTGACGAAAAACTGAACACGTATCTACTGTAACATATATAAGGAAGACCCGCCCCCATAATATAACATTAATTTACCTGTGTTTAACGGCCATACAAACGTGGCAGCCTATTTGATCGTGGTTTTGACAATACATGTCCACCAGTTTGGTAGGGTGTGCACGGCATCTCTCCGTCGGCAATTGCACCAGTGATCCATCCGTCGGGAACTCCGACTTACCAAGTATCCTATGTCCGGATAACACAGCAATGTCATCGTGACACTTGACACACGTAGAACAGTAGTAGTCTTGGCAATCAACACAAAACTTTGTAGCCTCTCTATTTCTGTTCTTTTTCACACAAGACGAGCATGAATGTTCAAAAGATTCGTCCGAACCTTTCACAGTTCTCCTAACACCACCACCCGTCGCCATTTTACTTAACATTGACAATACATGATGTCATATGGTTTATAAAGATAACCTAAATATAGCAACACTGACCTAGTTTTTTATTTTCCGTAAATAGTAAATAGCAAGGGTAGATCTACTTTCGGTTTCGTATAAAACGTTATATAAACACTAACTGTAAAATAACGTATATGTACATTGATCAAGTGACAATACTACTGAACAGAAATCCATCTGACAATATAGAGTCATAATTATACACTGTCATTAAATTTACATCAAGATAAATGTCAACATTCTTATTCTTCGATTATCTACAACATATATTTTATCTAGAAAAAAAGTTTAAAGACAAAACCAATGGATTCGTTGGTAAGGTAAACAAATTATTACACTGACATCATTCAAATGAAGAATATAATACACTGGTGAAGGTTGTTGTGGGAACTATCATGTGAAAATGTTCCTATTAACAATCGTGTGCCGAAAATCATATTGTAGTCACTTCAATGTGATAACACATTAATATATTATTGCATAAGCGTAGGAGCCGGTTGCCAAGAGGGGCCTGGCCCCTGTAATATTCAGGTTCAGCATATACTTTGTGGCCTGGAATTACATCCTCATACACTCTCTCCTCAGTTTCCCCCACCCCCCGTCCCTACCCCGCGTTTATTTAATTTTCATATTGCTTCCTATTTGAAATATACTTCCACGTGTTTAAAATTGTATTTGTTCTCAATGCTGTATCATGATCAATTAAAATACTCTGCTTAACCATTTGCTATTATTAAAATGCTTTGTTTATACTACTTAAATGTGTGAAAAGCTTGTGATTGATTTATTTTGATTGATTGTAGAATTAAAAAAACTTAATCCATTTGTTCCAGTTCTATCATTAACACTCTTTTTCGAGATTTATTTTTTTCATAAATTATACAACTTAAATCTTATCCCACACATTTCTATAGATCTGCAAAATTAAATCCATTGAAATAAAATGGGAATTTGTATAAACAGTTACATGTACACTATACAACGGAGGACATTTTCTCATACACAGTTACATGTACACTATACCATGGAGGACATTTTCTCATACACAGTTACATGTACACTATACCACGGAGGACATTTTCTTATAAACAGTTACATGTACACTATACAACGGAGGACATTTTCTCATACACAGTTACATGTACACTATACAACGGAGGACATTTTCTCATATACAGTTACATGTACACTATACCACGGAGGACATTTTCTCATACACAGTTACATGTATACTATACCACGGAGGACATTTTCTCATACACAGTTACATGTACACTATACAACGGAGGACATTTTCTCATACACAGTTACATGTACACTATAAATCGGAGGACATTTTCTCATAAACAGTTACATGTACACTTTACCCCGGTGGACATTTTCCCATACAGTTACATGTAAACTATACCACGAAGGACATTTTCTCATACACAGTTACATGTACACTATAAATCGGAGGACATTTTCTCATACACAGTTACATGTACACTATACAACGGAGGACATTTTCTCATATACAGTTACATGTACACTATACCACGGAGGACATTTTCTCATACACAGTTACATGTACACTATACCACGGAGGACATTTTCTCATACACAGTTACATGTACACTATACAACGGAGGACATTTTCTCATACACAGTTACATGTACACTATAAATCGGAGGACATTTTCTCATAAACAGTTACATGTACACTTTACCCCGGTGGACATTTTCCCATACAGTTACATGTAAACTATACCACGAAGGACATTTTCTCATACACAGTTACATGTACACTATAAATCGGAGGACATTTTCTCATAAACAGTTACATGTACTCTATACCACGGAGGACATTATCTCATAAACAGTTACATGTACACTATACCACAGAGGACACTTTCTCATAAACAGTTACATGTACACTATACCACAGAGGACACTTTCTCATACACAGTTACATGTACACTATACCACAAAGGACACTTTCTCATACACAGTTACATGTACACTATACCACAGAGGACACTTTCTCATAAACAGTTACATGTACACTATACCACAGAGGACACTTTCTCATACACAGTTACATGTACACTATACCACGGAGGACATTTTCTCAAAAACAGTTACATGTACACTATACCACAGATGACATTTTCTCATCAACAGTTACATGTACACTATACCACAGAGGACACTTTCTCATACACCGTTACATGTACACTATACCACGGAGGACATTTTCTCATAAACAGTTACATATACACTATACCACAGAGGACATTTTCTCATAAACAGTTACATGTACACTATACCACAGAGGGCATTTTCTCATTAACAGTTACATGTAAACTATACCACTGAGGACATTTTCTCATACACAGTTACATATACACTATACCAGGGAGCACTATACCACGGAGGACATTTTCTCATAAACTGTTACATGTACACTATACCACAGAGCACTAGACCACGTAGGACACCTTCTCATACACAGTTACATGTACACTATACCACGGAGCACTATACCACGGAAGACATTTTCTCATAACAGTTACATGTACACTATACCAAGGAGTACATTTTCTCATAAACAGTTACATGTACACTCTACCACGCAGTACATTTTCTCATAAACAGTTACATGTACACTATACCACGGAGTACATTTTCTCACACACTATACCACGGAGTACATTTTCTCATGAACAGTTACATGTACATTATACCACGGAGTACATTTTCTCATAAACAGTTACATGTACACTATACCACGGACGACATTTTCTCATAAACAGTTACATTACACTATACCGAGGAGGACATTTTCTCATAAACAGTTAAATGTACACTATACCACGGACGACATTTTCTCATGAACAGTTACATGTACACTATACCACGGAGGACATTTTCTCATAAACAGTTAAATGTACATTATACCACGGACGACATTTTCTCATGAACAGTTACATGTACACTATACCACGGAGGACATTTTCTCATAAACAGTTACATGTACACTATACCACGGAAGACATTTTCACATAAACAGTTACATGTACACTATACCAAGGAAGACATTTTCTCATAAACAGTTTCATGTACACTATAGCACGGAGGACATTTTCTTATAAACAGTTACATGCACACTATACAAGAGATAACACTTTCTCATACACAGTTACATGTACACTACATAAAGGAAGACATTTTCTCATACACAGTTACATGTACACTATACCACGGAGGACATTTTCTTATAAACAGTTACATGTAAACTCTACCACCGAGGACATTTTCTCATAAACTGGTACATGTACACTATACAAGAGAGGACACTTTCTCATACACAGTTACATGTACACTTTACTACGGAGCACTTTACCACGGAGGACATTTTCTCATACACAGTTACATGTACACTATACCACGGACGACATTTTCTCATGAACAGTTACATGTACACTATACCAAGGAAGACATTTTCTCATAAACAGTTACATGTAAACTCTACCACCGAGGACATTTTCTCATAAACTGTTACATGTACACTATACCACGGAGAACATTTTCTCATGAACAGTTACATATCTACTATAAATCGGAGGACATTTTCTCATAAACAGTTACATGTAAACTATACCACGGAGCACTATACAACGGAGGACATTTTCTCATAAACATTTACATGTACACTATACCACGGAGCACTATACCACGGAGGACATTTTCTTATAAACTGTTACATGTACACTATACCACGGAGCACTATACCACGGAGGACATTTTCTCATCAACAGTAACATGTACACTATACCACAGAGGACATTTTCTCATCAACAGTCACATGTACACTATACCACAGAGGACATTTTCTCATCAACAGTAACATGTACACTATACCACGGAGGACATTTTCTCATAAACAGTTACATGTACAGTGTACATCGGAGGAGACTTTCTCATAAACAGTTACATGTACACTTTACCACGGAAGACATATTTTGTCATAAACAGTTACATGTACACTATTACACGGAGGACATTTTCTCATAAACAGTTACATGTACACTATACCAAGGAGGACACTTTTTCATACACAGTTACATGTACACTATACTACGGAGCACTTTAACACGGAGGACATTTTCTCATAAACAGTTACTTGTACACTATACCAAGGAGGACATTTTCTCATACACCGTTACATGTACACTATACCAAGGAAGACATTTTCTCATAAACAGTTACATGTACACTCTACCACGGATGACATTTTCTCATAAACGGTTTCATGTACACTATAGCACGGAGGACATTTTCTCATAAACAGTTACATGTACACTCTACCACCGAGGACATTTTCTCATAAACTGTTACATGTACACTATACCACGGAGAACATTTTCTCATGAACAGTTACATGTACACTATAACACGGAGGACATTTTCTCATAAACAGTTACATGTACACTATACCACGGAGCACTATACCACGGAGGACATTTTCTTATAAACAGTTACATGTACACTATACCAAAGAGGACACTTTCTCATACACAGTTACATGTACACTATACCACGGAGCACTTTACCACGGAGGACATTTTCTCATACACAGTTACATGTACACTACATAAAGGAAGACATTTTCTCATCAACAGTAACATGTACACTATACCAAAGAGGACACTTTTTCATACACAGTTACATGTACACTATACCACGGAGCACTTTACCACGGAGGACATTTTCTCATACACAGTTACATGTACACTACATAAAGGAAGATATTTTCTCATACACAGTTACATGTACACTATACCACGGAGGACATTTTCTCATAAACAGATACATGCACACTATACAAGAGAGGACACTTTCTCATACACAGTTACATGTACACTATACCACGGAGCACTTTACCACGGAGGACATTTTCTCATACACAGTTACATGTACACTATACCACGGACGACATTTTCTCATGAACAGTTACATGTACACTATACCAAGGAAGACATTTTCTCATAAACAGTTACATGTAAACTCTACCACGGAGGACATTTTCTCATAAACTGTTACATGTACACTATACCACGGAGAACATTTTCTCATGAACAGTTACATATACACTATACCACGGAGCACTATACCACGGAGGACATTTTCTTATAAACAGTTACATGTACACTATACCACGAAGGACATGTTCTCATAAACTGTTACATGTACACTATACCACGGAGCACTATACCACGGAGGACATTTTCTCATAAACAGTAACATGTACACTATACCACAGAGGACATTTTCTCATAAACAGTTACATGTACAGTGTACATCGGAGGAGATTTTCTCATAAACAGTTACATGTACTCTATACCACGGAAGACATATTTTGTCATAAACAGTTACATGTACACTATACCACAGAAGACATTTTCTCATAAACAGTTACATGTCCACACTACCAAGGAGGACATTTTCTCATAAACAGTTACATGTACACTATTAGTTTAGTTTAGTTTAGTTTAAACATATTTTATTCACAAATAGTATACAATTACATTGAAAATATCACATATTAGTTAACACATGTGTATACAATTATGAAAGGGATTCAGAAGAAAGCTTACAGCTTTTGTGAATCTGTCTCCCAAAATCAATCTATTAAATATGTGACAGTATTACAATTATATATATATATATATATCAATGAATGATAGTATAAGGATCTGTAGATGTTCCTACATATTATATATAGAGATATAAATTTCTTAATAGAATATGTCAAGAAACTTTGCATATTGTAACAAACAGAGAGAGAGAGAGAGAGAGAGAGAGAGAGAGAGAGAGAGAGAGAGAGAGAGAGAGGGAGAGATAGAGAGATGGGTGAAATTTTGCTGTTCGTCTCAACAGGAATAGGAATAGCCATTGAGGGACTTAATGGTATGGTCAGTTATGTACAGATATATCGAAACTAAGTTCAGATAAATGTTAGTTAAAATTAAGATTTGAAAGGATTTGAAAATATTAACTGTTAAGTGGTTTATGCGCTACTTGAATCTTTTTGATGCTATTATAGAGTCTTGTACTATTAGAAATAAGCTTGTATTGATTTCAATGGATAACAAGGGATCTCCAAACAAAAGTGTATTTACAGTTGGTTGTATGTTTAATTCTCGTATTTTTTGTAACATAATGTCTCTCTGCTCCGTATACGAAGAGCAAATGAAGAGGTAATGATCACTATTACACGGAGGATATTTTCTCATAAACAGTTACATGTACACTCTACCACAGAGGATATTTTCTCATAAACAGTTACATGAACACTATCCCACGGAGGACATTTTCTCATGAACAGTTACATGTACACTATACCAAGGAGGACACTTTCTCATACACAGTTACATATACACTATACTACGGAGCACTTTAACACGGAGGACATTTTCTCATAAACAGTTACTTGTACACTATACCAAGGAGAACATTTTCTCATACACAGTTACATGTACACTATACCACGGAGGACATTTTCTCATAAACAGTTACATGCACACTATACAAGAGAGGACATTTTCTCATAAACAGTTACATGTACACTGTACCATGGAGGACATTTTCTCATAAACGGTTACATGTACACTATACCACGGTCATAAACAGTTACATGTACACTGTACCTCAGAGGAGGACATTTTCTCATGAACAGTTACATGTACACTCTACCACGGAGGACATTTTCTCATAAACAGTTACATGTACACTATAAATCGGAGGACATTTTCTCATAAACAGTTACATGTACGCTATACCACGGAAGACATTTTCTCATAAACAGTTACATGTACACTATACCAATGAGGACATTTTTTCATACATAGTTACATGTACACTATACCACGGAAGACATTTTCTCATACAGTTACATGTACGCTATACCACGGAAGACATTTTCTCATAAACAGTTACATGTACACTATACCAATGAGGACATTTTTTCATACATAGTTACATGTACACTATACCACGGAAGACATTTTCTCATACAGTTACATGTACACTATACCATGGAGGACATTTTCTCATAAACAGTTACATGTACACTTTACATCGGAGGACATTTTTCTTGTAAACAGTTACATGGCTACTAGTACCATTTTACAAGTACTTGGTATGAACCGGCCGGGGATCGAACCCAAGACCTTCCGCCTGCGAGGTTGATACTCTACCATTAGACCCCCAATGGAAGAAACAGGGAATTCTATGCCTGTCCCACAATTCATAGCAATTTAACGCTTACTAAATTATGACATCATTCAAACTTTCCCTGAAGCAACTGACCAATCAGCATGCTCGTAACAATTGCTATTGAACGGACCCAATCGGGAGAGCTAGGTTCGTTCTACAGACTAAGGTCACGTGAACTGGTATCCCTTTCATGAGGACGAAACTGTACGCAGAAAAACAAACAGGTCTAGGTTTCTGTTTCACCAACATTTCACTAAATCCTCAACGTAATTTTGACAGGTTAATTTAATAATATTTTATTAAAGTCACTGAAACCATTTTCTAGAACCAGTCTAAAAGCATATTCATCTGGAAGCTGTTTTTGTTTAAGTGTTTAAAAATGCATCATCTATACCTTTCTGTTCAGTAAACAATGGAAAAAAATTGAATCACAAAGCGGAAGGTCCCATTCGAGATGATGGTTGATTCCGTCCTTGTAGTTAATTGTATTTTTTGAAAGTTCGTTAAAACACTAATCGACATTTTCTATTTTATTCGTCAATGTTTTAGATTAACTGGATATTGGCCAATCAGTGACTTCATCACGGGCCGCGATTTAGTATTTGGTCGACAAAATTGAAGAATTTTACACTACAGAGACAAAATACAATATAAGTTATTGAAAAGAATGTCCATAATTTAGGATGCTTGATATAAATGTTCAGTTTTACTGCTTTGGTTGAAAAAATATGGGCGATATAGATGAGGCCTCGTTAACTATTTAAGTATATACTTAAATATGTTGGTGATTTAAAGGCCTGATGCTGACTATTGCTGACTATTATATCAAATATAGCCGGAAAATAAGAATACTGTGAAATCATAGGTGACTCACAATGTGCATTTGAACGCGTAACAGGGGCGGTTATGCAGACGACAATTTCAGGTACCTCTCTCGAGATAGTTGATGGTTCTTGGAAGAACTATTGTAGCTCTAAAAAGAGCTGTTTTACATAAAGGTGTGACCTTATGAAAGGTCGCATGTCACGTGCTCATCATGGGTTTCCTCATCCGAGCTCATGTTTTCTTCCTTCCAACAGCGAATATCATGTCGCAGCATGGCAATGTCGTCTGACTTCATGTGGATGTATTCGTATTACATATTTCTCGCTCCTTCCAGGACTGAAAGCTTCAGACGCAAGTTGTATCGGAAACACTGGTTTCTGTCTCTCTTAGCGTTGTCATAGCGACATTTCATATCGTCGAAACGCTTATTGAGTAAGGACATCTGCTGACAAGCTTTAACAAACTTAGTTTCCGTATGTCTCAGCTCATGTATCTTTCTGTCAAGTTCGTCATCAGTTTTGATCATCTCCATCTTAATTACCAATTGCCGTCTGCTGATTTGACTGTGTTGACGGAAGGTGTGTCAGTAATAAATGAAGAAGATATCAGAATACCAGATTTTATATCTACATTGTTTTCTGGACAGCTGGTAAGTGATAAGTATCAAATGGGAAGACAGATGACAGATCAGTTAGTATTGTAATCACCGCGTGAAAAACAAACAACCATCAAACATTAATCTGGAAAACATACAAACATGTGACAGATTGCTTAATTATATACTACTGTATAATAGATATATAATAGTGTTGGCAATTTGAGTAAGTACACTTGATTGCATTCATAATCTTTTATGTATTAGATTTAACAATAATTCATATAAAAAAACAAAATTTCAATTAATTTTACCATATAAGTTATTAATGAACAAAGAATGTTGACCAACATAATTAAATATTGTTTTATAAACATTTTAAACATTGTCACCATTATACATGTTTATTTTTTTTTTTTTATGAATAATAGGGATTTCTTTAACGCATAACAAAAAATTATTGTAATCACACTGTTTAAAACAGTTAAATTATCATTCAGTATGTACTCAGCGGAAAAGCTAACCCGTCACTTTTGTATTTCCAATATATTTAGTTCAGTACATAAAAAACATGGAATAAATAGTAAAGCGGCGTCATTTTTTGTGTGTATCGATTTGATAAACATGTATGCTTAAAGGGATACGTTGCAATGTTATTATTGAATGATATGTTCAGACACCAAGTCAAATCGTTTTATGTGCCTATGAACGTATAACCATATGGAATTATTAAACATCAAGTCAAATCGTTTGATGTGCCTATGAGCGAATAACCATATGGAAATATTAAACTCGAATTGTTAGTTTCTTAAACTTCATAGATTAAAGAATTACTTTGTATATAAAACTAGTGGTGTCTAACCATTTTTGGAAACCATGAGTACAAATAATAAAAAAACACAAAAAAGCAACAACATATTTTGTGATGATCTACAGTCAAATCAATGGAATTAAAACACATTTCTCACTTTATAAGTGTGAGAAATAAGATGCGT
The DNA here is from genome assembly GCA_029582155.1 of Panopea generosa. Lineage (NCBI taxonomy): Eukaryota > Metazoa > Mollusca > Bivalvia > Adapedonta > Hiatellidae > Panopea > Panopea generosa. The sequence continues at coordinate 33,969,019 of CM055896.1, forward strand.
CTGAAGCATTTAAAAATGTACACGATACCAGTGGTCTGCCCACAAACTCGGGTATTTGAAGTTCATTATTTCGTCATGTAGCTATATAATACTCAGACATACGTGTTGGTCTAGTGGTTGTCAAAATCGTCGTGTATTCCTTTAATGAAGACAAAACGATTTTATACAGCAAACGAGGCTGCGTTCAGCACCGTTAAAACAGTAAGCATGTTTAATGTCTGGTCACCAAAAACTATTGGGTACTGCATACTTATATTAGATTGAGCCAGTGTCAAGGAACATATGTTAGATAACGTTTGCAAACGTTTAACCGAACTGAACATAGCCGAGGACCATGCTGGAGCTGGGGCAGTATTAAGTGGTCATTGTTTTATATTAAATATAGCCGGGAACTAAGAATAAACAAGGACTTAACCCTTCACTTCATATGGACACCTTTGAACACCTCTAACATAGAAGGCTTTTGAAAACAGTGTAGAACCAGTTCTGCTCTATCAGAATAAATAGGTAAAACGTATCTATTCATGGAAATTGACTATGTGTGGCTTTTGAGTTTGGAAGAGTCATGTTTAAATGCCTATGGAGTAAAGAGTTAAACAACGATATGTAGGTACTTGGAATAAAAAACTGGGTGGCTTACAATACCCATTTGAACGCTTAACATGCGCTTATGCAGACGACAATTTCAGGTACTTCTCTCGAGATAGTTGATGGTTCTTAGAAGAACCATTGTAGCTCTGAAAAGAGCTGTTGTACATAAATGTGTGGCCTTACGAAAGGTCGCATGTCACGTGCTCATCATGGGTTTCCTCATCCGAGCTCATGTCTTCTTCCTTCCAACAGCGGATATCATGTCGCAGCATGGCAATGTCGTCTGACTTCATGTTGATGTATTCGTAGTACATATTTCTCGCTCCTTCAAGGACGGAAAGCTTCAGACGCAAGTTGTAACGGAAACACTGGTTTCTGTCTCTCTTGGCGTTGTCATAGCGACATTTCATATCGTCGAAACGTTTGTTGAGTAAGGACATCTGCTGACAAGCTTTAACAAACTTAGTTTCCGTATCTCTCAGCTCATGTATCTTTCTGTCAAGTTCGTCATCAGTTTTAAACATGACGTCATTGACGATTATGTTGCGGTTGTTCTCCATCTTAATTACCGATTGTCGTCTGCTGACTTGACTGTGTTGACGGAAGGTATGTCAGTACTAAATGAAAAAGATATCAGAATACCAGATTTTATATCTACACAGCTTTCTGGACAGCTGGTAAGTGATAAATATCATATGGGAAGACAGATGACAGATCAGTTAGTACGGTAATCGCCGTGTGAAAAACAAACAACCATCAAATATTAACCTGGAAAATATACAAACACGTGACAGATTGCTTAATTATATAAGACTGTATAATCGATCTATAATAGTGTTGGCAATTTGAGTAATTACACTTGATTGCATAAGTTATTTTAGAGTAATTATATAGTTGAACCATAATGAAAATTACTTTTACCATTAAACATAGATCTGCTTTTGCTAAATTCAGATGTGGGGTAGCACCGTTAAGATTAAACGGGGCGATATGAACAATTAGAAGTAAATAACCGTGAGTATCAATTTTGAAAACAAGATGTTGAAATAGAACTACATGCATTTTTAAAATGCAAAGAATATGTTGACATCAGAAAACTTTATTTGAAATGGTTTCCTCCATAGAGAATGAATTAAATGATATGACAGATATTGGTATTTGTGTTTTCCAATGAGAAAATGATCCGGTTAAGTACCGAAACCATTTTTAATATTCTACAGAAACGTTATAATATTTTGTATAAATAATGTATTTTTTTTTAAATATTTGATATCTTTCTTAAATTCTATGTTGAGAAGTTGGTGCTGATCAGTTCATTCGGGATCTAATCTGAAGTGATACTAGTTTTAAGACATTTTTTTTGAGCTGATACAGCAGTTGCGTTAACATTTCTTTTCCTCCTCACATATTATTCATTGTTACATTTTACTACATTTTAGGCAATCTGCCAAGATACACGCCGACATCTCAATTTTTATCATGAAAATATGTATGCTAAGAAAGGTAATAATGTTTATTTTTAAATAACTTTACCATAGTTGTAATGTAAGTAATGATTTGGATGTAGTAGCTAAATGTGTGTTAGCAAATAGTCTCTTGTTATTCTAACTAGAATGACATGGTTCTGTACATACATGTATAATGATTATGTTTGTGTATGTTTTATGTTGTAACGATGATGAGACTTTAATAAAGGATACAATCTAGTTTTCTGAACAGCTGGTAAGTGATAAGTATCATATGGGAAGACAGATGACAGATCAGTCAGTACGGTAATCACCGCGTGAAAAACAAACAACCATCAAACATTAATCTGGAAAATATAGAAACACGTGACAGATTGCTTAATTATACGTATACTGCTGTATAATAGATATATAATAGTGTTGGCAATATGAGTAATTACCCTTGATTACATTCATAATCAGTTGTGAAACTTTGATTGAGTGATTGAATATTTAGCGTCATTTTTATGCCACCGAGGGCTAACAGACGATCAGTTAACCTAACCACTGTTTCGTTGGATCCTGGAAGGTTAACCAGTAATCGAGTACACCCCATCTCCGCAAGTAACTGTAATGTCGTTTATCAAACTTTGAAACTTATATTTAGATTTCATGCTTGGGCCTCCTCCTATTTTCATGGACACTTTTTCAACCTTAAGTTAGCACACTGTACGCAATAACTTTTGAACAATTAGCAGCAAAGAACGTGTTTGTTGGTTGAGTCGCGCACAGAGTCCCCCACTCTCTAGATCTGTACCTTTTAGAGTATTTCAATTATGAGTAGAGTTAAAAGAGTTAAAACGAACGACTAAGGCAGTGGACAAATGTTTGAAAATACATTACAGAAAATAGATCCGCAACATAAAGTTGCATTAGTTGCCTCCCTTCGATAAAATATTTGTTCTCCTTTGATTTTATCCTTGATTCTAATAACAAAATGTCTGCGCCCTTGGAAGCATGAATTAGAAAATGGCATTTGTACTTAATTTTTTCAAAACAGTGAGAAATCATTGGAAAAAGTCCATTGTTTTTACCGGAATCGGTTTGTATGGTATCAAATTCGGCAAAGGAAAATACGAGTACGTTATAGTTGATCTTCTCACTAATAGTTTTGAAGAATGTGTCTATCTGTATGACGCTTTAGAATCGCCGGTGACTTATTTACTTGTTTATGTCTCTGAAATCGCCGTTAACTATTTCAATGCAAAACAGATGTTGACATCAAATGCTTGTGTAAAACGTTTAAACAACTATAAAATAATAATTCTCTACCTAAAAGAGAACGAATACATACCCATTGCCATCACCATTTACGTTAGATCACGGTGACTCTAATTATATATGGTGTCTAACCTGTTTTGATCACAAGCCGAGTTTGATCACTTGTAATAACTGAGAATATTGCAGTTGCGTTTTTCAATTTCCTACACAAATGACAATATTTACAAACAGTATCCACATGATTGTCATTGAATGCAATGAAAATTATATAAAATAATGCTTTGATACAAGTAAGAAAGTCATTTTATGATACAGACCTGAAAAAATGTATTTCTCACTATGACCATTTTTCAGAACTTTTACATAAAACCTAAGCTATGTTTGTTATCGAATATTAATTTCAACAACTTCTGCTGAAAACTGATGAATAACATTTCAAGGTCAAAATGCCCACATTATTATTATGCCCCTTTTTCTAACATAAAAATATTTCATATGCAAAAGTACCTTGTGGCTTGAACTTCTACAGTTTCATTTGATTCTAATCAAACTTGCTATATATCACCTGAACAAGCGGATATTGTCAGTGGGGGCATCCATGTACTAATTGGGACACATTTCTTGTTTCAGGGATGACTTGCTGAGAAGAGAATATTGTGCAGAAGCTAAGGTAAATGTGCGTTGGTTTCTTTAAGATCAGTTCTATTGAATACAAATGTTGAAGTTTCTTTTTCAAACTTTATTGCAGAACAACCTGGATGAAATGATATTATGGTAAACTTTATTTTTGGATAAACAAGCATGACCTGATTACTGTCTTGACGGACTACTAACTATGGTACTTACTAGGGTTTCATACATGTGCTGTATAGGAAACATGTACGTGGCAGACTTCATTCATCAGATTGCTAACTATTATGATGGTTATGATACAACGCATTGCGAAATAAATGAGAGTTTTCCGATTTCATGACGAGGTGAAATCAACCAGTGACATTTTGTTAATCTGTTTATATTGTCACATCTTGATATTTTTGTGATGCCCACTCACTCTGATATAACCTGTCATTTATCAGTATGAAAATCACCAAACAGTCGATTTGTTTACATGAAAAAAATTACGCGCCCATCTTAACATTTAGAAAATGAATTCGCTAAAAATAAAATGTCATTTGCGGTTTCACTATTTTTAACAGTGAATATTCAAAAATAGATCACTAAAAAACTCTTATAGACCTCCAAAAAGCATAAAAAATTAATTTATTGATTTATATTTTCTGAAATTTATGTGTACTGTTTACAGGTTTATGGAGAACAGTCTTTAGACTTAGGGGCAAGGTCAAGAAAAATTACTGTGTTCTTGAACCCAGCAGCGAGCGGAGGGTAATATATACTTGCTATGTTCTTAATTTTGTTTTATTCTTCTGAAATTTTCTTTATACCATAAAAACTATTACACATTATATACAAAACCTTGGCTGCATTTCACAAAATAACAATAAATATAATTCAATTTGACAAATTCTCCGTTATATGTTCACATTTTGATCTATATTTAAAATGATTGTAGAAATGATTTAAAATGATTGTAGAAAATACGTCATTTTCTGCATGATTCGAGCCAACTCTGAGTTCATTTGGATGAATATTAAAAATGTTATGAATAATTGTTGATTAATGTTTACTGTGAATTTTGTGAAATGCACCCCTTGTCTCTCTCTGTTCTTTTTTTCTGTATCTCCCCCTTTTTTTTATCTCATTGGCTGGGACCAGCTAGCTCAGTCATTAACGCATCTGACTATCAATCCATGGGTTGTGAGTTTGATTCTCCACCTGGTAACAGTAATTGTGATAACTGACCATGAAATTTGTTCCACAGCTATGAATCTCCCACCTTCGAATACATGTATGTGGGGAAGTTGTCATTTACTTGTAGAGTTTGTGCAATACAGTCAAACTTGCCATACTTCATAAAGACGCCTTTGGACTCCTTTAATATTGAAAGCATTAATTCACCACGTATCAGCAATGGTTGAATTAAGTTCATATTAACTGACAGAGTGAAAAACAGTGCAGGAAGTGTTCAGATTGCTCGTAACGAGCAATCTGAACTCTTCCTGCACTGTTTTCAAAGGCCTTCTGTGATCGGTGCAGGAAAATGTGTATCTATGAAGTAAAGAGTTAAACATCCATTCATGGGAAAGAGCCAAAATTACCTCATATAACAGCAGTTATAAAAATGGTGAATAGAAAATGTGGCGGTTTAAGACAACTGGCTGCTTAATAGAGGTGACCACTTACACAGGACTTACACTATAATTATTAATTTTGAAGTGAATCATAGGAGGAATGAACAGGTTCACTGAATGCAGTTATATACAACCAAGGACTTATTTATATAGAAAGACAGGCAACTTGCATCTCCTGGCTAAATGTTGATAAAATAGCATGCAAAGGATTAATTATTTGTTAAAATAACCATTCATAATTTACAGGCAACTGGTTTATTGTACATAAAATGTAAGTTATATGTAATGTTTTAAAATGTTTCGATCACGAAAAATGGTCTTGAATTAAAGATATCGAGGTTTGAAGTAAAATTTCTCATAATTTGTTGTTATTTTAGCTGCAGTAACGGTATATAAATATTGTAATTAGGAGTATTTGACCCTTTACCCCATAGATACACGTTTTCCCACACCAATATCAGAAGGCCTTTGAAAACAGTGCAGGAAGAGTTCAGATTGCTCATCATGAGCAATCTGAACACTTCCTGCACAGTCAGTAAATATAAACATATTGCTGATAAGTGGTGTATTAATGCTTTCAATTTGGAAGAGTCCAAGAAAATGCTTATGGAGCAAAGGGTTTAAAACAAAACAAAACTAGTTGTCGATATAAAACCAATACTCTCAGGACTACATGTAAAGTGATTTTTTTTTTTTTTCGCCGCGACGAAGGAGCGAAATTGAGATTAAGGTGTTGCTTTTCCGTCGATGACGGCAACTATATTCATTTAAATTTTTGTTTAATTAAAAATTTTATATTTTCTTGTCATTGTTTTTTAATTTTTTTTCTCCCATGTGTGTATTAGCGGTCAAAGCGGACACGGCAAGACATATCATTTTGCGGAATTCTTGTTATAAATAGTTCTTGTTTGTGTTACATCAATTGTGAAGCAAGTCCTACAACTAAACAAATTACGCTTAAAGTCTTCATGGACAGAACCAGTACTAAACATATGCAGATATTTGTGTCTTGCTCAAGGAAAATTACACATTACAGTGGCAGAGGATCAAAACCCTGACCGCCCATTCTTGGATCCAATGCTCTACCATTAGACTGTGCACTCCACACGTGTTTAGTCCATGCATGTACAAGTTGTCAAAATTGTATCCTTCATAAAGGTGGAAAAACAAGGGGATATGACCTAATACTGTTACATATAATTTCATTGTTTGATTTATTTTAAAGGCAGGCTAAAAAACTTTTTGAGAAGAATGCCGCACCTGTGTTGTACCTGGCTGGACTGGAAGTCAACGTGGTCAAGGTAAAACTTCTGTTTTGAAGAGGTTGAAAAAAAAATGTTGATTTGATTATATAACCTGCAACTATTATTCTCTACCAATTCCAACCACATGATTAAGCAACACTATAGGGAGTATATCAGGAAAATCAGGCTATAAATGTCTTAAAAAATGAAATTTTTTTTTAAATGGATAAAAGCATCTCATTATCATAAAGAAATAAAATCCAAATGGTTTGGTATATCATATCCACCAAAAACGTGACAAAATCAATGTTTGAGTGGGAGCGGTAAACTGTAAGCGAAATCCTCACTCTCAAAAACAAACAGCACTGACAATCTTCACTTTATCATTCAGACTCTTTCTAAGTTATAACAAATTTTACAACATGTAAACATGTATGACAGATCAAATTGAAATCAAAATGAAATTACATGATCCATTTAAAACGTCTTAAAATATATGCAATTTTAACTGGAATTCTTATTTAGTGTAACCTAGGCACGTAGCCCTAGTTTGGAAACCCTTTTTCAATATATTTTTATGCTCCCCCAATGGGGGTCAGCATAAAGTCGCCGCTTCGTCGGTGTTTGCGTCCATCCGTGCGTCCCCAAGTTCTTTTCTGGGTTATTTCTCTACAACCTCTGGTTGGAATTTTATGAAACTTGCTAGGATGCATCATTACCAAGTGCAGATTTGCATATTGTCTTTGTGTTCCAGTTCGATGATTTTTCACGGTGTTATGACCCTTTCATTGAGTCCGTGACCAAATTCTTCTCAGCGCTATTTCTCTACAATCTCAGGTTGGAATGTTATGACAATTGCTATGTTTGTGTTCTGGTTCGATGATTTTTCACGGTGTTATGGCCCTTTCATTCTGTCTGAGATCAAATTCTTCTCCGCTCTTTTTCTCTACAACCTCAACAGTCTCCGTTATGATTGATATACGACATTGTGTCTCATTATCATTCGTCTCTCACCACTGATTCAAGTGGGAAAGTCATCAGTTACTTGCGGAGATGGGGTGTGCTCGAGTACTGGTTAATCCCAGGAAACAGTGGTTAGGTAAACTGATCGTCTATTAGCCCATGATGGCATAAAAATGACGCTAAATATTCAAACAATCAATCTATGATTTTTCACGGAGAAATGGCCCTTTGATTCTGTCTGACCAAATTCTCTACAACCCCATGTTAGAATTTTATGAAACTTGCTAGGATGCATCACTACCAAGTGAAAATGCACATATTGTCTTTGTGTTCCGGTTCAATAATTTTTCATGGAGTTACGGCCCTTTAATTGAGTCTGTGACGGAATTCTTGTCCGCGCTATTTCTGTACAACCCCATGTTGGTATTTTATGAAACTTGCTAGGATGCATCACTACCAAGTGGAGATGCACACATTGTCTTTGTGTTCCAGTTCGATGATTTTTCACAGAGTTATGGCCCTTTCATTGAGTCTGTGACCAAATTCTTGTCAGCACTATTTCTCTACAACCTCAGGTTGGAATTTTATGAAAATTGCTATGTTTGTATTCTGGTTCGATTATTTTTCATGGAGTTATGGCCCTTTCATTCTGTCTGTGACCAAATTCTTCTCCGCTCTGTTTCTCTACAAACTCTTGTTGAAATTTTATGAAACTTGCTAGGATGCATCATTACCAAGTGGAGATGTGCATATTGTTTCATGACACATTTTCGCTACAACCTCTGGTTTTAATTTTGTTAAACTAGCTAGGATATGCGAATATTGTCATTTTGTTCAGAAACTAAAGTGGTGTAGTGTTTGTTAAACTAGCACATGTATTAATATGCCATATGTGATAACTGAATCTTTATAATGAAATCAGTAATTATATCCATCATTGAATGTATATTGCTGAAAAGTTTGATCATGGGTCATAATGACCTATTTCATAGTATGTTGTACAGTGTACTATATCACGAAATAAAAAATAATGTATTGACTTCTCTTTAGAACTCTCATAGTTCCTTTCCCCATTCAATATAATTACCATATGGTACAGAGACAAACACCCCCTGGGAAGGGAGGGGGGGGGGGGGAGCATCCATCAGTTCCACTGATATTTTCTTATTTACACATGTTTAAATAAATATCATTTTGGTAATGCGGGGTCAATGAGTATGTAATACATATATATATAAAAAACATTATTTTCCAATTTATCATGACTATGATATAGGCATGATATACCGGAAATTATGTTTTTTTGCCAATTTTGAAATGTTAAAATATCCTGTCAGGTATACTTCCTTTGAGAATGGTATTAAATCCCATTCAGATTGTTTTATATGGCAACCGTAATTCTATATTTTATCAAGTTTGTTACTGAACATTTTGATACACATATAAATGTAAATTATTTTCTGAAACCACAATATAGATTTCATTGACACTTAGTCACTTTGTAACTTTGATTACCAACAGATTTGATTTTTTTCTGTTGGCCATATTTCAACATGGCTGCTTTTACTGTACGAAGAAAACCCCCCATTAAACTGCTTCTTCAATAATGAACTACTTTGAATACATGAATCTTTGGTCAACCTTTCTCAAGATTGTATACGCTGTAAGCTGTTTAAGATTGACTAATAGAATTCATGGTTTAATTTTAAATAAATATTTGTCAATGTATGAAATAACTTTATATGTCTACTCTAAAACTTGTTTCAGTACACACTACTAGTCTACTACATAGATAACTAAAATATTGTTTTTTTTAATATTTTTTTTGTAAATTATTTGAGATGGCTACCAAAGAGATGTTCAGGTTGTTTAAAATTAACTGAATGTATGTAGAAAACATAATTCCAGGGTCTTCCATGGCTGAGTGGTCTGGGGTGCCATCTCAAAATCACTTCCCACTCTCTGCTAAGGTCGCAGGTTCAAGTCCCACTCATTTCAAAAATTTTATGTATGAAAGTTTTCAAGTTTCTTTTGGGAAGGATGGTGGTTCTATTCAGATTCATTCTGAGGTCTTCCTCCACCAATAAAACTGGATATGCAATATATAACCTAAAATGTGTTGAAAATGGCGTTAGACCCCATTAAAAAAAAGTTTTCATTATTTGATATGAGATGGATACATCTGTTTCCTTCAGTGGTACTCTTTCAAATTTCTGTTCTTTTATCATTAGCCATGATTCAAAATGGTTGAAAGAGCTACGGTAGATTTACCTCCTATGAATTTTTATCTTTCTAAAGACGGAATATGATGGCCAGGTGAAGGAGTTTATGAAATTCCTGGAGAAGAAACATGTGGATGGTATAGTGGTTGCTGGAGGAAACGGTACATTAGTCGAGGTAAGGGTTTATGGATGAATATTCTCGAGAAAAAAAATCATCTGAATGTTAAAACTATGGCTAGCCAATTCAGTAGTTAATGATTTTTCTTTAAAAAAAGACCCCACTCAAATGGTCCTGGGTGAATGTGAGTTATAATCTTGAAAGAAACTTTTGATGTTGGTTACAGAAAAACATCTGACATTCTATGTTTGTCTTTATTTTAATAGTAAATATGCTGTTTGATACCATAACTCTTTAATGCCAAATGCGATGGCATGACATCTCTTTTATTGAGGTCACCAATTTATTGATATTTAGAAACAATTTCAATGAAGTATCCATTTGAGTTTTTTTTTAGAACTTTCACTAAAATTTTTAAAGCCAATGCAAATTCATAAGTACATAATATTGTAACAAAATGTTGATCATTCTGCATGTGTTTGATTATGAAATGAGGCACTTCTAAGTTTACGAAACATACATATATGTGTTCGATTGTGAAGAAAAATACCTAAATTAAGCAGAACTAACTGTATATGTGTTAAATAATGAAGAATAATATCTATATTTAGCAGAACTGACTACATATGTGTTCAATTATGAAGAAAATTACCTATAACGCAACAAAACTTACTGTATATGTGTTTAATTATGAGAAAAGGTACATATGATTTTACAAAATGTACTGTATATGTGTTTGATTATGAAGAAAGGTACATATGATTTAACAAAACGTACTGTATATGTGTTTGATTATGAAGAAAGGTACATATGATTTTACAAAACGTATTGTATATGTGTTTGATTATGAAGGAAGGTACATATGAGTGAACAAAATGTACTGTATATGTGTTTGATTATGAAGGATGGTACATATGAGTGAACAAAACGTACTGTATATGTGTTTGATTATGAAGAAATTATTATAATTAACATGACTTTGTATATAATTGTTTGATTATGAAGAAAAGTACCAACTATGACTGCTATTAAAAATAACACTTGTACTGATAAAAAGTAAATTTTTGTGTACAAGTATATGTTCAACAGGATGTCGAGAGTACAAATGACATGTAGATGTCGTGTTGATGTCGTGTAGATGTCATGTAGATGTCGTGTTTCACCTTATGACTATGTGTGTCTTCTGTATTTCAGACTGTGACGGGAATTATGAGAAAGGAAGACAAGGTAACAACAGCGAACACAGTGACATAGTGTTGAATTGATTAATTTCTGTATTTGATGTGTCAGATGGTTGAACTACCTGTAATGTACACCCCCCACCCTCTTCAAATTTTTGGGGTGGCATATAGTAATCGCAGCGTCCTTTTGTCTGATATTTCGTGTCCGGCCTTTAAGTTTGTCATCTATACATGGATTTTGTTAATACATGATACAAATGATCAACATAACATGACGATGTGTCACAAGTAAGATCAACATCCGTACTTTAAAGGTTAAGGTCACACTTTGAGTTTGTTTGACAACACTTTGAGTCTTTGTGAGATTTCGTGTCCGGCCTGTAACTTTGTCATGCATAAATGGATTTTATAAATACTTGCTACAAATGATCAACATAACATGAGGTATCGCGAGTAAAACCCAGACTCCCACTTCAAAGTTCAAGGTCACAATTTAACTTTGATGACACTTTCAGTCTGATTGAAATTCCGTGTTCGGTCTGTTACTTTGTCACCTATGGATGAATTTCAAAAACACTTGGCTCAATTAATCAGCATGACATGACAATATGTCACATCTAAGACCAACATGTGTACCTCAAAGGTCAAGGTCACACTTTGAGTTTGTTTGACAACACTTTGAGTATATGTGAGATTACGTGTCAAGCCTGTAACTTTGTCATGCATAGATGGATTTTATAAATACTTGCTACAAATTATCAGTATAACATGATGACGTGTCGTGCATAGCACCCAGACTCTCACTTCAAAGGTCAAGGTCACAATTTAACTTTGTTTGACAACACTTTCAGTCTGTTTGAGATTTCGTGTCCGGTCTGTAACTTTGTCACCTATAGATAAATTTAAAAAACACTTGGCTCAATTGATCAATATGACATGAGGACGTGTCAGGTTCAGACCCAGAACCATACCACAATGTCACACTTTCAATTTGTTTGATATTTCATGTCTGGTCTGTAACTTTGTCTTACATGGAGGGATTTTAAAATAGCTTGAAACAAGTGGTCAGCATGTCATGATGGTCTGTCAACTGCATTAACCATGTAGAAATACCCAGACTGTTACATCAGATGTCAAGATCAAGGTTAAACAAAGATCAAGGTCATGCTTTAATGTAACAAAACACGAAATTGCATGTCTAGTGTGAAATGTCAGTCCATTACTCTTGATACTCATGGATTCATCGCTATCTATTATAACATATATTGTTTTTTTCACAGACCATTTGAGGGGCATGCGACACTTACTAGTGACATTTCTTGTTTGCAATAATATAGTGTAAACTATGTTATGTATGTCTGTGTAAATAAAATAACCAGTATGATATAACCTTATTAACCAGTGAATTTCTTCATGTTGTGGCAATAGCTATAATATTCGGGGAGCCAATTGTACAATGGACCTGTCTGCTAATTTTCCACTTCCCTCCAATAATTATCTCAGTTGTTTATATCTAACAACTCCATTTATCTAAGTTACTGGTATTAAAATTGTCAGTGAGCATTGTAACAAGGAAAAAATGCTATAAATACCTTAAAAATAAAATCATTTTTAAAATGGATTAAAGTATATCATTTTCATTTATAAATAAAATCTGAATGGTTTGGCATGTCAAATCCAACAAAACATGACAAAATCATTATTTAAACTGGAGTGGTAAACTTGAAATGAAATCCCCATTCTGAAATTAGACAGCACTTAAGTACTGCTTGACAACCTTCGCATTGTCATATTACATGTAAACCTGTAATAATGGACAAAATTGAAACCAAAATGAAATCATGTGACTGGTTTAATACATCAAAAAATATTATGCAATTTTAAGCGGGAAATCTATTTAAGTCCAACCTAGGTGTGTATATTTATGTATATTGTTTTAGCATGTTTAAATAGATATCTTTTTGGCAATACGGTGTCAGTGAGTAGGCATGATATATTGGGGAAAAAAATGTTTTAGCTAATTGTAAAATGTTGAAAAATCCTTATATACCCCCTTTAAAGAGTATTTTACTACACAATTTAACTACTTTTCATTGTATAATATGTTTCCCATATCTTTCTTAATAAATATACACCTGGAAAACTATGACAGGTGTTAAATTTTAACCACCGGCTGTTCACAAGAAAACTTCTCACATAAAAATGTTTTTAGATGGAGCTGGACTCGAACCTGCGACTTCAGCAGTGAGTGGTAAGTGACTTTAAGACAGTGCCATTGACCACTCAGCCACGGAGGACCCTTTGTCATTTAATGATCGTCTTGGCCAATTTTTAATCTGCGAGGTGCATGAAATGATGTAAAATATACTCAATGGCAGGTCTGCTCTTTAATTTTTTAAAAAATTTTCTTTCTTCTCTTTAAAAAAACAACAGTGTATGCAGTGACACCATCAAATTTTTAAAAAAAAAAAAAGACTGCAAATGCTCATAAATGCATGCATATGTTGAAATCCTATAAAAGTCACTCTTTTAACATCAGTAATGTCGTATTGCAGTTTATACTATGCCAACTTTGCTCTACTAATCTGCAGCAAGAAATCACAAGCACTTTGAACCATATTGAAAATATCATATAATATTATAATATAATACCAAACGCAAGAATCATGTTACCATGGGAAAAAAGGGGCGTAACTGTGTAGTGAGATGTTAATATATCATTGATCTAATTGTTACTTTATTTACGATCCACAATATATTTTTATGTATACATTTTACGATAATATTTTCCAGGGATTTCAACAGAAGATACCGATGGGTGTGATTCCAGTTGGAGAGACCAACAGATTTGCTCGGTTTTTCTATGGTTCCGAAAAAACTGACGTCCGGTAATATAAAGCAAACATTTCTGTGCCAATTCAATATACAAAATAATCTTATAACCGATGTGTCAAACCAAAGACTTTTAATTGGTATACTCGGCATTTAGGTCATAATTCAAGGACTGGTTGTTTGGTGTCTGCACAATGTGATTAGTGCTTAAATTCATCCCATTTTTTGTTGAGTCTTAAAACTCAGACTAGGACCAAAATACTCTATCAATTGTTAGATTATAATTGAAGGGGGAGGTTTTATTTTTTTATTTTATTTTTTTTGTTTAAAAAAATATAATAATTTTAATTTTATTTATTTTTTATTTTTATTTATGAAAATAAAAAAGGTCGCAGCAGCTTGAAAATTAGGGGTGGACATGGGGATGATAATCTATTAATTAATTTATTATGGCCTTATAGCAAATTATTCCGACACTAAGAAAAGGATTTTCAGATATTTCTCTATTGAAATTGTAAGATGTACTAAAATAGTACATCTCATTGTTTTTCTATTAATTAATCATTTAGAGTAAAAATGCTGTCAAATCATTTGTTATTAATTAAAAGTTTAGAGTAAAAATTTTGATCATTTGTTGTTATTAAATTAAAAAGTTTGGAGTAAAAATTTTGATGGAAAGAGACCTTGGATCAATATTTTTCAAACTATTTTAGTCTTTAACACGGGGAACAGATGTCTTGTAACTTTTAATTCACGTTTTAACCAACTGGACAAGAAATTCAGTCAATATCATTGGTAACCATATGTTCATAGAAAAAATGTTAGAGAGCGGGAACCAGAATTAGGGTGTAGTGGGTTCAGTCAGTCAGTTTTAAGTTTTTATTGACCCTCTCGGCTTTGCTCTAGGTATTGTGGCAAGCATTCGTTGGTTTGATCCTCGGTCATGGCTGTGTGTTGTGTCCTTGAACAAGACACTTTATCCACATAATGCTTAGTACTAGTTTCACGTAGGAAGACTTTGAGGTATTTGACCTAAAATTATTTTTTAAGTTTTAAGTTTTAGCAAAAAATGTTCTTAAGGCAAGAGTAAGATAATTTGAGTGTAGATAAGAGAAAGTAGAGTGGTAGATCATCAGATTTAAGATCAGAGGGTCGTGGGTTCGATCCTCCACTACACCTGAAAATGGTGTCCTTGAACAAGACAATTTATCCACATATGCTTAGTACCGGTTTTATCCAGGAAAACTTTGAGGTATTTGACATATATTAAGTTGAGTTTTAACAAAAAATTCTGAAAAAATATGCAAAACATATTAAGATAATCCATCAAAATTTTGTAATGATATTTGATGACTAAGATGATTTTTTGGTGATATTTCTAAAAGTATTCAGCAGAAATGAAAAATGATGTATTTTATTTACTATTGAAAAAAATATTTTCTTACCAAATATTTACAAAATATTTCTAAAAGCATCCTCGCTTGGCACTCGGCATTAAGAGGATAGTTCTAGGTCCGGTATGGTCGCCCCAATGTCAATATAATGTGATTTGGTGGTGTATCATACCATGTGTCTGTGGCATGATACTCCAGTGTCGCAGCGCTCAAAACACTGTCTCAAGTAAACATGTGATATGATTAAAAAAAAATTGAAAGTTATGCACCATACAACAACTTTTACCATAATTAGTTTTAAAACTATCGTCCTATTACAGGAGGATGTTGGATGCAGCCATGGCAGTTGTCCGGGGTGTTTCACAGAAGCTGGATGTTATCAAAGTACAGGTAGACAAATATATGAATTATTAAAGCACATAGATGTTTTGTCTTATGGCTGATGACAAACATAAAGATCATTATAATCCTTGTATATTTTTAGAGAGGACAAAATGAACTTCTGCAGGTATCTTGGTAATGCAATGTGCCTAAAAGTTAACTGATTTTAAGCTTGACAATTCAAAGAATAAGAAGAACTTTCCTGCTTATCATGTCCGTGTCAACATCTACATCTGTATCCGAGTTGGCTTTTGCGCAAACATTTTGAATGGAACAATTCAATTCCTTCGTTGCAATTATTTATATTTTATACGAGAGCTGCCAGTTAAACAACAGCATGGCACCGACATATTGCGTCACTCTGGCTTGAATCTTAGCAAAATTATTCTACCTGTTTTAAGTCCACCTGGTCCAAAGGACCTTAGCGTTATTGCCGTCACGTGCCGTCAACATCATCATGGTTGTCTGTAAACGTTTAACATTTTTATCTTCTTTTCCGAAGCCATCTTCTCTGAAACCCAAGACCAAAATGAAACCAAGCTTGGCAGAAAGGCTTTTTTAATGTGTTCCTTTGCAATGTTTTTCGTTATGCTATAAAAAGCAACCTGCCTACCAAGGTTAAGACACATTGATGAAAATTTCAAAAATATTCTTCACTAAAATCACTGAACCATTGCAAAAATGTTTCATCAATGAATTATTGTTTTCATTTTGGTAGCCTCTAACCGTAATGTGTAGCTTCGTTACAAAAACTAAGTCAACAAAACTGTGCGCATAGAGTATTAAAAAGAAATCTACAAAGTAATTTATATTTTTTTATATTAAATTTCGATATTGTTACATTTATACTTGTAATTTCCAGGGCGAGGATGGCAAATCTACATATGCTCTGTGTGGTCTGGAAGCTGGAGGCTACCGAGATGCGAAAGAAAGAACATCAAAGTAAGTGTCAGGTGCTCCACACATGTAAAATACACGGGAATTGTAGGTATCTGTAATACACAGCTGTAGTTATTGTTGTAGAACATGCCAATTATAAAGGCGTACAAGTCATGTAGTAAGTTGGTTTTTTTAATGGGGTTAAATGTCATTTTCGACACATTTCAGGTTTTATATGGCATATTCAGTTTTATTGATGGAAGAAAACCTCAGAATGAATCTTTGTAGAACCAATAGTCTTCCACAAGTAAGGTCATTATAAATTAATTGCTAGATTATCATCCAAATTTTTCTTTAAAACGGGGAGGGCGGGCGGGAGGATATTATTTTTTATTTTCCTTTTTAAAATTTTTGATGTTTTTTTAATAAAAAAAAAATCAATAAATAAATTTTTTTTTTTTTTTATTATTATTATTATTTTTTTTTTTATGAAAATAAAAAGGGTAGGGGCGGCATGAAAATAAGGGGGCGGGCGGGGATGATAATCTAGCAATTAATTTATTATGGCCTAACTGGTAAACTTTCTCACATAAAGTTTTAGGAGCAAGCAGGACTCGAGCCTATGACCTTAGCAGTGAGAGGTAAGTGATCTTAAGATGGCGTCTTAGACCACTCGGTGTATTACAACCCACATGCACTAGATACTGATATACCTGTTGTGTTATATTGGCCACAGAGGACCCTCATGTCATAAGCACTTGTTTCAGGGAATTACCAACCAGCTGGACAGTTCTGGATTAGAATATGATCACTGTCTATCTCCGCAGAGGGTTAGGAATCCTCAAAATGGATGTCATGTCTATTTTATCATCATCTTCATGTTCACTATTGTGGTTAAATTATCTACCCCTGTGTAGTTCCAGGGTGCCAAATTGGTGTTGGCAAGCTGAAGACATATTGAGTATTCAATAGAATTTGATGAAACTGGGCCTTAATTCATCATTACTTTAGTCTGAGAATCAGACTTGGACTCAGGTCCTACATTTATGTAAAACCCTGCAAATATACACATATAGGCAAGAAATGTGATTCTGTAACATTTTCTGTTGAATAATCATTAAAACTGCTTGTTTTTTATGCACATAAATGAAGTAATTGTCATGACTTGTTTTAATTAATAAAAGTTAACTGAATCTTAAATTTTTGACATTTTGAGTTCGAGTCTAAATCTCAGACTTAAAATTTTGATGAATTTAGGTCTTGCTGGTATGAAGGTTCAGGGCTCATTCTGTAAATTTATTTTATTTTTTTTCAAACTGTATATTAATTCGTTGTTTTTGTACATGGAGTGTGAACCTAGAATCCTTCTTCTAATTTGCACCAATTACCTTTTTGTTTTGTTTCTTCGTAAAACACAGTTCTTTTAACACCAAAGGACTCTTCAAGTAGTAAAAGTGCCATTTTTTTTTTAAAACTATTTTTTACAAATTTCAGTTCCATAAAATAATGAAAACTGACCAATTCAATTCTTTCATAAACCGTTATGTTGCAACAGTTTATTTGATTTTATAATGATTTGTACATATATATGAAGTTGAAATTGTTAATCACAATAAACATGGAAATAGCTGCTTAGATAATTATTTCTCAGCACTAATTGTAATAAAATCTAGTTCAATTTCATCTTTGTATAAATATAATTAATAAATACCTGCAGGTACTGGTATTTTGGCCCCCTGAAGCATAGGTTTACATACCTGCGTCGCACCCTTGGTAGCTGGCCTCCCTCAATCCAAGGCTCTGTTGAGTACGTATTGGCCAAAGAAAATGATGGAACAAAAAAAGTTGTGCAAAAAGTGGAAGAGAAACCGAAACAAGCCTGGACTTGGTCCAGTATCATATTTGGCTCAAGGAAAAATGTAAAAGGTATGCCTGATGCATTGTTGTAAAAATGGAGGAAATATCTGTTGTGGTATTGTAAAAATTCTGGAAGTCAGTTTCACTAAAGATCTCATGGTGAGATTTTCGTCTACTCAAAAAATTCCAATTTCTTTTAAATGATTATTTGAACTCTTAATAAATTAAATGACAACACAATTAAACAACACAATAGAATACATAACAAATCTTTACTCGTTGGTAAATGATAACATGCAAAGTGATCAATGAAATGTAAATGAAGTTATAACCTTTCAAAAAATTGAGTTGGGGAAAATCTTAAGGTGAGAGATGTTAAGTGAAACTAGGTCCTGGTGCTAAAAGTAGAAAAAAAGTTTTTGGTCCCAGTTTCACTAAAATTGTTGAGGGCTGTTCCATTTAAACGTACATCCCACCCATGAACGGCAAAATAATAAACTTCTACGGTGAGTGGGTTTTTCAAAATGGGGGGCCTGATTAAATGAATTAAAAATATAAAGGGGGAGGGTCCAATTTCAAAGTGCCTTCCATGGGTTGGTTGTATGTTTAAATGGAATAGCCCTGAGAGATTTTCCTCCACTCAAATAATTGAAATGGTGTAACTTCATTTACACTGATCATCTTGAACGTTATCCTTTACTGATGTGTAAAGATTTGTTGTGACTTAAATTCAGTGTGGTCATTTAATGTGCAATCATGAGGTTCAATGCCAGTTTCGACACATTTCAGGTTATATATAGCATATCCAGTTTTATAGGTGTAGGAAGACCTCGGCATGAATCTGATTAGAACCACTGTCCTTTCTCAGGTAACCTTGCAAACTTGCTCACAAAGTTTTTGGTGTAAGCAGGAAATAAAACAGTGAATTTAGTATACATTTAAATGCTAAAAACAAACATTCGACAAAATGTTCCACATGACATTCGAGACGTTGAGATAATCTGAATAGCTCTCACTGCGATGTCCTTCTTCTGCTGCTTTGAACTCTCAGCTTATTTATTGAAAAGGATATTGATTTCTCTTTACTCGTTTGACAAATGTACTCAGATCGAGGTATAGAATAAAAAGATCATTTTAGGCCATTATAAATTTATTGCTAGATTATCATCCAAATTTTTCTTTATTTAATTTTTATATGAAAATAAAAATGGTCGGGGCTACATGAAAATTAGGGGGGCGGGCAGGGATGATAATCTAGCAATTAATTCATTATGGCCATACAGTGTTTTGTACAATATGGGACTATATTTTACTTGTACAATATATTCCCATATTGTACAGAACACTGCAAAATAATCTTATTATATTATAATTGAAGGCAAGCCACAAGAGGAGTTAGAAGAGGAGGAAGAGGAGGTGGACCCTGACGAGGCAGATTACGTGAAGACAGATCTCAATACAGTAGAGTTGACACTTACACCGAAATCTACATCACCGGAACAGGTATTGCAGCATCGTGGGTATATATGATAATTTCAGCGATGATCTTTACAGTCACTGCAGCGGTTCAGTTGCCATGGGGATGGATTTGAAATCGAACATTCCTCAGATTTAGCAGCACGTTGTACATCATCAGTATGTGTCACTGAGAGAAACACTTCTTCATTAGTCTTATATGGCAGATTGGAATGGATACTGAAAACATCAGTGCTTACTTCTTGGGCTTAATGCTTAATCTTTTAATGCTCTTCAGAAAAAATCTGCTTTAGTGATTTAATGGTTACAATAAAAATATACATGGCAGTCCAAATACTACGCGGCCTGATACAACGTGAAACTCGTTATAACACATTTTATGTATGGCTCCCAAATTTTAAAATTGATATTTTGAAAGAGATGGATGGATGATTGAAATATCAAACTTAATCTAAAGTTTGCAAACTTGTTACAATTTTGCCAACTCTGAACACATGTTGGCCATGAATTACACCTGAATAATTCAGTCTAACATGATAATTACTACTCATGGTTATACACAACATTGCTTTTAATTGATTTACACCGCCAAACAATGGTCCCTTTCCTCCATAGATACGCGTTTTCCCGCACCAATCACAGAAGGCCTTTGAAAACAGTGCAGGAAGAGTTCAGATTGCTCGTATTGAGCAATCAGAACACTTCCTGCACTGTTTTCCACTCTGTCAGTTAATATAAACATAATTCACCTAATGCTGATATGTGGTGAATTAATGCTTTCAATATTAGAGATGTCCAAAGGGGTTTATATGAAGTAAAGGGTTATCACACATTAATTGTCCCATTTGTTGGCAATGTCAATGTGATATTGTTTGCACTGTAAAACAGATATATAGACTTCTCGCTAGGTGGCTTATATAGAATCACATGTCGCTCACTCGAAAAAAAACGTGTAAAGATGGCAGACACAGAATGTTTTTGTTTCGAAACAAAGTGGTTTTGTCCAAATTATCAGTATACATGTATATGATAGTAAATTCAATTATAAAACAATGTAAGTAATCATTTCATGATTAAGTTGCACTATTTATTGAAAGAAACAGGCAGAAAGATTTTGCATAAAGTTCCACAGATGATGTCTTATTACGCATGTGGGACTCCATAGCTGTGATGTTTATAACGAAGTTCCAACTATATCACGATCTGATTCTTCGTCTCCCAGGAACCGCATTATATCTGGACCGCAGTGTTATAATTGCTTGATTGCAGAAATATTAAGATAGACTGACTACGTCATTTGCTTGGTCTTGTACTTTTATATAATGATTGTGTAGTTTTACAGTATATAACAACTCTGTACTTTAAAATAGTAAAATATTATATTTTTATACAGCAATATTGCATGTTCATACAACACCCTTATAATAATTATGTTGTTTAACAGTATATAACCACTCTGTACTTAAAAATAGTAATACAGTCTAAACTCGTTGTCTCGATTTTGCTTGAATCAATATTCCAGTAATGTTGATATTTTTTGCCATTCCCAACTTTTTCCCTTCTTTGCTTATATAAATAAACTCCTTTTAACTCAATATTGTCTCTGTCGATACTCCGGATATCACGCTCCCAGTTTTAGTCCCCGATTGATCATTTAACACCTTTAATTGATTGTTTGTCTCAATATATTTATTGCTGATATAATACTGTGTGTTTTTCTATGCTGCATGTCATTTTTCACAGTTTGTTTATGATGCAACACTAATTACCGGCCAATGACAAAGGTGTCAGTTTTAATAACTTACAGAACGTTGCAAACATCGTGTCATCGAATTTGGTGATTGCATGTCAATATGGTTTAAATATCATTTGATGCAACCAATCAGCCTCAACTTATATCTCACACTGCCAAGAAGTTTGAAGAAGGACCCGGATATTAGCATTTATCACGACAGTGTAATTCTACTGCACAGACCTTAATATAAAAGCAAAAGTTCAATTGACGTGCGACAATTGTATGGGCTGCATTACCTTTGCTGAAAAGTTTAATTTGTTTGCAAACGTTTGATAACAAAAAAAAACTGAACAACATGTTCGCTTTAAACATTTGCTAACAGATTAAACACCTTCGCAAGCTGTTTGCGTGTGTTTAATCACATGACTTAATGGGAAGTGAAGGGACAACGCCGAGTTGACCGATTTTCGTTAACTTTTTGTTTGTTAGCTTACCATTTGCGTTGTTACACAAAGTAAACATGTTTAACTGTGCTGAACGCAGCCCAGGTGATGAAAATAAATATTAATTTTGAGATAAAATCTATGTCGATATTCGGATATCTCGAGCCTTTTTGGCAGTCCCTCCAATATCGAGAACACGAGTGTCGACTGTTTTATATTTTTTTATACAGCAATATTGTATTTTTCTACATCAATATTGCACTTTTATACAACACCATTGTTCTTTCAAACAGCATTGTACTTTTACACAGCAATCCTGTACTTCTTTACAGCAGCAGAAACTGAGTGGTATAGAAGTGGAGATGGGACCAGCAGACCTCGCCAAAGGAGATTTTATTAATGAAGGGTGAGAGTAAGCTTTATAGATAGGTTGTGTGGAGATTTGTTTTAAATGACCGTTCTCTGCTGTTTGATCAGTATTTTTATTTGATCTTCCAGGTAGCTAAATTATTTATCTACTTTTCACAGTCTTCTTCTGTGATTTTACTTTCAAAGAACATAACCTGTGGCTATTTCTGTTCAGCTGTGACTTAATGAAGGACTTCCTGCCTCGCATGCTGAAAGGTGGGGGATCGATCCTTTTCTGGGCCCTTACATAGAGAAAGATGGGGGGATCGATCCTTTTCTGGGCCCTTACATAGAGAAAGATGGGGGGATCGATCCTTTTCTGGACCCTCACATAGAAAAAAATGGGGGATCAATCCTTCTCTGGGCCCTCACATAGAGAAAGATGTGGGAATTGATCCTTTTCTGGGCCCTCACATAGAGAAAGTCGGGGGGGATCGATCCTTTTCTGGGCCCTCACATAGAGAAAGTCAGGGGGAATCGATCCTTTTTCTGGGCTCCACATAGAGAAAGATGTGGGATCGATCCTTTTCTGGGCCCTCACTTAGGGAAAGATGGGGAATTGATCCTTTTCTGGGCCCTCACATAGAGAAAGATGGGGGATCAATCCTTTTCTGGGCCCTCACTTAGGGAAAGATGGGGAATTGATCCTTTTCTGGGCCCTCACATAGAGAAAGATGGGGGATCGATCCTTTTCTGGGCCCTCACTTAGGGAAAGATGGGGAATTGATCCTTTTCTGGGCCCTCACATAGAGAAAGATGGGGGATCAATCCTTTTCTGGGCCCATACTTAGGGAAAGATGGGGAATTGATCCTTTTCTGGGCCCTCACATAGAGAAAGATGGGGGGATTGATCCTTTTCTGGGCCCTCACATAGAGAAATATGGGGGATTGATCCTTTTCTGGGCCCTCACATTGAGAAAGATGGGGGAATTGATCCTTTTCTGGGCCCTCACATACAGAAAGATTGGGGATTGATCCTTTTCTGGGCCCTCACATAGAAAAGATGGGGGGGATCGATCCTTTTCTGGGCCCTCACAAACAGAAAGATGTGGGGAGCAATCCTTTTCTGTGCCCTCACATACAGAAAGATGGGGAGATTGATCCTTTTCTAGGCCCTCACATAGAGAAAGATGGGGGATCGATCCTTTTCTGGGCCCTCACATACAGAAAGATGGGGGGATCGATCCTTTTCTGGGCCCTCACATAGAGAAAGATGTGGGGATCGATCATATTCTGGGCTCTCACATAGAGAAAGATGTGGGGATCGATCATATTCTGGGCCCTCACATACAGAAAGTATGGGAATCGGCTCTTATTGGCCCTCACATGCAAAATCATGTGGGGATCAACCATGAATATTAAACTTTACACGAGTCTTGTTGTATTAAATTTTAGGAAGGACAATGTTTCAGTTCAGACTCATGTCTAAGGTCTTCCTCCACCAATATACAGTCAAACCTGTCTTAAGCAGTCAGTCAAGGGAAGGAGCAAAAGTGGCCTTTTAAGAGCGGTTGTTGCTTGATACAGATTAATTTGCTCTAAAAGCATAGAAATGGGAAGTAGCAAATGTGGCTGCTTAAGACTAGGGGCTGCTTGATAAAGGTGGACGCTTACACAGGTTTGACTACGTAACATGTACTGTGTTGAAACATGGCATAATACCCACATTCCTTCCTTCTCTTACTCTCTTAATTTATATTCTGGTGCAATCTGCTAGAAATTTAAAAGATCATGAAGGCCACAATTAACAATAACTATAAGTTTGTGTGACTGTTTACAGCTGGAGAAGAATACAGGAACCAGAATGGAAGATAGGCAATGATTCTAACGAGAGATTACTTGTCAGCAAGTTCAAGTTCACACCACAAATAATAGAGGTATTTTTTGTTTTATAATAGCTGGACACATTTGTTTGAAAATACTGGTACTCTATGCCAAGGAGCACTGATATGTTTTTAAACACACTTTAAGGATGAGATCAATTCTTGAAATTACAAGATAACAGAAAAAAATGTGACCGGTTATAAATATGAAAATAAAGCAGCCAGTGTGTATTTAGAACTGTGAGCAGGCTGTTCATTAACCCTTTACCTCATATAGACGCCTTTGGACACCTCTAATATAGAAGGCTTTTGAATTATTGGATGAATTATGTTTATATTAACTGCTCTGTTTTCAAAGGCCTTCTGTGATTGGTGCGGAAAAACGTGTATCTATGGAGTAAAGGGTTAAACAGAATCTTGT
The DNA here is from genome assembly GCA_029582155.1 of Panopea generosa. Lineage (NCBI taxonomy): Eukaryota > Metazoa > Mollusca > Bivalvia > Adapedonta > Hiatellidae > Panopea > Panopea generosa. The sequence goes on from CM055896.1 coordinate 33,993,962, forward strand.
CCGTGTAACATGTCTCAGCTACCTAGGTGGTTACCAATGGACGTTTTGATAGAATCTCCACAAGGTCTGTGTAATAAAATTTGACACATTAATGTAACATGCTTTATAAATAACTTCTAACAAAGTTTCAAAATATTTAATTCAGGCATTTAAACTAAAGAAAAGAAGTGGTTGATTAATTATGAATAAGATGACAGAAAATGTTTATGAACAATAAAAATGTTTATTCACAGCTATTATGTTATTTCACTTATTCACTTTACTGTATAGATCTGTTTATTAGAGTTTAGGCAAATAAGGTACTCTGTAAAGAAGTTTTATGTTGTGTGTTTGATTCACGTTCTCAATATGAGTGTTAATTAGTTATTATTAATGTTTGTATTAATTGTTTAGTGCTGAATGAAATATTGAATTGGAAACAAAAATTAAATGTCTAAGTAGACTGTGATTTACCACAAATTGTCTGTTTTGTTGACTGTGGTATTGTAAGAGTTAAATAGATTTGTAGGCAATGTGTTTAGCCTGATTTTTTATCTTGATTCGTAATAATTAGAAATTATGCTCTTTTAAATTTTGATATTTAAAAGTTTATGTGGTTCCAGCTAAGAATAAACTCACTGCTGATCTCTGCAGAGGGGTAGGAATCCTCCGAATGGGTGTCATGTTCATTTTATCATTTTTTGTCATGTTCACTATTGTGGTTAAATTATCAACCCCTGTGTGGTTTCAGGGAGCCATATGAGTGATGGACTGTGGCTCATACATGTAAGAAGCGACAATTTGAGTAATATGATAGAATTTGCTGAAACTCTGCAGTTCTGCAGGTATCAAGGTTCATGGTTCATACTGCATATTCATTTGTTGGTGTATTTTTTTTAAATCTGTATTTTAGTTTGTTGCTTTTGTACATGTAGAGTGAACCTTGAATCTTCCTTCCTGTTGGCATCGAATAACCTATAATGTGTTGGTACGCCGTAAAACCCTATTCATTCATTCATTGATATTTAAATGCATTTTTCTTATTAATAAAACTACCGGTATAACTTTATCTGTAATTATTCATATGTATTATTATGTGCGTCTCAGTACTGGCTATGTTATAACACATCATGTTTTTATATATGCATACTCTTATTGCTGTATAACACGTGTGAAACGTTAAAAAAAAAATTATTATATTATTAATTAATATTATCATTTATTATTAAATATGACGTAGATGGACAGCTGTTTTATGTCTTGATATTCCACTTACTATGTGTAATAGAAATCATAGATAGAAAAAGTTCAAACAGCTTCTTAAAGGGAGTATATTAGAAAAAAAACCCACTTTAAATGTCTAAAAATTAAAATAATTATAAAAATGGATAAAAAGCATCTCATTATCATTAATATATAAAATCCGAATGGTTAAGTATGTCAAATCCATCAAAGTGTGACAAGATCGATATTTAAATTGGAGTGTTAAACTTGAAACGAAATCCCCATTCTAAAAATAGACAGGACCTTAATAACATTTGATGTCATTTGGACAATTTCTAAGATAGTATGTGTAAACCTGTATGACTGATCAAAGTGAAATTAAAATAAAATCAAGTGACTCATTTAATACGTCACAAAATATGTTACAATTTTAAGCGGAAAATCTGTTTTAATCTAACCTAGGTGCGTGGGAGGTATTATTTTGACATGTTTAACCCTTTACTCCATAGATACACGTTTTCCCGCACCAATCACAGAAAGCCATTGAAAACAGTGCAGGAAGAGTTCAGATTGCACTGTTTTCCACTCTGTCAGTTAATATAAACATAATTCACCCAATAATTCAAAAGCCTTCTATATTAGGTGTCCAAAGGTGTATATATTAGAGGTGTCAAAAGGCGTCTATATGAAGTAAAGGGTTAAATAGATATCCTTATGGCAATATTGGACCAGTGAGTATATATAGGCATGATATATTAGAAAAAAATGTTTATAGCCAATTTTAAAATCCTAATTAATTCCCTTTAACAATGCATGTATTTTTTGCTGAAACATAGAAATATTTCCGTGTAATGCAGCACCTTTATTTTAACGACTTTGTGAAGGAAAAACTAACTTAACTCGGAACCAGATACAGTCAAGTTTCTGAATATGAAAAAAAAAATTAACATACATATTTACCTTTCTGATTGTTTTCAGGATTCGACAATGTGGTACACGATTGATGGGGAACACTTCGAAGCCATGCCAATAGAAGTGTCATTACTGAGAAAAAGACTGAGAATATTCTGTAATCCATCTGAAAATCTTCAGGGCAGATAACAGTGTTGTGGCTATTATTGAGTACAAATCGGATAAACCAACAAATTATATCAAGATTAATAAACATATTGGGTCAAAATTAATAAAATTGCTGATTTTACTCAAAACATCACTTTAATTATATCTATTCTTTACATGAGTGCAGACAAATTAGAAAAGAACCAGTTTGATATAAGAATGTGCATGTGTATGTGTGTTTGAATATGGTAGAATAATTTGAAAATGGAACTAAGTTGTCAGCAAGTAGTAAGATTAATTTCAAAGACAGTATACAGCTAGAATCATCATCTAAATTTCATTTATTGCATAATTGCATATTGAAATTGTAAAGTACATAATTTATATGTGTAAATAGAATAGTTTATAAAAAATATTTATGCATCTGGCTTCTGTTTCACCAAATTTTATTTAAAATTTTACTTCAATACTTAAAATCTTAACTAATTTTGACTGGCTATGTAAATATTACTTTAAATAATAAATGGCAATGAGATCATATAAAATTTTACTGGTGCCAGTCTAAAAAAATCATGATCACCAGTCTCGTGTTTCATTATTAACTTGATTAAAACCTATATCAAAGAAAAACAGCCAGGTGATCATGAGTTAAGACTGGTCTCGGTAAATCTGCATGTTTTCATTGACATTGATTATTTGATACTAGTAGATAGTTTAATATAACCAGTCAAAGTTGAATTTTTAAGAATTTAAGTAGAATGTTGGTGAAGCAGATGCCAGTATGTTTCTCTTAGATTTAAGATTTTAGGTATATACTAAATTGGTTGAAACTGTTGGTGAAACCGAAGGCTGAAGTACATGTATTTTACTTTATATTGTTATCAACATTTTGGCCAGGGTTGCAGACTTTTATAGTAACATTGTTAGTTCAGATGATGGTTGACATACTTGTACTTCTATATATTACAGGTAGAAATGCCATGCATGTTAAACGTGTGTTTAACATAAGTTTAACATATAGTCCAAAACATACGTTTCTCATGAATTATAGTACCACACAGGCTTTTGATTGTCAAACATTCATTTTTTGGCTCTCATATTTAAATTAACCCATGGCTCTGGCTTTGCTATTGATATTTCCAAAAAATAGTGTGTGTCGTGTGTTGTGGGAGATTTTAGTGCAATAGTTATACATATGACTTATGACAAACATGACATATACGTATGACAAATGTATGTTTAACATATGTTTCTGTTAACAAATCTTTTACATGCCTGTCATATTATCATATATTAATTTACGTGTCAAACATAATTATGTTTTGAAATGCATGTTAATTTAATGCATGTAAAATATATGTTTATTATGTTTTGTTCAACATATGTTTAACATTCATGGCATTTTTACCTGTGATATAGTTCTTTGATTGACAGAGCCAGATTAATGTGTATGCTCTATTCAAGTAGAACTTTGGCTCCACACATGGTCTGGTTCCTGCTCGGATATGGCTACACTGGTTCCCACTAATGTTTTCATTTCTTTCAAATGATTTGGATTTGTGTCATCAGTGGTACTAAGAGAAATGATCTAGAAGTTAATATATTGTTACTGGAATAATGGATGTGAAATGATTGTAACCCTTTACTTCATATGGACACCTTTTAACACCTCTAATATAGAAGGCTTTTGAAAACAGTGCAGAACCAGTTCTGATTGCTCTACACTGTTTTCTGCTCTATCAGAATAAATAGGTAAAATGTATCGATTCGTGGAAATTGACTATGTGTGGCTTTTGAGTTTGGAAGAATCCAGTTAAAAATACATAAGGAATAAATTGATTGAATATTAAGCATCATTTTTATGCCATTGAGGGCTAACAGACGATCAGTTAACCTAGCCACTGTTTCCTGGGATTAACCAGTACTCTAGCACACCCCATCTCCGCAAGTAACTGATAACTTTCCCACTTGAATCAGTGGTGAGAGACGAATGATAATGAGACAATGTCGTATATCAATCATCACGGAGACTGTTGCCGGGCGGGGATTCGAACTCACGACCCCAGGATTGATAGTCAGACGCATAACTGACTGAGCTAATCAAGCTTGGCATATGGAATAAAGAATTAAAAAGAATTTTACACAATTTGACATTGATATGTGGTAATGTTAATGAGTGAATGTACAAGCTTTCACGAAACGTGTATGTATGCCATTTCCTTCTCCATGGTTTATTGCATAATTTACATAATAAGCAAACAGATTGGGCCACAAGTTCTAACAACATTAATTACAGACCTCCACTTTCTATGTAAGTCCTTGGTGATATTTATGTGTGATTAATAGTTTAAATTTTTGAAGAACAGTTGGATGTACAGATCAAAATTTCTATTTATAAAAGTATCATGAAAAATAAACAAAAAAGTCAACAAAAGATGAATTGGTATTTGTTGTTGTTTTTACTCTTGACCATTTCCTTTTTTGTTGTAGTTGTTTTTGTGTGATGTTTAGCATCACTTTTCACAATTGCTCAGTCATATCATCATGAAGTCTACTTGAGACAGTATTCTGAGTGCTACCACACTGGAGTATTATGCCGCAGACACATGCTATGATACCACTACCAGTCACATTAATGATTATACTGACATCAGGCAGACCGAACCTAGATACGAAGTGCCAAGCCCGAAAGCTTTTAGTACTATTTTTTAGTTCGCCGGGACGAATGTCCAAGGAGAGCTATTGCCATGACCCCATCGTCGTCGGCGTCGTCTGCAGACACCCAGGTTAAAATTTTGCGTTTAAATTCAAGATATCTATGCAACCACTCATTGGATATAAATGAAACTTCGCCTGTGTGTTCAGTATCATCAATGGAACTCACAAAGATGAGAACCATAACTCTGGATTGCATTTTGGCATAGTTATGGCCCTTTTTGGACTTAATTTTTCGGGTTAAAGATTTTTATCAGGTCAGATTTCTATACAACTACTCATTGGATATGACTGAAATTTCACATATATGTTCACCATCATCGATGGAACACACATAGACAAGAATCATAACTCGGGGTTGCATGTTGGCAAAGCTATGGCCCTTCTGGACTTAATTTTTCGTTTGTAGACACTTCGGTTAAACTTTCGCGTTAAGTTGCGTTTAATATTTGGTGTTTGCCTCCAATCTTGATCTTTGCATGGGTGGTGAGTTTTATCCCATCAGCGAGCTTTGTTGTCATCTGAGACCTTTTGTTATGTATTTTGTTTGACCAGGCCGGGGTTAAAGGGAATATATCAGGTAAACACTCTAGAAATGTCTTAAAAAATAAAATCATTATTAAAATGGATCAAAAGCATCTCATTAACATGAATAAATCAAATTCGAATGATTTGGTATGGCAAATCCACCAAAACAACAAAATCAGTATTTAAATTTGAGTGGTAAACTTGAAACAAAAATTCTCATTCTAAAAACAGACACCACTTAACTTCTTTTTGACGTCATCTGACTCTCTAAGATGAAACAATTTTAACTACATGTAAACCTGTATCAATGGCGGATCTACTCTTTAAAAAACCTGGCATATGCCCCCTCCCACTTAACTCCCATATGTTATTAAAGGTCTCACTGAAGAATTACCTCCCGTACATGACGGTAGCAAGATTATTACGCCAAAGAAGTTAGAGCTGTGTAAAGCGGTTGGGCAATTTTTTTGTTAAAAATGCATAAAATGTCATATTTCTTTGTGCATATGGGAACATTGGAACACTTTTTTATGATTTCTGCAAAGTTTGGGTGACAGTTTAAAGATGCGTAGTGATACACTGCAACTAATGGGCAGAATTGTCAAAAATGAAGGGGTGTCATTAAACCATCGAAATTGTGAAAAAGCAACCTGGTCAACCCCATGTTTTTTTCTGCATATTTGAACCAACAGAGGACTATCTATGGGAATAAGGCACTTTAAGAACCATTGGTAATGTATCCAGTGTTCCGGGAGTGCATGTCTCTATATGTAGAACAGTACAAAATAAATTGGTGTGTGAGACGTAAAATGCATTATATTTCTACTAAAATTGTGTTTGCCCGTTCAGAGTTTGTGTTGTGCCCACTCGCTTTGATACAACCAGTCAATTATCAATTGTTCAATCACTGAACAGTCAATTTGTTTACATGAAAATGTTTGCGCACCCTACTTAATGGATAGAAAATGACTTGGCAACAAGCAGAATGTGGCTATTTGCACCACTTATTGGCAGGGCTTGCCTCCAAAAATAAACCTACTTGCTGACTTGTCACCTGTCTTGTACTAGGTCAAGATGCAGCTTGATGACTGAAACAGCATTCACTGCGTCGTCTTTAGACTGCTAGTAGAATGCCGAAACTCTCAACAATTTCCCAGATGCATTGTAGTACTTTCTATTGTTTAAACTTATTTATTTTAGTTCTAACAACTTAAACAAATCACTCTCAAAGTACTCCTGGGTAGAACCAGTACTAAGCATATGCAGATAGAGTGTATTACTCAAGGACACCACTTTTAGCCGTAGCGGAGGATTGAACCTATGACCCTCTGATCTTGAATCCGATGCTCTACCACTCTACTTTCTCTTGTCTTATCTACACTCAAATTATCTTTATTCTTGCCTTAAGAACATCTCTTAGGTGATAATAAATCACGGAACAATGCAAATATTTGTAGTAAGTTGCCTATTTTGTTTTGAAATATTTATGTCAATGTTTTATATTCATTCCATTTAAAGAAATAAAAGATAAAGAAAATAATTTACATTTAAAAAAATATATAAATACAAATTTACAGTATGTGGTGTCCACATATGCTTAGTAATGGTTCAACCCAGAAATATTTCGAGTGAGATTTGTATCAGTTGAAAGATGCTAAATAAATAAGTCGAAAATAAACTCAGGAGAACGTGAGGAAAACCCGCGTGTCCAGTATGTTGACCACATGATACCCTCATACAAACACTGCCAATTAGGAGATACAAATGTTGGTGATGAGTATAAGCACTCCCAATTGTACAATATCAACAGCCAAAATTTAGAGGTACTGGTTATAGTGTAAATGCTATGTATTTTACATCATTTGTTTATTTTTAACCCTTTCCTGGGTAGGACCAGCACAAAGCATATGCAGCTAAAGTTTCTTGCTCCAGGACACAACACATGGCCATGGCAGGCAATCGAACCCATGACCCTCCAATCCTGGAGCAGATATCTACCGCTAGACCAATGGTTGATTAATTAGATGGATTTGATTCTATTGTTTGCTATACAGGGGAAGTATTCTGGAAAATGGGAAGTCCTCAGATTGATTCCCAGTCAAACCACTGTCCGGGCAACTGGCAAACTTACTTACATGGGGTAAGCTTCTTGACAGAAATGAGTTCAATCTTTGTTGTTACCATAACAAATCGGGTAATCGTTGTTGTTACCATAACAAATCGGGTAATCTTTCTTGTTGCCATAACAAATCGGGTAATCTTTCTTGTTACTTTAAAGGGAGTATATCAGGATAAAACATTATTAAAGTCATATGAAAATAAAATTATTTTTAAAACGGTTAATTACATCTCTATATCATTAATAAATAAAATCTGAATTGCTTAGCTTTCACATCTACCAAAATGTGACAAAATCCCTATTTATATCGGAGTGGTAAACTAGAAATGAAATCTCCATTCTAAAAATAGACAGCACTTAAATACTGCTAGACAACTGTCACATTCCTTTGCACTCATTCTAAGATAAAAAGAACTTTTATTACTTGTAAACCTGTATAACGGATCAAATTAAAATCAAAATTAAATTGCATGACTCATTTAATACGTCACAAAATATGTTGCAATTTTAAGCAGGAAAATTATTTTAATCTAACCTAGGTGCGTAGCTCAAGTTAGGCAATACATTTTCAATATATTATTTTGGCATGTTTACATAGATATCCTTTCAGCAAGACGGGGTTGTTGACGTTGAGTATATTTAGACATAATATACATTGTAGTTGGAAAAAAATGTTTATGGTCAATTTAAATATTTTGAAAAATCCTGATAAATTCCCTTTAACCCTTTGCTCCATAAGCATTTTCTTGGACTCTTCCAAATTGAAAGCATTAATTCACCACATATCAGCAATGGGTGAATTATGTTTATATTAACTGACAGAATGGAAAACAGTGCAGGAAGTGTTCCAATTGCAAGCAATCTGAACTCTTCCTGCACTGTTTTCAAAGGCCTTCTGTGATTGGTGCGGGAAAACGCGTGTCTATGGAGTAAAGGGTTAAAGGGATGACTATTAAATTCCTTGTCATCATGCATCATTTCAATACATATGACTATGAATCTATAACCATATGGAGTACTTGAAATCTAGATTTTAGATCGACTTTTGGAATAAAACGAAGAACAATAATTAGTAGCCACCCACATTGTCGTCATCATCGTCCTGTTAGCTCAGCGTTTCCTCTGTTTCAGAACAATCTACTTATGTTGTAGTAACTTAAGTTCATAAACACATTCATATCATGTTATACACATAATACATACAGCTAAGGTTCTATACTTTGGGCTCTTAAACTTAATTGTTTGTGGTTCTCTTGTTTATAAACATTTTTGTGTAGCTCTTTAATCTTAGCCGACACACCAGTAGCATTAAGGTATCCTGAGCCTCTGAGCAAGATCTTTAACTGTAACTGATCAATGATTGGTTATTATTATTTTTAAACTTGAGTTATTTCCCTTTATGAGCCAAAATGTGCATGAATCAAAACATCAAAAATTAATTTTTATTGAAAATCATTTATAATTCTGTGTTAAAAATAATATTTATTTTAGATTAAATTAATTTTTTTTATTTACAATACTCATTCAATAAGAGATTCTACAAACACCAAATTTACTACAAAAGTCCTTGTTTTATAGGAACAATTAATCAATTTTTGTAATGTAGACATCATATGCCTGTACTAAGATTTTCTTATCAATAGCTTATTTACTCTTATTAATTTCAGAATCAAAGGTCAGTAAAGCTGTTGGAAATGTTAACCATTTCTTAATGAACAATTATACTTTATTGTGAATTATTATTGTGCGATTATGCTCCATAAGAGCCCTGCACAGTATTAAGAAGAAGAATTAAAACTTTTGTTGATTGAAAGCCAAAAAAATCAGAATTTTTTTTTAAAAAATAGGCATCTTGTAAAACACACAGTCCAAGAAATATAGATTTTACATAGATGTTGATTATCTTTAGTTTGCAAAGTTTCTATTTCTGAATTTTCAAACTTTCACTTTTATTTTAATTGAGGAGACGAATGTAATTAAGTCACTATTTGTTTTTAAAAAGTAGCCTATGTGAGATAGTTATTATAAAACAATATCTATGTAAAAATTCTAGATATAAAATGGAAAGAATACCATCCATGGCCACACTACTAGTACAGATCATAGGCGTAGGAGCCACCCCCCCCCCCCCCCCCCCTTTTCTGGTTCAGCATATATTTGGGCCTGGAAGTACATCCTCATACACTCTCTCCTCAGGTCCCCCCCCCCCCCCCCAACACACACACACCAGTTATTGAAACGCTGCTACGTCCATGCAGATATCTCTTTTGATACCAATTAATGTCTCTCTTTTGATATCATATAATGTCACAAAGAAAATAGTTTGGCCGGAAATGATGCAAAAAAGTTATAGTCCCAATTATTTCTCGTGAAACAGTTTGAATTTCCGATCAAATATATTATTTAAACAAGTATTGGCTATTTCTACCCTCATGTCCCTGTGCACCGATTGACACCATTTCTGATCTCCTAACCACGTGGGAGGTAAACGGAACAGCCATATTTTGATTTTTAATGGCGGATTACATGTCAGAATTGGGACACGGTGGATTGTTATTATAAATCATGCCTCAACCACCGCCTCGGAAGGTAATAATTTATATTTTATGGATCAAAAGTACATCATTTAATCTGATAATGCTGCAATTTAATTAATTGTGACGCTCATTTGTGCTGTATGATTGTAGGTTAAACCAAGCGCTCTATTGAAAACATTGCACAGTGACCAAGTTGCGAAACTCCAAGCCAAACATCAACAAGAATGCGATCTTTTGGAAGACATCAGGTTAGTCTTCTAATTTTGAAACGATTTTTAATAATTTTTAAAACAGAGGTACTGAGCTCTTATTTAAGACGACTGTCAAGATCGAATGATTTGTGTGTGCAAATTAAGACCCAATTAGATGCATGCATACAAAATTACACGTTAAGTCATTTGTGTATTGAATTTACAGGTGTGTGAAAAAGTGCATGTAATGATTATTAAATTTAGTAATTCAATAATTATGCAAATGTAATGTATGTATGAAGAAATGCACATGGCAGTTTACATTTCTTTAATTATTGATTGGAAATGAGTATATAATATATATATATATGTGGATATTTTTTTGTCTTGACTAGGTTTAACGCCATCTTCAGTATATCATAATTATGTTATATGACATCCAGTTTTATTGGTAGTGGCAGACCTCAGAATGAACCTGAATAGAACCACCTTTCTACTACAAGTAACTGGTAAACTTTCTTGCATATAGTTTTTGGACCAAACTAGGTTTGAGCCCACGACCTCGGAGGTTAAGTGCTTTCAGGCCACTTGGCCACAGAGGATCCCAAATCCATAGTTGAAGGCCTAGTCCAGTGGTAGAGCGTTAGACCCATGATTGGGGGTCATGGTTTTGATCCTCCTCCATGGCTATGTGTGGTGTCCTTGAGCAAAGTACTTTATCTGCATATATGCATAATACTGGCTCTAGCCAGGAAGACTTAAGAGTGTTTTTTTTTGTCTAAGTTGTACTTACTTGTTTCACAATCAATATGAAATAAAAAAACGTTTATTCCGTAGAGTACATAACCTCAGGACTGTACGAATACCATTATTCGTAGCCTGATGTCCTAGACAAGATGGAGTCTGTGTGTGTGTGTGAAATATATATTGGCTATAATATTTTTCAGCCGCGGGTGAATTTTAAGGCGGGTGAAAATATAATATGACACCGGAAAAGTACTATTTTTTTAGAAAATGGAAGTCAGACAAGTATCTTTAATTAATGTGTGCACAGATGGTGGTCAGTTGTCGTGCAGTCAATGTGACCGACTGATTTACCTCTGTTGACAGCATACAGTGTTGACTCAACTGTTAAACATAATGAGTGAACCAATCAGACACCATTTTACAATTTGTGTAAATGGAAGAAGTCAATGAAACTCCACTTGTGACCAGTGAGTATATATAAGTAAACAAATAAACTAATGAGGAGAGTTGGAATGATAGCGAGTAGGTTTAACCCTTTACTCCATAGATACGCGTTTTTCTGCACCAATCACAGAAGGCCTTTGAAAACAGTGCAGGAAGAGTTCAGATTGCTCGTAACGAGCAATCTGAACACTTCCTTCACTGTTTTCCACTCTGTCAGTTAATATAAACATAATTCACCTAATAATTCAAAAGCCTTATATATTAGGTGTCCAAAGGCGTCTATATTAGAGGTGTCCAAAGGCGTCTATATTAAAGGTGTCAAAAGGCGTCTATATGAAGTAAAGGGTTAATTAATAAAGGTTCTACTCAGATTCAATCTGAGGTCAAGAATCCTTTATCAGTTAAGCTGGATATACCATACAGTGACTGGCGAAAAAATTTGACTGAGACAAGTGCCCATCATTCAACAATGTTATGTAACATTAAAAAGTATATGTGACATTTTGAAAGTTCTATGTGACAATATACTTAAACATGAAAATAAACATAAAACTACTCAAAAACAGTCATTATATCATTATGCCACTTTGAACCAGAATTCGATATTTCGAAAATCGCGATGGTTTGAAAAAAGTCACTGTTCTATGACGCTTGCATTTACTGTATATCACAACTCTGGTAAAAGCATTTGGTTAATAGTGACTTTTCACCTTGTTCATTATGAAACTGTATCGTACATAAACAATTCAAAATGTGGGACACAGGGTCCATCGGTAGAAATTTCTATGTGACATAATATTATCAGGACTTTTCAATTTAAAATTTGCTAAAAACATACTTTTCCAATATGTCAAGCCTATAATAATTATATACTCACTGGTCATATATTGCCAAAAGAATATCTATTTAAATATGCCAAAATAATATATTGAAAAGGGTTTTTCTAACTTGGGCTACGTGCCTGGTTAAACTAAAAAAGATTTCCCGCTTAAAATTACAACATATTTTGTGACATATTAAATGACTCACATGATTACATTTTGATTTCAGTATGATCCGTTATACAGGTTTACATGTAGTACAACTTGTTTCATCTTAGAAACAATCTGAATGATGATGTGAAGTTCATCAAGCAGTATTTGAATGCTATCTAATTTTAGAATGGGGATTTTATTTCAAGTTTACCGCTCCAATTAAAATATTGATTATGTCAATGTTTTTGTGAATTTGACATACTCAAACCATTTGGATGTTATTTCTTAATGATAATGAGATGCTTTTTGTCAATTTAAAGATAATTTAATTTTAAGACATTTATTTCTTTTTTCCCCTGATATAACTCCTTTAAATCAAACTAAATATATACAGTAAAACCTGTGTAAGCAGTCACCTCTATTAAGCAGCCACCTGTCATAAGCAACCATTTTTTCTATTACCCATTTCTATACTTTCAGGGTAAATAAACCTGTATGAAGTTTCAATCTGTCTTAAAAGGCCATAATTGCTCTTTCCCTTTGCTGACTTCTTAAGACAGGTTTGCCTGTACCAATAATGAAAGAACACCATTACCACTTAAAATGTTTAATATATATATAATATATACAGTCAAATCTGTCTTAAGCAGCCAGTCAAGGAAAGGAACAAAAGTGGCCTTTTAAGACAGGTTGTTGCTTGATACAGGTTAATTTGCTCTGAAAGCATAGAAATGGGAAATAGGAAATGTGGATGCTTAAGACAAGTGCCTGTTTAATAGAGGTGACTACTTACACAGGTTTCACTGTATATATAGAGAATATGTTGATGTTGAACTCAATTGATACATTTTTATATAAAAAAGCAGGACAAGTATTAGGTTCAAGTAAAGCTGGCCGCTTGAACAGGAAAAGTGGCTCTTTAACCACCTAAAAACTCATCAACAAATAATTGTACAACCTTGAATCTATCTAAAAGGTTCTCAATGTCCCGTCAGCTCTAATAAAATGTCCTTTGTTATAATAACAGAATTTATTATTGATTAAGTATAACATACATGTACAAATAAATACAATTTATATTCAGAGTGGCCGTCAAATATAACCAGTATTTAACTCAATGCCATTTTGTTAAAGAATCCTGCATTGTTGGACTGTCATGCACTGAGCAGTCATTTTGTAACTGCTACATGTATGTAGTTTTTGTCTTCAATCTATAAATTATTTACGATTTATTAACGAAAATTTACAGAAATTAAGTTTGTGAATCGGTGTACATGTATGAATTGTATTTGATTGCCATGACACCTACAGAAAATCTTAAAAAAAATAGTTTAAGTACTAAATTGTGTGATTTTGTTGCATTAATTGGCAGCCATTTTATATTGATTTATAAATGAGTCATCTCTCCGTAGACTGGAACTGTCGATTGATCTCAACACAGATATACATGTAGTCATGGTTCAGGTCTCAATCTACATGTATATATGTAACCATGATGCAGATACACTAGTACATGTACAAGGCTTTTTCACCTTATTAAACTGAGGCCAATCCAAAACTCGTGTTTTTTCCCATAATATGACCAATACCCATCTCATATGCGAAGGGTTCTGGGTTCAATCCCAGGCTAGATCATACCAAGGTTGTTATTAAAACAGTATCAGAAGTGGCCTCATTTGGGTCTCAGTGTAAAAGGGGGTATATTAGGGGGGAAAACACTATAAATGTATTAAAAAATAAAAAATAAATAAAAAATGGATAAAGAGCATCTCATTATTATTAATAAATAAACTCTGAATGGTTTGGTATGTCAAATATACCAAAACTTGACAAAATCAATATTCAAATTAGAGTGGTAAACCTGAAATGAAATCCCCATTCTAAAAATAGACAGCACTTAAGTACTGCTTGTTTACATTCATGTTGTCACTTAAACTTTTTCCTAGATGAAATAATTATTACTACATGTTAACCTGTAAAACAGATCAAATTAAAATCCAAATGAAGTTATGTGACCCATTTAATACATCACAATATATGTTTGCTCCATAGATATGCGTTTTCCCGCACCGATCACAGAAGGCCTTTGAAAACAGTGCAGGAAGAGTTCAGATTGCTCGTATTGAGCAATCGGAACACTTTCTGCGTTGTTTTCCACTCTGTCAGTTAATATAAACATAATTCACCCATTGCTGATATGTGGTGAATTAATGCTTTCAATTTGGAAGAGTCCAAGAAAATACTTATGGAGTAAAGGCGTTAAGAGGAAAATCTATTTTAGTCTAACCCAGGCATGTTCAACGCAAGTTAGGAAACCTGTTTCCAATGTATTATTTTGGCATGTTTAAAAATAGATATTTCTTTTGCAATATTGGGTCAGTGAGTATAAATATTTTAAAACTTTGAAAAATCCTGATTAATTCCCTTTAAGAGGAAAGTTTTATGACTGGTCTGTCTGGTGTCAGTATAATGTGACAGAGGGGTGTATTTGTGTGTGTGTGTGTTGGGGTGGGGTGGGGGTCATTCCATGTGTGTGTGTGTGTGTGGCATGACAAAGTTGAAAGTTCTTGAATATCTGGGTACTTCTTAAATAATGAGTTTTGTCCTGGATAAAGTACTTGGGAAATACAAAACAAAACACTTCTTAAAATTAAAAATAAAAGTGAAATTAAAAAAAACATACTAGTAAGGCCATTATAAATTAATTGCTAGATTATCATCCAAATTTTTCTTAAAAATAGGGAGGGCGGGAGGATTTTATTTTTTATTTTCATTTTTAAAATTTTTGATGTGGTTTTTTTTATTGTTTTTTTTTATGAAAACAAAAAGGTCGGGGTGGCATGAAAATTAGTGGGCTGCGAGGATGATAATCTAACAATTAATTAATTATGGCCTAAGTGTTGGTTTTATTCATTTTTCAAAATGCATGTAAGTAGCGACCTTGAATTAAGAATGTATATAAAAATGTCATTCAGATAAAATTGTATGACAACAGTAACTGTTACTGTTTTTATCAACACCATTTGGGAAATCTGCGAATTCCGTGTATAGTTTTAAGCAAGGAATTATATAGAGAAAGAAAGGCAACTAATTGTGATTTTGTGAATGTTCGTGTATTCATGCAAAATCTCTTGTTTTCAATTATCTTAACTTCCATTCATCTTAGGAACACAAATCAAAATTCTTATATTTCAGAATGAAATTCTCACCAAAACAATACATTTCCCAGCAATTTGTTTTTTCAAATTTTGAAGTACTTCTGATTACAAAATTTGTATACTGCAGCTAAAATAACAACATTGTGAGAATTTTACTTGATAAAAGCATATTAAAAACATTTAAATTACATACAACTTACATTTTATGTACAAGATTAATTTGCAAAATAATTAATTCTTCATGTGCTATTTTATCAACATTTAATTAGGAGATGCATTCCTCTCCTTCTAGATAAATCCTTGTTTTAAGTGTTTTTCATTTTTGGATGACTTATCTCAGAAAAGTAATGTCATAATTGAAATTTGTGAAAAAGTCCTTGAATAGTCCTTGGAAAAAATATCAGGGGAACTGTAGTCATCCTGTATGATTCTTAAAATATACCGACTTTCTTAAGTGGAATCAAGATATGACTCGATAATAATATAGACGACAAGGCAAAGCTTATAACTCTGATTTCATACAATACTGCAGGTTGTCTCTTAACCTTTTACTTCATATAGACACCTTTGGACACCTAATACAGGAGGCTTTTGAATTATTGGGTGAATTATGTTTATATTAACTGACAGAGTGGAAAACAGTGCAGGAAGTGTTCAGATTACTCGTTGCACTGTTTTCAAAGGCCTTCTGTGATTGGTGCGGGAAAAGGCATATCTATGGAGTAAAGGGTTATTATGGTTATTGTGAGGATTAGAGTCCATTATTTATAAGTCAGATGTGAGGAGTAAAGTTCCCATATAAGTCAGTTGCAGCGAGTAGTCCTCTTGTAAGTCAGTTGCAGGGAGTTGTCCTCTTGTAAGTCAGTTATAGGGAGTAGTCCTCTTGTAAGTCAGTTGTAGGGAGTAGTCCCCTTATAAGTCAGTTATAGGGAGTAGTCCTCTTGTAAGTCAGTTGCAGGGAGTAGTCCTCTTGTAAGTCAGTTATAGGGAGTAGTCCTCTTGTAAGTCAGTTGTAGGGAGTAGTCCTCTTGTAAGTCAGTTATAGGGAGTAGTCCTCTTGTAAGTCAGTTGTAGGGAGTAGTCCCCTTATAAGTCAGTTGTTAGGAGTAAAGTTCCTTATAAGTCAGTTGTGGGGAATAGTCCACTTATAAGTAAGTTGTAAGGAGTATAGTCCCTTATAAGTCAGTTGTGGGGAGTAGAGTCCCTTATAAGTTAGTTGTAGGGAGTAGAGTACCTTATCTTATAAGTCAGTTGTGGGGAGTAGTCCCCTTATAAGTCAGTTGTGGGGAGTAGAGTCCCTTATAAGTCAGTTGTAGGGTATAAGTCAGTTGTGGGGAGTAGAGTTCCTTATAAGTCAATTGTAGGGAGTAGAGTCCCTTATTAGTCAGTTGTGGGGAGTAGAGTCCGTTATAAGTCAGTTGTAGGGAGTAGAGTCTGTTATAAGTCAGTTGTAGGGAGTAGTCCCCTTATAAGTCAGTTGTAGGGAGTAGAGTCCGTTATAAGTCAGTTGTAGGGAGTAGAATTCCTTATAAGTCAGTTGTGGAGAGTAGTCCCCTTATCAGTCAGTTGTAGGTAGTAGAGTCCCTTATAAGTCAGTTATGGGGAGTAGAATCCCTTATAGGTCAGTTGTGGGGAGTAGAGTCTCTAACAATGCAGAAAAGCCTGTAAATTATTCTGTAGTCAGTTACAAAACAATTAAAAGTAAACAATAACTAACTGCTATGTTTTGTTATATTTGTGTGCGCCACTGTTATATTACATTATGACTGCAGAGCTGCCCTTAACTTACTTCCTGTTAATTAACTAGCCTCTCAAGATCTCAAGTTATAATCGGTTGCCAATTAATCAAAAATTGCTTCCGTTTCTTGTATAAGATAAACAGCACAGGTCTGGAATTTTTGCCGCACTTCAGTATTTAAGTAAATAAAAGGTCGGGAGTAAAGTTTTGTGTGTGCCAAATATCTAATTTGGGATCATGCATATTGTTGTATTAAATTTTGAGATTTTTTTTCCCGTCAGTTTGAGGGGGTGGGGGTGGGGGGAGGGAACATGATTTTGATTTGGGAAGTAGCCGAATTTTGGTCTCTGTTTAAAAAGCCCTGTGTGTTGAATATGGATGGCATTAATTGCCATTTATAAAAACATTGAAACGAAAAATTGTTGATTTTTATTAATTTTTGAACTCCCAATCATATTTTTTTATGTTGTCAGAGAAATCATGAACAAACTAAGTAAAATAAACCTAGCTTAAGGTTAGTTAACCTTTGGGGAGAGGTTAAAGAAGTACATGTAATGTGGAGAAGGAGATGTATTATACCGCAGGTCATCAGGCACAGTTATTTATATATCTCTGTGTGAACAGTAGGAGCATGTCAGGCAGTGTCAATCCTCATCACCGTTGTCCCACAGTCGTAACGTTGGTGTCGTAAATGTCTAATACTGTCAGCGTCACATTTGGCAAGTGACAATGGGCATTCTGACAGTCCTTGAACAAATATATGCACCCGTATGTAAAATGCAATGCGTCTGTATGCGGTAATTAGTAGAAATACATTACTAGTATATTGTAATTCTTTTTGTGACTTCCAGGTTATATTGGTTTTTGACATTGCAGAATTGAATCTCACGTGATTCACTGTGTGTCTCGAGCCTTTTTTGTCATGTCTGGTCTATTGCATGTACCTGACCAACTTTAGCACAAAAAAGTTTTTGAACTCTAGCTTGAACTTACAAGTACTTCAAATATTTTGTGTCAAAAAGTTTGCTAGTTACTTGCAGATTTTTTTTCAGGACTGTGGTTCTACTCAGACTAATTCTGAGGTCTTCCTCCAACAATAAAACTGAATATGTCATAATCATAATATATAACCTGAAATGTGTTGAAAATGGTGTTTTACCCTATACTTCGTATGGACACCTCATATAGATGTCTTTGGACACCTCTAATATAGATGCCTTTGGACACTTAATAAAGAAGGCTTTTGAATTATTGGGTGAATTATGTTTATATTAACTGACAGAGTGGAATAAGACAGCGCAGGAAGTGTTCAGATTGCTTGTTACGAGAAATCTGAACTCTTCCTGCACTGTTTTCAAAGGCCTTCTGTATTTGGTGCGGGAAAACGCATATCTATGGAGTAAAGGGTTAAACTCCATTAATAAAAAAAGAGCCTACAAGTGAGTGATCTTGAGATGGCTTCTAGGACCACACGGCTACAGTGAACCATGCTTATATTGAATATGCCCACAAAATTAAATTGAGATTAATACAAATATATTTCCAACATGTTACTGTTCTTTCTATAGTATGTGAGAAGTCATGAATCCTTAACTGGATCCTACTCATATAAAGCTATCAGTTCATGTATATAAATTGTCTGTCCAGTCCAGATGTGTTGCATGTAGAACCATAGTATACATGTATAAGTCATGGTTGACACCAAATTTATTGGTTTGGCAGAGGCCTTGATATTGTATCTATGGTTTGCATTGTAGCTATTTATGTCGGGTTATTCGCAAATAATTATCTTCATATATATATATCATACATTGTGAATGAGCATCTGAAAAGATCCCAAAAATCGAAAATTTCGTTGTGAATTTAACTATCTCCCTTTATATATATATATATATATATATATATATATGTTAGGAATGTTTAAACATTTTCTTTTGTTATATTTTACAGAACTTTCACCAGACAAAGATCGGTGATAGAAAAGGAGTATGCTCAGGTAAATTGTTATTTTTTCTGTTTGATAATATAATTTTTAGCTTGCCGGAACTTCTGGAGAGCTATTGCCATAACCTTGGCATCGTCGGCGTCTTCTGTAGACACCCAGGTTAAACTTTTGCATTTAGTTGCGTTTAAGTTTTTGTGTTTGCCTCCAATCTCAATCTTTGCATGGGTAGTGAGTTTTATCCCATAGGCAAGCTTTGTTGTCTTATGACAGCTCTTGTTACAAATTGAGATACAGTTCTTTTACACATAAAGTATTAATAGCCTTTGCCAGTTTAGTATTTATAACGTATCAATGCAAAACTTTTCAGCTTAACTCAAGAAGAAACGTACACTCATCCTACATTGGCATCATCAACATTTTATTATTAAGATTTAGCTCAACTTTTCCAGAAAAGTGGAGCTATTTTACCCGCCACTGCATTGGCGTCCGTTGGTTGTGAAAGTATTTTAGCAACCTCATATCTCAGTAACTACTAGTCATACATCAATAAAACTTCACATGTTCATTCTACGATGAAGAGGACTCGCGGGAATAAGTGGGATAACTCCATTTTGATTTTGTGTGGAATTATGGGTCCTTATGTACTTGAGAGAAAGACAATTTTATTTAAGTTTTTAAACAAACTCATATCTCGGCAACTACTAGTTGTACATCAATGAAACTTAACATGATTGTGTTTTCGCCACCATTTAGTGGACTGAGGGAGACAAATGGAATTTACATATCATTAGATTAACACCATAGCCCCTCAATTTGATTAAAGTTTTATATCAAACCCGACAGCTCTTGGTGTTTTTTAGCAACTTTCAGAAACTGTTTGACCTGGAGTCACCAAATTTGGTCCGTAGTTGTGTAATGAGTAGTACATCTCAAAACCACGCCCCCTGTCTCAATCGAGGCAGGGTAAATATCCATTGGATCTACTCGTATATTTTGGAAGATATTACCCTGTTTTCAAGGACTTGTATAGAAGGATAGGAAGCTTGCATCTCCTAACTAAATGTTGATAAAATAGCTCACGAAGGATTAATTATTTGGCAATTAATCGTTCATAATTCACAGGCAACTGATTTCTTTTAGATAAACCCTTAAGTTGTATTAAATCTTAGATGTTTAAACTTGTTTCAATCATGCAAAGTGATATTAAATTAAACATATTGTTGTTGGAAGGAAAATTTCTCATAATTTGTTGTTATTTTAGCCGCAGCATACACATTTTGCAATCAAAAGTGCTTCAACAATTTTAAACACACATTTCTGGTAATGATATTGTTTTGATGAGAATTTCATTCTGCAATGTAAGAATTTTGATTTGTGTTCTAGAGATGAATGGAAGTTAAGATATTTTGAAACGAGATATTGCGAGATTTTGTGTGAATATGCAAGCGTTCACAAAATCTCAATCGTTTGCCTTTCCTTCCTTGTCTGTTTTGCAATCTTTCAACCTAATTAATTCATTTATTGGTACAATTAGCATTTTAATCACTGTGACCGACCAAATAATTATTCTGATTGGCCAAAGCGTATTAAACAGTTTAAAGTTCTGATAACAGTAAGGGAGGTTGTGAACTACTGGTAAGGCTTTGTCTTCAACAGTTTATCCTGTGTTTTGTTTACAATTTTACACATCTGATAGAATAGCCGTGTTTATATCTGACATCATATTTATATTTAATTGGTATTTGTAATTACAATGCAAACCAGCACATATCTGAAAGAAATGGCAAGGTAATCACCATTTGTCCAAGCCAGGGCTTTTTTCATAATTTATATCCTGTGTTTTTTATCCCCTTTATGTATAAAAAATCTACAAAAAATATTTTTGCCTCAATTGAGAAAAAAAACATGATTTTTGAATTGGGAAGGAAGAAATGCTTGATTAGATAAAAATAGTTAAAAGATCTTAATTGTCTATATGGCTTTACATTTAGTTATCTTGTTCTGCAGCTACACAGTGTTGCAGTCTAGAATACTGGTACATTGTAAATTCTACACATAATGTGATAATGACACTGTGAGAAAGGGAGCCTTCCCTCGGGCTGTTCAGGCCTTTGATTCGAATGTCGGAAGTCTACTTTCACTTTGTCAACAGTGAACACACTGAACAGAAAAATATTCATATCAATGTGGTATCTGCTTGAGATAGTTTAAGATTTATTTTGCTGCTTAACCCTTTACTCCATAGATATGCGTTTTATCCACACCAATCACAGAAGGCCTTTGAAAACAGTGCAGGAAGAGTTCAGATTGCACTGTCAGTTAATATAAACATAATTCACCAAATAATTCAAAAGCCTTCTTATATTAGAGGTGTCCTAAAGGCGTCTATATTAGAGGTGCCCAAAGGCGTATATATTAGGTGTCCAAAGGTGTAAATATGAAGTAAAGGGTTAACCGAACTGTATTGTATGGTATTTAACGGCATTTTCAAAAACCTTTTAGCTATAGCAGAGTGATGTCTGTTGAAGTATTGCAGTACTGGAGTATATGCTATAGCCACATGTTATTTTATATGCCCTTTAACATTATTCTAACACTGTGCTTAGAAATTTCTCTAAATTCATAATGTCAAGTAAGCAAGTTTCAAGTTCATTTTGTCGCGCCTTGTTAGCTCGGTCAGTAGCGTGTGGGGCTGTCAATCCAAGGCTCGTGAGTTTGAATCCCCACTTAGCCACAGTCTTTGCAACACTGCATCTTATTGTCATTCAGTATCTCATCGCTGATTCAAGTGGGAAAGAGTGGCAAGGTAACTTACTGATCGTCTGTTTGCCCTCAGGTGGCATATAAATGATGCTAATAATATTCAAACAAACTGTCAAGGACATTTTTTCGTATTCTTTTTGTCTGACAACATCCCATAATATAAAATTATTGAGTTCAAATTAACAGTATTTTAGTAGCAGTGTCACATCATGTATGTGAGATAATCTCTCGGGGCTGATAGTTATTTCCTCAGTGATAATGACTCGTTTGGAAATCTTTCATAGCATCTGTACAAATAGACAACAATCTGCCACGACTTTGAATACTGTTTAGATTGAATTGAATGATGATAAATGGACATATGTGTTAGCTCATTAAGACTAGACTGTAATAACATAATGAAACAAAAGCCATTTTTAGTAGGGGTCCTTCATTCCTTGACCATATTATTAAGTATTGTCTCCAGATTGTATTACCTCTCACTGCTGAGGTTTTCGGTTTGAACTCAGCTTGGTCCAGAGTCCAAGACAGTAATGGAGTTTTGGATTTGAACTCAGCTTGGTCCAATTCCAAGACACTGTTGAGGTTTTGGGTTTGAACTCAGCTTGGTCCAGAGTCCAAGACACTAATTATGAGGTTTTGGGTTTTAACTCAGCTTAATCCAGCGTCCAAGACATTGTTGAGGTTTTTGGTTTGAACTCAGCTTGGTCCAGAGTCCAAGACATTAATGGAGTTTTGGGTTTGAGCTCAGCTTGGTCCAGAGTCCAAGAGAGTAATGGAGTTTTGGGTTTGAGCTCAGCTTGGTTCAGAGTCCAAGAGAGTAATGGAGTTTTGGGTTTGAGCTCAGCTTGGTCCAGAGTCCAAGACAGTAATGGAGTTTTGGGTTTGAACTCAGCTTGGTCCAAATTCCAAGACACTGTTGATTTTTTGGGTTTGAACTCAGCTTAGTCCAGCGTCTAAGACATTGTTGAGGTTTTTGGTTTGAACTCAGCTTAGTTCAGAGTCCAAGACAGTAATGGAGTTTTGGGTTTGAACTCACTTTGGTCCAGAGTCCAAGACAGTGATGGAGTTTTGGGTTTGAACTCAGCTTGGTCCAGAGTCCAAGACAGTAATGGAGTTTTGGGTTTGAACTCAGCTTGGTCCAGAGTCCAAGACACTAATGAGGTTTTGGGTTTGAACTTAGCCTAGTCCAGCGTCCAAGACATTGTTGAGGTTTTTGGTTTGAACTCAGTTTAGTCCAGAGTCCAAGACACTGTTGAGGTTTTGGGTTTGAACTCAGCTTGGTCCAGAGTCAAAGACACTAATGAGGTTTTAGGTTTAAACTCAACTTGGTCTATAGTCCATGACACTGTTTATGTTTTGGGTTTAAACTCAACTTGGTCTATAGTCCATGACACTGTTTATGTTTTAGGGTTAAACTCAACTTGGTCTATAGTCCATGACACTGTTTAGGTTTTGGGTTTGACCTCAGCTTAATCCAGCGTCCAAGACATTGTTGAGGTTTTTGGTTTGAACTCAGCTTGGTCCAGAGTCCAAGACAGTAATGGAGTTTTGGGTTTGAACTCACTTTGGTCCAGAGTCCAAGACAGTAATGGAGTTTTGGGTTTGAACTCAGCTTGGTCCAGAGTCCAAGACAGTAATGGAGTTTTGGGTTTGAACTCAGCTTGGTCCAGAGTCCAAGACACTAATGAGGTTTTGGGTTTGAACTCAGCCTAGTCCAGCGTCCAAGACATTGTTGAGTTTTTGGTTTGAACTCAGTTTGGTCCAGAGTCCAAGACACTGTTGAGGTTTTGGGTTTGAACTCAACTTGGTCCAGAGTCCAAGACACTGTTGAGGTTTTGGGTTTAAACTCAACTTGGTCTACAGTCCATGATACTGTTTATGTTTTGGGTTTAAACTCAACTTGGTCTATAGTCCATGATACTGTTTATGTTTTGGGTTTAAACTCAACTTGGTCTATAGTCCATGACACTGTTTATGTTTTAGGTTTAAACTCAACTTGGTCTATAGTCCATGACACTGTTTAGGTTTTAAGGTTAAACTCAACTTGGTCTATAGTCCATGACACTGTTTAGGTTTTAAGTTTAAACTCAACTTGGTCTATAGTCCATGACACTGTTTAGGTTTTAAGTTTAAACTCAACTTGGTCTATAGTCCATGACACTGTTTAGGTTTTGGGTTTGACCTCAGCTTAATCCAGCGTCCAAGACATTGTTGAGGTTTTTGGTTTGAACTCAGCTTGGTCCAGAGTCCAAGACAGTAATGGAGTTTTGGGTTTGAACTCACTTTGGTCCAGAGTCCAAGACAGTAATGGAGTTTTGGGTTTGAACTCAGCTTGGTCCAGAGTCCAAGACAGTAATGGAGTTTTGGGTTTGAACTCAGCTTGGTCCAGAGTCCAAGACACTAATGAGGTTTTGGGTTTGAACTCAGCCTAGTCCAGCGTCCAAGACATTGTTGAGTTTTTGGTTTGAACTCAGTTTGGTCCAGAGTCCAAGACACTGTTGAGGTTTTGGGTTTGAACTCAGCTTGGTCCAGAGTCCAAGACACTAATGAGATTTTAGGTTTAAACTCAACTTGGTCTACAGTCCATGATACTGTTTATGTTTTGGGTTTAAACTCAACTTGGTCTATAGTCCATGATACTGTTTATGTTTTGGGTTTAAACTCAACTTGGTCTATAGTCCATGACACTGTTTATGTTTTAGGTTTAAACTCAACTTGGTCTATAGTCCATGACACTGTTTAGGTTTTAGGGTTAAACTCAACTTGGTCTATAGTCCATGACACTGTTTATGATTTGAGTTTAAACTCAACTTGGTCTATAGTCCATGACACTGTTTAGGTTTTAGGTTTAAACTCAACTTCGTCTATAGTCCATGACACTGTTTAGGTTTTAGGGTTAAACTCAACTTGGTCTATAGTCCATGACACTGTTTAGGTTTTGGGTTTAAACTCAACTTTGTTTGTAGTCCAAGACACTGTTTAGTTTTTGGGTTTAAACTCAACTTGGTCTGTAGTTCAAGACACTGTTTAGGTTTAGGGTTTAAACTCAACTTGGTTTGTAGTCCAAGACACTGTTTAGGTTTTGGGTTTAAATTCAACTTGGTTTAGTAGTCCAAGACACTGTTTAGGTTTTGGGTTTAAACTCAACTTGGTTTGTAGTCCAAGACACTGTTTAGGTTTTGGGTTTAAATTCAACTTGGTCTGTAGTCCAAGACACTGTTTAGTTTTGGGTTGAAACTCAACTTGGTTTGTAGTCCAAGACACTGTTTAGGTTTAGGGTTTAAACTCAACTTGGTCTGTAGTCCAAGACACTGTTTAGGTTTTGGGTTTAAACTCAGCTTGATCTGTATTCCAAGACACTGTTTATGTTTAGGGTTTAAACTCAACTTGGTCTGTAGTCCAAGACACTGTTTAGGTTTTGGGTTTAAACTCAGCTTGGTCTGTAGTTCAAGACACTGTTTAGTTTTGGGTTGAAACTCAACTTGGTTTGTAGTCCAAGACACTGTTGAGGTTTAGGGTTTAAACTCAACTTGGTCTGTAGTCCAAGACACTGTTTAGGTTTTGGGTTTTAACTCAGCTTGATCTGTATTCCAAGACACTGTTTAGGTTTTGGGTTTTAACTCAGCTTGATCTGTAGTCCAAGACACTGTTTAGGTTTAAGGTTTAAACTCAACTTGGTTTGTAGTCCAAGACACTGTTTAGGTTTTGGGTTTAAATTCAACTTGGTTTGTAGTCCAAGACACTGTTTATGTTTTGGGTTGAAACTCAACTTGGTTTGTAGTCCAAGACACTGTTTAGGTTTTGGGTTTAAATTCAACTTGGTATGTAGTCCAAGACACTGTTTAGTTTTGGGTTGAAACTCAACTTGGTTTGTAGTCCAAGACACTGTTTAGGTTTTGGGTTTAAACTCAGCTTGGTCTGTAGTCCAAGACACTGTTTATGTTTAGGGTTTAAACTCAACTTGGTCTGTATTCCAAGACACTGTTTAGGTTTTGGGTTTAAACTCAGCTTGGTCTATAGTCCAAGACACTAACAAAGTATTACCGGTAGGTTTTAAGCCAGCTTGCTCCAAATAATTCATGTATCTTTTGAGGTCTTATATCACCAATAATAAGGTTTGTAACTACATACATGTAATCATTAATGTTAGATATGACTGCATGTAACACCACATTCTCACCTCTCTTAGCTTTTTTCAGTTCAATTGACATGGTTCAAAATAATGAAAATCTGTATTCTTACTAAATTTTTTTGGTACCCACCTGTGTCAGACTCTGTACCTTGTCTATACATTTACAAATACTGGAAATTGGAATTTCAGGTAAATGAAATAAATCACTAAGATAAAGATAAAAAGGTGATGGAAATAAATCACTATAGATAAAGTTAAAGGTGATGGACATGAAAGAAAGCTGTGAATAATGTTCTCTGTCTGCAACACATTCTTTATTGAACATAAAAGTGGTGAATTTTGGGGTAAGGTGAATGGTTTAGTAAAGAAGTCACTTACCAGATGAAACCTGTTTAGCAGGCTATTATTATAAAAAAAATTTTTTATTTTTGTTTGAGTTGGAAATAGCGATAACAACCAATAAGTGTCTCTGAGTCTGTGGTTCTAAATTTAGTTACACTCTATTTTATTGTTTAATGTAAGCCTTGATTAATTGATATAGACCTCATTTTGATTGTTTTAGGTTATAGCCATGGGTTTATAGACTGTAACAAGTTTCAGACTGGTTTGATGTCTCGCTTTAGATCTCTGATAACAGTGAATAAAGGATGCGAATGTATGTGATTGGCTGATTGGACCAACATTAACAACTTTGTTGTTTCTTTATCCATAAAGGCAAACCCATGTGATTTTTATGCTATGGAGTGGTGAAAAATTCCTGAATTTTCATTAAATATTAATGAAGTTATCTGCAAAAATGCTAGCTGAAGTAGGCACTTTTCCTTCAATTTTTGCACCACTCCATAGCATAAAGTCACGTGGGTTTGTACCCTGTTATCTATAAATAAACCCATATGCAAACATCTGAACTCCTTCGAATCCTTTTGCATGGTTCAGAATTTTTTATGCATTCATTTTTTTAGACATTTCAGTCTTTAGAAAAAAAAGTAGCCTGCTTGCGTAGAAATGTTTACAAACTTTTGAAATCTGGGAATATATAATAATTTTTTTTTTTACATGTATATAACTATTATTTGTTAACATTGTCCTTATCTTATTACCCTCCTAAGTAACTTCTATTCTTAAAGACAGACACCTGCCTCTTTGATGATTGTGCTGCATAAGGAATATCCATTTTTATGGCAGTATGTTAAAAGTGCATCATCAATCATTTCCTCGGACGATAAAGGTAATTTAAGGTATATTGATACCTGTGTGCCAGCCAATAAAACCACATTAATACATTCTAAGGATCAACAGATGTTTTCTGTTTTCTGCTATGTATTTCCTGAAAAGTTAAACAAAAATTAAGTGTCACACAAGACTGATACTTGGCAAATGAGATTTAGCAAATTCTCGAGTCTCTCACAGAATCTTAAGGAGATGATGGCTGTGAAACTGTCAGCATTGGATAAATGCCTGGCATCAAGTTGCGCTAGAAAGAATAATAGATAATTAAGAAACAGTTGACTAAAGGTTGCAGTAAGTTTACTGACGTATTCTTATATTGAAATTGTTTATTATACTGCTGGTTATATAGAACAAGAATGACAAACAGATCATACTTCAGGGTGTGGTGAGTGCCAAGATAACATCTTAGTCCTATGTCACACATTTACACATGACTAATTCCCCACCATGATGATTCCCTCCACCCCCCCCCCCCCACCCCCAACAACCCAGCCAGTGTATGGTGAGTGCCAAGATAACATCTTATTCCTATGTCACACATTTACGCATATCTAATTCCTGACTGTGGTGTTTCCCTCTCTCTTTCCCCCCCCCCCCCCCCCCCCACCCCCACAACCGTGCCAGTGTATGGTGAGTGCCAAGATAACATCTTAGTCCTATGTCACACATTTACACATGACTAATTCCCCACTGTGGTGTTTCCCTCCCCCCCAACCCAGTCAGGGTGTGGTGAGTGCCAAGATAACATCTTAATTCTATGTCACACATTTACACATGACTAATTCCCCACTGTGGTGTTTCCCTCCCCCATCCCCCCCCCCCCCCCCACCTGTCAGGGTAAGTTGAGTGCTAAGATAACATCTTAGTCCTATGTCACACATTTACACATGGCTAATTCCCCACTGTGGTGTTTCCCTCCCCCCCCCCTGTCAGGGTAAGTTGAGTGCTAAGATAACATCTTAGTCCTATGTCACACATTTACACATGGCTAATTCCCCAATGTGGTGTTTCCCTAACCCCCCCCCCCCCCCCCCCCCCCCTCCCCCCTGTCAGGGTAAGTTGAGTGCCAAGATAACATCTTAGTCCTACGTTACACATTTACACTTGCCTAATTCCCCTCTGTGGTGTTTCCCTCCCACCCCCACCCCCACCCCCACCCCCACCCCTACCCCCACCCCAGTCAGGGTGCGTTGAGTGCCAAGATAACATCTTAGTCCTATGTCACACATTTACACATGACCAATTCCCCACTGTGGTGTTTCCCTCCCCCCTCCCCCAGTCAGGGTGCCTTGAGTGCCAATATAACATCTTAGTCCTATGTCACATATTTACACATGGCTAATTCCCCACTGTGGTGTTTCCCTCCCCCCACCCCCACCTCAGTCAGGGTGCGTTGAGTGCCAAGATAACATCTTAGTCCTATGTCACACATTTACACATGGCTAATTCCCCACTGTGGTGTTTCCCTCCCCCACCCCCCCACCCCCCCCTTCCCTGTCAGGGTAAGTTGAGTGCTAAGATAACATCTTAGTCCTATGTCACATATTTACACATGGCTAATTCCCCAATGTGGTGTTTCCCTATCCCCCCCCCCCTCCCCCCTGTCAGGGTAAGTTGAGTGCCAAGATAACATCTTAGTCCTATGTCACATATTTACACATGGCTATTCCCAATGTGGTGTTTCCCTATCCCCCCCCCTCCCCCCTGTCAGGGTAAGTTGAGTGCCAATATAACATCTTAGTCCTATGTCACATATTTACACATGGCTAATTCCCCACTGTGGTGTTTCCCTCCCCCACCCCCACCTCAGTCAGGGTGCGTTGAGTGCCAAGATAACATCTTAGTCATATGTCACACATTTACACATGGCTAATTCCCCACTGTGGTGTTTCCCTCACCCCCCCCCCCCCCCCCCCCCCCCCCCCCCCCCCCCCCCCCCCAACCCAGCCAGTGTGTGTTGAGTGCCAAGATAACATCTTAGTCCTATGTCACACATTTACACATGACTAATTCCCCACTGTGGTGTTTCCCTCCCCCATCCCCCCCCACCTGTCAGGGTGCGTTGAGTGCCAAGATAACATCTTAGTCCTATGTCACATATTTACACATGGCTAATTCCCCACTGTGGTGTTTCCCTCCCCCCACCCCCACCTCAGTCAGGGTGCCTTGAGTGCCAAGATAACATCTTAGTCCTATGTCACACATTTACACATGGCTAATTCCACTCTGTGGTGTTTCCCTCCCAACCCCACCCACCTCAGTCAGGGTGTGTTGAGTGCCAAGATAACATCTTAATTCTATGTCACACATTTACACATGACTAATTCCCCACTGTGGTGTTTCCCTCCCCCCCCCCTCGTCAGGGTAAGTTGAGTGCTAAGATAACATCTTAGTCCTATGTCACACATTTACACATGGCTAATTCCCCAATGTGGTGTTTCCCTATCCCCCCCTCCCCCTGTCAGGGTAAGTTGAGTGCCAAGATAACATCTAAGTCCTACATCACACATTTACACATGGCTAATTCCCCTCTGTGGTGTTTCCCTCCCACCCCCACCCCCACCCCAGTCAGGGTGCGTTGAGTGCCAAGATAACATCTTAGTCCTATGTCACACATTTACACATGGCTAGTTCCCCACTGTGGTGTCCCCCCCCCTCAGTCAGGGTGTGTTGAGTGCCAAGATAACATCTTAGTCCTATGTCACACATTTACACATGGCTAAATCCCCACTGTGGTGTTTCCCTCCCCCCCCCCCCCCCCCCCCCAACCCAGCCAGTGTGTGTTGAGTGCCAAGATAACATCTTAGTCCTATGTCACACATTTACACATGACTAATTCTCTAATGTGGTGTTTCCCTCCCCCCCCCCCCCCCCCCACCACTTAGCCAGTGTGTGTTGAGTGCCAAGATAACATCTTAGTCCTATGACACACATTTACACATGGCTAATTCCCCACTGTGGTGTCCCCCCCCCCCCTCAGTCAGGGTGCATTGAGTGCCAAGATAACATCTTAGTCCCTATGTCACACATTTACACACGGCTATTTCCCCAATGTGGTGTTTCCCTACCCCCCCCCCCCCCCCCCTGTCAGGGTAAGTTGAGTGCCAAGATAACATCTTAGTCCTATGTCACACATTTACACATGCTTAATTCCCCTCTGTGGTGTTTCCCTCCCACCCCACCCCCACCCCAGTCAGGGTGCGTTGAGTGCCAAGATAACCCCAATGTGGTGTTTCCCTCCTCCCCCCCCCCCCCACCTTGGGTCAGGGTGCGTTGAGTGCCAAGAAAACATCTTAGTCCTATGTCAAACATTTACACATTGCTAATTCCCAAATGTGGTGTTTCCCTCCCCCTCCCCCCCCCCTCCACCACTCAGCCAGTGTGTGTTGAGTGCCAAGATAACATCTTAGTCCTATGTCACACATTTACACATGGCTAATTCCCCACTGTGGTGTTTCCCTCAACCCCCCCCCCCCCCCCCCCCCCCCCACCTTGGGTCAGGGTGCGTTGAGTGCCAAGAAAACATCTTAGTCCTATGTCACACATTTACACATGGCTAATTCCCCAATGTGGTGTTTCCCTATCCCCCCCCCCCCTCCCCCTGTCAGGGTAAGTTGAGTGCCAAGATAACATCCTAGTCCTACATCACACATTTACACATGGCTAATTCCCCACTGTGATGTTTCCCTCCCACCCCCACCCCCACCCCAGTCAGGGTGCGTTGAGTGCCAAGATAACATCTAAGTCCTATGTCACACATTTACACATGACTAATTCCCCACTGTGGTGTTTCCCTCCCCACCCCCACCCCCACCCTAGTCAGGTTGCGTTGAGTGCCAAGATAACATCTTAGTCCTATGTCACACATTTACACATGACTAATTCCCCACTGTGGTGTTTCCCTCCCCCTCCCCCACCAAAGAAGTTCTGTTGTAAGTATTTCCTAGTACTGCAAGGTGATTGTTGAAAAATTTGATGAAAATGGACACAGTTATTTGTGTACAAGAACCCAAACACTATCTGCTCCCAATATCATTCAATATTTGCACATTGAACTTGTAGATATGTTACATTTGAAGTCAGAAGTACAGCAGTTACAGTATTACCTAATAAAAGGCAGGCCGTATTAGATCAGTTGGTTACGCGTCTGACTATCAATCCAGGGGTCGTGAGTTTGAGTCTCCACTCGACAACAGTCTCCATGATGATTGATACAAGACATTTTGTCTCATTGTCATTTGTCTCTCACTGCTAATTCAAGTGGGAAAGTTATCAGTTACTTGCGGAGATGGGGTGTGCTCGGGTACTGGTTGACCTTTCAGGATCCTAGGAAACAGTGGTTAGATTTACTGATTATCCATTAGCCCTCGAAGCAAAAAAATGACACTTTCAATCTAGTCAATCAGTCCTTATAAAATGCCGTACAACACACTTTCCTCTATGAGGCAGTTATCGAACTTTAAAATGTACAACCAGAAATTTTAAAATGATGAACTTCCACGGTGGTAAGTCATTTAATTTTCCATAATAAATAGGTGAGGGCATTGGGGGAGTTGAGATGGCGGTTGGACGGTTATTCAAAGGCATACAATACTTAAAGTAATACGAACACATCACATAGCACACATCACTTCAATTACCTTTAGAGATGTATTTGGACAGGTGTGACCTTTAACTGTTTGTAATGAAACTAATCAATGATTTGTTGGAGTTTTCTGGTAAATATTTAGTTACTAGTAAACTGCACAGCTGCTGGTGGTTTTACTAATATTGTCGTTAATTTACACTATTTTTCACAGAAATAAACGACTTGCGTTTGCTTGAAATACTTCCTAGTATGTAAATGACAATATGGTTGATATTTTTTTTAAGTTTTGAGGTTTAAAGCTCACCTGAGTAAAGCTCAAAGTGAGCTACTTAAATTGTCCTGTGCCCGATGTATCTAAATCGTCCTGTGTCTGTTGTATTTAAATTGGCCTGTGCCTGTTGTATTTAAATCTTCCTGTGCCTGTTGTATTTAAATTGTCCTGTGCCAGTTTTATTTAAATCATCCTGTGCCTGTTGTATTTAAATTGGCCTGTGACTGTTGTATTTAAATCTTCCTGTGCCTGTTGTATTTAAATTGTCCTGTGCCTGTTGTATTTAAATTGCCCTGTGCCTGATGTATTTAAATTGTCCTGTGCCTGTTGTTACATAATTTAAATTGTCCTGTGCCTGTTGTATTTAAATCGTCCTGTGCCTGTTGTATTCAAATTAGATTATTAATGTCAGAGTTATGGCCCTTGAAACATTTAAAATAGCACTATTAAACTGTGCCTGTCCTGTGCCTGTTGTATTTTAATTGTCCTGTGCCTGTTTTATTTAAATCGTCCTGTGCCTGTTGTTTTTAAATTGTCCTGTGCCTGTTGTATTTAAATCGTCCTGTGCCTGTTGTATTTAAATTGTCCTGTGCCTGTTGCATTTAAATTGTCCTGTGCCTGATGAATTTAAATCGTCCCGTGTCTGTTGTATTTGAATCGTCCTGTGCCTTTTGTAATTAAATCGTCCAGGTGTACTTGTTGTATTTAAATTGTCCTGTGCCTGTTGTATTTAAATTTTCCCATGCCTGTTGCATTTAAATCGCCCTGTGCCTGTTGTATTTAAATTGTCCTGTGCCTGTTGCATTTAAATCATCCTGTGCCTGTTGTATTTAAATTGTCCCATGCCTGTTTTCTTTAAATTGTCCTGTGCGTGATGTATTTAAATTGTCCTGTGCCTGTTTTATTTAAATTGTACTGTGCCTGATGTATTTAAATTGTCCTGTGCCTGTTGTATTTAATGTTGTTTCTAAATCATCCTGTGCCTGTTGTATTTAAATCGTCTTGTGCCTGATGTATTTAAATCATCCTGTGCCTGATGTATTTAAATCATCCTGTGCATGTTGTATTTAATGTTGTTTTTAAATCGTCCTGTGCCTGTTGCATTTAATGTTGTTTCTAAATCATCCTGTGCCTGTTGTATTTAAATCGTCTTGTGCCTGATGTATTTAAATCATCCTGTGCCTGATGTATTTAAATCATCCTGTGCATGTTGTATTTAATGTTGTTTTTAAATCGTCCTGTGCCTGTTGCATTCAATGTTGTTTTTAAATCGTCCTGTGCCTGTTGTTTTTAAATTGTCCTGTGCCTGTTGTATTTAAATCTTCCTGTGCCTGTTGTATTTAAATTGTCCTGTGCCTTTTGCATTTAAATTGTCCTGTGCCTGATGAATTTAAATCGTCCTGTGTCTGTTGTATTTGAATCGTCCTGTGCCTTTTGTAATTAAATAGTCCAGGTGTGCTTGTTGTATTTAAATTGTCCTGTGCCTATTGTATTTAAATTTTCCCATGCCTGTTGCATTTAAATCGCCCTGTGCCTGTTGTATTTAAATTGTCCTGTGCCTGTTGCATTTAAATTGTCCTGTGCCTGTTGTATTTAAATCGTCCTGTGCCTGTTGTATTTAATGTTGTTTTTAAATCATCCTGTGCCTATTGCATTTAAATTGTCCTGTGCCTGTTGTATTTAAATCGTCCTGTGCCTGTTGTATTTAAATTGTCCTGTGTCTGTTGTATTTAAATCATCCTGTGCCTGTTGTATTTAAATCGTCCTGTGCCTGATGTATTTAAATCATCCTGTGCCTGTTGTATTTAAATTGTCCTGTGCCTGATGTATTTAAATCTTCCTGTACCTGATGTATTTAAATTGTCCTGTACCTGATGTATTTAAATTGCCCTGTGCCTGATGTATTTAAATTGTCCTGTGCCTGTTGTTACATAATTTAAATTGTCCTGTGCCTGTTGTATTTAAATTGTCCTGTGCCTGTGGTATTCAAATTGGATTATTAATGTCAGAGTTATGGCCCTTGAAACATTTAAAATAGCACTATTAAACTGTGTGTGCACTCTAGTACTTGCAGTTTTCATTTGGTTCTCATTACACTTACACAGTAAACAACTATCTACCTTTTTAGAGGTCAATGGTTAAAATTATTTATCCAAGGGAAATGACTATTGACCCAAAGCAGGAAACTATGACCGAGACGCAGTCGAGGTTAATAGTTCAAAATTAAGTTGAAATGAAATCCCCATTCTAAAGAATAGATAGCCCTTAGATACTGCTTGACAACCTTCACATCATGATGCAGACTCTTTCTAAGATGAAACAAGTTTTATCACATGTAATTTTACATGTATAACTGGTAATATTTAAATCAAAATGTAAACATGTGACTTATCTAATATGTCACAAAATATGTTGTAATTACAAGGGGGAAGTCTAATTTAGAAAATCCCTTTTCAACTAGGGGTGAAACGATACACCTACATCACGATACGATGCGTATCAGCGGTACAACCTCCACGGTTCGGTACATTCGGAACAATACAATACAATACATAGATAACTGAAACTTTTCAAAATAATGAATTAAGGTTATATCAGAGAACAATTTTATTGAATGAAATTAACAAAACAATTAAATAAATGGAAAACAAGAGTATTTGTTAATAAAGCTGTAAATAAAATTCGGTGTTGCCATTGCTACGGACACTTTCAATTTATCCGTGACTTGTACCTTCCCATCAAAGCAAATGTCATGTTTACGTTTCAAGTGAGTTGCCATGATCGACGTATTGCCAGGTTTATAGCTCACATCCGTGAAACAAATGTTGCATATACTTGACTGATTTATTATTAACGGTCACCCCATTTAACTCTGTCATCCTGAATCCGAAGTATTCCCACACCGGGGACCCATAAGACACTGGAGGTTTTTTCAACTTGAGGAGTTGATCAGCCATGTTCTTTAAGGCTGAATTTGTGCGATAACTACGATCTATACCTCGCGGAAAACATTGTGTAGTCGAACAATGATGACGTCATTTTCCGTCTATAGTCAAACACTTGATTTGTTATGGTCAGTCATGGTACCAAATATGGCAGTGCTATGCGAGTATGTTGTTGACTGGTGTGATAAAATATATTTTAACAAGACTGATTGAATTGTTTACCCATACTGGTTTTAACGTTATTGCGACTATCCTAGCAAGACATGCAGAACTAGACTATATAGTCAGCACACAAACTCACACTAAACCGCCTGTACATCTTATTTTGAAACGAGAACAGTGATTGGACGATGATATCACACCTTCAGGACAATCAGTCCAATCAGACACATTCATTATATTATTGATTTTGGGGCAAGTATATTGCCACGGCAAATATGAAAATGCATACCGTAGGCTAACATTGAAAAAATTGTGAACCGCACCGAGGAGAAATACCTCTGGTGAATCATGTACCGCGTTTAACCGTTTCACCCCTATTTTCAATATAAAATTTTGGCATGTTTTAGTAAATATCCTTTTGGCAATATTGGGTCAGTGAATATAATTATATAGACATGATATATTGGGAAAATATTTTTTGTCCAATTTCAAACTTTTGAAAAATCCTGATAATAATATTTACTTCAACTGTTCAGATTTTAGAGAGCACATAAATGCATGTAGTGGATTTGGTTGAGACAGATGTAATTGTGTATTACGTCCATTAAAACTGAAGTGTGAGATTTCCCCAGAATTTATATAAATACAAATTCCATCATCATTATTTTAGATAAATTCCATTCTGTGACTTGTTTCAGTATTTTAATCGGTAGCTTGTTTGGGTTTGAAAACATTTGCTTAACTCGCTATGTTAGTATGATATGGTTGTTGCTATGGTAATGGACGGTGATGTGGGAGAAGACAGAATTACCCTTACCACTTAAGACTTATTTATATGGTAATGGGTTTCTTTAAATGTACTTTGCATAAGAAAGAGACCTTTATGGCTTCCTTGATTTGATTTAAATGGAAGTTTACATTTCATCAATACATCGAAAACAAGATGAGTGCGTATATATCTTTGAAAGGAGGGGACGAAAACACAGAGAACTTTTCACCATTTACTTTGTTCTGCGAAAAGAGAGGAAGAAATTGTCATACGGTGAACTGTTCTTGAATTCCGTTCAATGGTCTGTGAAAATGAAAAGGGAACTTTCCTGAATTCCGTTGATCCATAAAAGGAGAGTAAAAAAGACATATAAAGAATTTCAAGTCAAGTTTAAGTTTTTATTTACCCTCGCGCTTTGAACTGGTCATGATTTCAGTGAGCAGGAAAAGGTGATTATTTAAAAATAAATTGGTGATTATTGTAAATCTGAATGAGTGAATAATGATGAATTACTGATGAGATGATTCAATTGCCTTATTAATTATACTACAATTTGATTATATGAACATATGTTAATGTTGTTATAGTGATTATATTTACTTATTTCCATATTGAATGATGAAGATTGTTCGACTTAATTGCAGACCATATGCAGCCATATAATATAAGCCAATCACTTACTATTAGTAGTGTTTTTTCAAGAGCAGAATGAAAGGGCTCAGCATCCTGCCCTTTTTAAACTCCGCCCTTCTGCCCTTAAAAACACTGCCCTTTGTTTAAAAGCATCCTGCCACCCAATAACAAATCAACTGCTAATCACGTGTTAAAGATTTACCGATAGTTTACCGATAGGACACGCTTGGCCAAATACACAGGTATTCACCATTCCTTCTCTTGCTTAATATGTAACAATCAGCTGATCAGGTTTTCTTTTGAAGTTAGTGTAAAGTTACATAAAGTCGCTAAAGATCACACTGTATTTGCTTGTCAGTTTGACTGACCCGTTTATCCCCCTATCAATGACCACAGCAAATAACTGAATAATCGGCATCAAACTGTGTTTTCCCTCCTGTCAAAATCAGCCGAGATTTGATCTAAAAATAGGTGATGTGTTCAAAATTAGAAAGGGAAATGACTTGAAATGATATTTTCTCCATTATGAAGAGCATAAAAATATTATCCTTTGTTGTCAATTTCTAAAATCTGATTATGTTTCTGCAGATGATTGTTATTAGGCTGTGTTATGTATAATGTCAGCATTTAAGGTTCAGGTAATTTATGTCTCTCCACGACGAAGGAGAGACGAGATTAAGGTGTTGCTTTTCCGTCAACAGCGGCGGTGTCACATTTATATTTAGCTCCAACGTTAAGTTTTCGTTTTACAAGTGCTAGGACACTCCTACTTGGATCATAGTTACAACTATAATTGGATTTTATAAATACTTGCTACAAATGATCAACATAATATGACGATGTGTTGCAAGTAAGACCTACACCGGTACTGAACTGGACCCTCACTTCACTCAGTCTTATTGAAACTCTTATACCGTACTTACTTGTGATTTACACATGCATAATGTTAAGTGAAGATAACCCTACATAGAAGAGACCGAAAAACAAATTTGGCAATGAATATTCCAATAATGAGCAATGTTTGCTCCCTGCCCCCTTTTTTTTTGCTCCCTGCCCCTTTTCCTGGTCTAGAAAATCACTTTATTAGTGTTGACTTATCATAATATCCGCCAATCAGATATGAGACACTCAAGGTACCACGCCACATCAAAACTTAAATTGAGTGCAACTATGGTTGTGTAAAACCAATAAATCGGGCCAAACGCCTACACTTATAGCACAAATTGAGTGCAACTATGGTTGTGTAAAACCAATAAATCAGGCCAAATGCCTACACTTACAGCACAAATTGAGTGCAACTATGGTTGTGTAAAACCAATAAATCAGGCCAAATGCCTCCACTTAAAACAAAAATAGAATTGCTTATAGCTTCGGAGGGATTCGACCTGCGTGTATAAATCTTCAATAATAATTCAAAAGAATTTCCCTTAGTTTAATTGGGTCTATATAATTATGGAAAGAGATGATCTTATTTGTTTTTTTACTTGAATTCCAATGGTGTTTAACTAAAGGAGAAGAAAAAAACATAAAATAGAACTTTGCTTGAATTCCAATGGTCTATAATTAAAGGAGAAGAAGAAAACATAAAGAGATCTTCACTTGAATTCCATTGGTCTAAAATTAATGGAGAAGATGAAAACAAATTAAAGAGAGAAGTTTTCTTGAATTACATTGATCTATAATTAAATGAGAAGAAGAAAACATAAGAGAGACCTTTTCTTGAATTCCATTGGTCGGTTAAAAGAGAAGAAGAATTTTTTGTTTTTAATAATGATAGAATATATGAAAGAGAAAGAGAACAAGATATTATTTTTTTTGAATTCCATTTGTTTATGAAAGAGGAAGAAGAAACATACAGACAACTTTTCCCAGAGATACATTTGTTTATACCGAGTTATTTTAGCTTGATTGCAAAGGAAGTTCAAAGGTTGAAATGATCTTGAGTCTGCTTCCTGGTAGAACTAGAACTGAGTGGGGTTTGTTGTTTTTGTTTTTTTTTTTTTGGGGGGGGGGGGGGGGGGGGGGGGGGGGGGTGAGGGCATCGGGTCAAGATGTGGATCAAACCCTCAACCTCTGTTTGAGTGACCAGCACTCGCTCTGTCCACTTCACTACTCTGCTTTGAGTTCTATGAAATGAGAGGGGAAATTTATATATGTATACATGCAAATTCCGAGACTAAGATCTAATGTTATTCTGTTTGGCCAACTTATTCTACGTTTTCCCCCATAAATCACGAGACCGTAATCCCCTGCTTTGTATGAATTTATGAAATTATTGACAGGAGGAAATATTCATTAATCTTGCCAAACGTCAAATATCGGATCAATTCTCGCCAAAATTGTACTGTCTTGTTTATAGGCAGTATATGCCAATACCAAGATAGCATATATCCAGGGCATTTTCGTTATGTACCGTATAGTTTCTAATAGCACCTCAGGGAATAAATCTTTTTACCTAATAAAAAATTGCAATTGGTGTAACTGTATATTGAAGATTATTGTTAGTTTTTAAGAACATTCTTTGAATATATTCTTGCATACTAGATAAGAATTTCTGAATTTTCAGCTGTGTTAGATTTTTAAGGGCTGAGATAAATTCTCACACTATGATGTTGGAACCATCTTTGACATGATGTAATTTAAAAATTATGACATAAATTTAATTATATAATTTGACGTCTTAAAAAGCAATTGTGGTAAAAATATAATGATGAATAAACTTAAGATAATTGTTAAATGTGATTTGGCGTGAAAGAAAATGAATCGTTAATGGTTTAAAGTTTTCACTTCAGATAGAAAATTCCATCCCTTGGGATAACTGTTTCACATTAACCCTTTACTTCATATAGATGCCTTTGGACACCTCTAATATTGAAAGTATTAATTCACCACGTATCAGTTATGGGTGAATCATGTATATATTAACTGACAGAGCGGAAAACAGTGCAGGAAGAGTTCAGATTGCTCGTTACGAGCAATCTGAACTCTTCCTGCACTGTTTTCAATGGCCTTCTGTGATTGGTGCTGGAAAACGCGTATCTATGGAGTAAAGGGTTAACCAGGTAGAGCCTTGTTCCCACCAAAACAGTTTTTCCCTACTAGGGATGGAATTTTCTATCCGAACCTCAAACAAGGCTGGAAAGTTCCACTTATGTCCTCTTGCCATGACGAGTGAACATTTGGTCCGAATGCATGACATAAGAATCTGACCTTAATGCACTCAATTCAAAATGTTGAAAAGGGAGGAGAGTATTATATTCTTTTATCATCCCTGCTGGCCCCTTAATTTTCATACTGCCCAAACCATTTTTTTTTTGATACGAAAAACATCAACAATTTTAAAAATAAAAAAAATCCTCTCCCCACCTCCTTTTTAAGTAAAATTTGGATGATAATCTAGCAGTTAATTTATAATGGCCTTATGATGCATTTTTATTGATTGAATGGAATGATATGAAGACATAATAGTAATTGCTTTTCATTTTAAGCAATTGCAATGAGTACCATCATCTGACAGAAATAACATCAAATCTTGTAGCTTTAAAGTTTTGTGACAGTATGATGGAGCAATTAACTCTATGGAATATTATTTTGATTGGAATGTCAGGCTTGAAGTATTCAATTCAGATATTTCCACTCAATCTGTCAGTTTGATTAAAGGTTTGTTGACCGAAGACCGTTTGTTTTCAAGTTACTATGGAAGTTAAACATTTCATTCTGCACTACACTTGGTGCTTAGTCTACACTTGTTTCTAATAATTTAAGACTTCCAAAATGAATTAATGACTTTTGGCTCTGTTTATGCCTTTTTTGTAATTGCAACAAGTTAATTGTGGGTTTGGTCCTTATTTCGGTTATCATGTAACCAAAGACTTAAACTCCAATCTTGGTGCTCCTGCACATAATGACTGGATAGCCCCATCCCTCACCCTACCCTGTATCAGTGATGAGTCTGCAGCATGATACTGTCATTGACGGGGAGCATAAAGTCAACTAATAAACCTGATGACAGCTGTCAGTCAAATAAACAAGTCAATAATCCAATCAGCAATCAATATTGGTTCCAACTGCCATTTCCCTTAGACAAGCTGATGAGGTCTTAATCTAACACTGTATTATAATAATGTATTTACTTAGACAGTTAATGTCACATGTCAAGTATATGGAGCATCATAGTTGTTCTTGTGTCAGGGCAATTCAAATAGATGAACATAAATATAACGTTAAGATGCATAACAAATGAACTACCATGCAATTTTTTCAACAAAATAATACAGTTTACCGTGGAACCAGAGAATTAAAAAAAATATGCAAAGATGATGCATGTGCTGTAAATGAGAATTCAAGCAAAACTTGCAATTGAAATGGAATTTTCTTTATATTAATTTACTTTTTCTTCCGTATGTGTTTTTATTTTTGTGTGAGTGGATTAATTGCAAGAATTACGGTATATTGAGTTGGGGGTTGTTGTCTGGATTGTTTTAGAACAAAACCATGGGTAAAGGAATCACGTCTACATCACATCAAGGATTAGTATGTTTTTATCTGTAGTTGATCGGAATACAGATCTCCATCCATTACACTCCCATGTCCCAGATTATTGTCTCAATCCATTACACTCCCATGACCCAGATTATTGTCTCCATCCATTACATTCCCATATCCCAGATTATTGTCTCCATCCATTACATTCCCATGTCCCAGATTATTGTCCCCATCCATTACACTCCCATGTCCCAGATTATTGTCTTCATCCATTACACTCCCATGTCCCAGATTATTGTCTCCATCCATTACACTCCCATGTCCCAGATTATTGTCTCCATCCAGTACACTCCCATGTCCCAGATTATTGTCTCCATCCATTACACTCCCATGTCCCAGATTATTGTCTTCATCCATTACACTCCCATGTCCCAGATTATTGTCTCCATCCATTACACTCCCATGTCCCAGATTAGTGTCTCCATCCATTACATTCCCATGTCCCAGATTATTGTCTTCATCCAGTACACTCCCATGTCCCAGATTATTGTCTCCATCCATTACACATTCACACTCCCATGTCCCAGATTATTGTCTTCATCCATTACACTCCCATGTCCCAGATTATTGTCTCCATCCATTACATTCCCATGTCCCAGATTATTGTCTCCATCCATTACATTCCCATGTCCCAGATTATTGTCTCCATCCATTACACTCCCATGTCCCAGATTATTGTTTCCATCCATTACATTCCCATGTCCCAGATTATTGTCTCCATCCATTACACTCCCATGTCCCAGATTATTGTCTTCATCTGAATCAGTAGGGACTAGCGAGTGCTTGCATGGTCTAGTGGTAGAGCAGCATATCTGGTATTGGGGGGGGGGGGGGGGGGGGGGACATGGGTTTGATCTCCTGTGGTTGTCAGGGCATCCTTAACAAAGTATTTGTTTGCTGTGCTCCAATCACAGTATTTTTCATGTGCGTAGTTATATAAGTACTATAGCTATATTTTTTTTCGTCAGATTTTTATTTTGTTTTGTCATTTTAACAAAAATGGACAGAAATCATGAACAAATATATATAACAATTTTACAAGTTAAAACAAGATTGGGGTAGCTTCAATTTTGAGTGTGTTGGTAGGAGCAGGGCAAACAAAATTATTTGAACTGCAAGGTTCCTTGTTTCATAGTTAAATGTTTTTATTGCATTGATGAATTTTTATGTTCATTGTATGGTTGTTGAGGGCCTCAGGGAAGATTAGTGTAACTAACTGTATTACCTTCATTAGATTAATTACTACTATTATTATCATTTTTATTATTATAATTATTACAAATTATTATTATTACAAATTATTATTACTTATTATTATTACTTATTATTATTATTACTACTATTATTGTTATTATTATTATTACTATAATTACTGTTATTATTACAATCATTATCATTATTATTACTATAATTACTGTTATTATTACAATTATTATTACTGTTATTATTACAATTATTATTGTTATTATTATTACTTTTTTTTTTACATTTCCTGCATACCATATATTCCCTTATAAACGCTCC
This sequence comes from Panopea generosa, assembly GCA_029582155.1. Taxonomy (NCBI): domain Eukaryota; kingdom Metazoa; phylum Mollusca; class Bivalvia; order Adapedonta; family Hiatellidae; genus Panopea; species Panopea generosa. The sequence continues at coordinate 34,036,885 of CM055896.1, forward strand.
AACTCTTATAAACGCCCCCCCACCTATTTTTCTGGAAAATTAAAAAATAAAATGTATATGCGAGTTGAGTGCGTATTGCCCATCTTTTCCTGATCGGTTATTTTGTTACACAGACAACAATTAGCGGAGTGTTTATTACCTTTGAACTCTTTGACCCATTGTTTATATCTTGGGTGACCACTTTTGGTTGAATAAACACTTCTCCTTATTTGCCGTTTAAAACTAGTAAAAATGCCGTCTGTCGATTAAAACATTACAAAACGTCAGAAAATGCGGTTAGTCTGTGTACGCTGAAAGCTCATTGTTCCTCGTTGATAACAGCAAGCGTCCAAGTGATTTAAAGTGAAGAGTACACTGACCATAAATTCGGATATTCCAGTATGCAGACTAGTAATTCATACAACTTTTTTTCATCCTATGTCGATTATTTCGTTCACTCTCAAATAATTCTGAACCACTTTTTCAGGGATTTAAACCGGATTTAAGGTTTTTTCCAGGGCTTTATTGGTTTTATTGTATTTTAAACTGTTGTTAAATTTGCTTTTTTTTATCTTTTATAAACGCCCCCACCTCGTAAAATGTAACGCTCCCGGGAATATACGGTAGTTTAATACTGGTCCTACGAAGGACAACATCAAGAGAGATTTGTTGAAGTTGGAAAACCTTGTTTCTAAATCGATGTAAAATAACATGGTTTAGAATCTGTAGCGATTTTGGGGTTTCTATGTACAGCATTTTAAATTATTGTTTTTTATATCTCTAGTAACTTTTTGTAAATGTCATATAACAGTGCCATCCTGGGCTAAGATGCAACCTTCCAAAGTTGCAGTTATATTACCAAGCTGTGCGACCTCTGCAAACAAATTGGCTCCAATTTACATCATTTTTATTAGCTTTCGATGATTCATCTTGCCTACTGAGAATCCAGTCGCTATGCGTCTGCCACATACCAATTATCAATGCTCTCTTTACTCATTTATTGGCAACCCATGTTCAAATCTGTATTTGCATCCCAATTAACAAAGTTAGACAGTGGTTGTTCAATGTTTCCTCCAACAAGGTATCTGGGTCATGTTTCACTAACAAGATAGGTGGGTCATGTTCTGAGTCATGTTTCACTAACAAGATAGGTGGGTCATGTTCTGGGTAATGTTTCACTAACAAGATAGGTGTGTCATGTTCTGGGTCATGTTTCACTAACAAGATAGGCGGGTCATGTTCTAGGTCATGTTTCACTAGCAAGATAGGTGGGTCATGTTCTGGGTCATGTTTCACTAACAAGATAGGTGAGTCATGTTTCACTTACAAGATAGGTGGGTCATGTTCTGGGTCATGTTTCACTAACAAGACAAGTGGGTCATGTTTCACTTACAAGATAGGTGGGTCATGTTCTGGGTTGTGTTTCACTAACTAGATAGGTGGGTCATGTTCTGGGTCATGTTTCACTAACAAGACAGGTGGGTCATGTTTCACTAACAAGATAGGTGGGTCATGTTTCACTAACAAGATAGGTGGTTCATGTTCTGGGTTGTGTTTCACTAACAAGATAGGTGGGTCATGTTCTGGGTCATGTTTCACTAACAAGGTAGGTGGGTCATGTTCTGGGTAATGTTTCACTAACAAGATAGGTGGGCCATGTGTTGGGTCATGTTTCACTAACAGGATAGGTGGATCATAATCTGGGTCATATTTTACTAACAAGAAAGGTCGATCATGTTCTGGGTCACTAATAATGTATCTGTTTTTTGTTTCATAAAAAAAAGGTATTTGCCATGGGTAACTGATGATGTTGTTAGATGCCCCAAATGTATATTATATGGGCCTGAGTAGAACTGTCCTGTGTTGGATAATCCTCCTCCTGCAAATAAGTGGCAAACTATCTAAGGCCATAACATATTAATTGCTTGATTATCATCCCCGCCCGCCCCCAAATTTTCATGCCACTCCAACCCTTTTTGTTTTCAATAAAAAAAAAAAATTTGAAAAAAGAAAAATTTAGCTGATAATATAGCAATAGTCATAATGGCCTAACACTGGGCTCCAACCCTAAACTGCAGCAGTGAGTTGTCACTTTATGGAAGGGTGCCTTAGACCAACTGGCCACTCAATGGGAGTAGTTATTCAAGCGGTGAAACTTTTTCAATTCGAAGAATTTTCGAGTTTTGTCAATTAGTAAGAGAATAGAAACTAAATACATCCTCGGGTCACGTTGGAAAGATTCACAACTGGCCATGATAGAATGGTCTCTCAGTCTGGATTAAGATATCAGGTACAGTTAATTATCTTCGGTCTTGATTTAAATATCAGGGCACATAAGTACAGTTTATTATCTTTGGTCTTGATTTAGATATCAGGGCACATAGGAACAGTTAATTATCTTTGGTCTTGATTTAGATATCAGGGCACATAGGTACAGTTTATTATCTTTGGTCTTGATTTAGATATCAGGGCACATAGGTACAGTCGATTATCTTTGGTCTTGATTTAGATATCAGGGCACATAGGTACAGTTGATTATCTTTGGTATTGATTTAGATATCAGGGCATATAGGTACAGTTAATTATCTTTGGTCTTGATTTAGATATCAGGCACATATGTACAGTTGATTATCTTTGGTCTTGATTTAGATATCAGGGCACATAGGTACAGTTAATTATCTTTGGTCTTGATTTAGATATCAGGCACATAGGTACAGTTTATTATCTTTGGTTTGGGTGTAGATATCAGGCACATAGGTACAGTTTATTATCTTTGGTCTTAATTTAGATATCAGACACATATGTACAGTTGATTATCTTTGGTTTGGGCGTAGATATCAGGCACATATGTACAGTTGATTATCTTTGGTCTTGATTTAGATATCAGGCACATAATTATGTACAGTTGATTATCTTTGGTTTGGATGTAAATATCAGGCACATAGGTACAGTTGATTATCTTTGGTTTGGATTTTGATATCAGAGCACAAAATTAATATAGCACAGTTGATCTTTGGTTTGGTTGTAGATATCAGGCACATATGTACAGCTGATTATCTTTGGTTTGGGCATAGATATCAGGCACATATATACAGTTAATTATCTTTGGTTTGTAGGTAGATATCAGGCACATATGTACAGCTGATTATCTTTGGTTTGGATATAAATCTCAGACATGTATGTACAGCTGATTATCTTTGGTTTGGATGTAGATATCAGGCACATTATATACAGTGGATTGTCTTTGTTTGGAATTTAGATATAAGATTGCATAGTACAGTTGATTATCTTTTGTCTTGATTTAGATATCAGGGCACATAGTACAGTTATTTATCTTTGGTCTGAATTTAGATATCATCTCTCACACATACAGTCAATTACCTTTGATCTGAAATCTGAGTAGACAGGTACAGTTGGTTATCTTCGGTTTGGATTTAGATATCAGAATTTATAGGTAGAGTCGATTTCAACTTCTGGCCATGGCAGAATGACCTCTTTGTCTGGATTTAGATATCAGAATCCAGTCATCTGCAAAGTCAAATGAACAATTCCTCCAGTCAGTAACAGACTCGCTGCACCAAAGAAATGTTTAACTAATGACAAGTCTGACTTCATTAATAGTTGATATTTTCTCATGGAGAATTATCTATTATAGGTTTCTGTTTGTGGCATAGCTAATCTACTTAAACCATGCTCTTTCATGATGGTGAACAAAGTATTCATTGTTGCTTAGCAACAGACATAAGAGTAATTTGTATGTACATTTATCTTATGCCAGTTTTGGTCACAAACATTATACTGCAGTGCTGTATGGATGTTTCTTTATGAAACTTTACATACATGGAGTCTGCTTCTAACCAACTTATAAAAAAAATAACCTTCCTAAAAATACATGTATATATTTACAGTGGTCCGAAGCTGTTACACAGTATGCAGGAGTCGACTCACTAGGCTTCTTTTTTACCAATATATACTTAAATACTTTAAATCTTAAATCTATGAAAAGCAGCCAGGTGATCATGATTTTAGACTGGTTCGGTAAAATTGCATATAGTTTAATCGATATTGACTATATAATCCATAAAAAAACAGTCAAACCTTAGTTAATTTGCGAAGTATTTACCGTACTAAGTAAAATATGGTGAAACAGAACCCAGGTCTTTTAAGTTTTAAACTCTTACATACAACATCAATTTTGTTTACTGCATAATTATTAACTCTCATGAACTGCTAAATGTCTTACTTTTAATCTGTTAAGTTTCATTAAAATTGTGATATTAATTGTAATGATAGAGCTACCTGATAGACTGTGTTTTAACATTGTTATCAGTGAGTCATTAAGCTGAATGTGAGCAATTCTGGTCATTGTGTCTGTCTGTTTCTTGTTTGTCTGTCTGTCTGTTTGTTGCTTGTTGTCAGAAATTCAACAAGAATGGGGTTCAATAAAAGAAAAATGTATTACATTAAATTCAAATACTTTTCTGGGTTCACCAAAAATTAAAATTTGAACGTGAGCCTTCTATTCAAACTAATCATGGAATGACTAATGTCGTATTGAGCTCAGTATTATAAAACAATGAGAAGCTTCATGAAAGACACTAAATATTATAAGATTGCATTGTCACAGCTATGGAAGACCAAGTGGGTCAAAATTCTTCATGCTCTTTCGTTACTTAATCATGCAATTGTTATGTCATATGTTTCCTTCATTGTGAGTGTGGTTCTCCATGACTGAGTGGTTTAAGGCGCTGTCATCTAGTGACCACTTGGCTCTTGCGGCTGAGTTTGTAGGTTTGAGCCTCCCTCAGTCCAAAAACTTGATGTGAGGAAGGGTTGTGGTTCTAATAAAATACTTTCTGGCTTGGCATTATAATAGCATTTATAAAACAGTTCTAGGTGTTAAATCCGCCCAGGTGTGTCAGTATAATGTGACTGCGTGGGTGGAGGTATCGTACCCTCTGTCTGGGCATGATTACTCTGTGTGAAAACACAATAAAACTGCCTTAAGTGGGTATACTATCATTGGTTAAATACTGACTGAAAGATTGGTGACATCAATTTTAAACACCAGACAAGACAGTACGAGATTTAACAAGACATATAAATCTAGTTTTATCAACAAATCATAGAAAGCCGTTTTTGAAGATTGCTTGTCTTGCAAGAATAGTGTAATAAGCCGAAAAATACTGAGAAATCACTGCATTTAATGTCTCGCTCGGTATGTGTATTCTTCATGAAGAATCTCAGAAAGTTAAGCATATCAAAAAAGAAGTACTGCCTGGTGAGAACTGTGGTATTTTAGAGGCACGAAAGATGTCATTCAGGATATATTTGGTAATATGTTCTTGATATAGTTATTTTAGGAGAGAAAATATAAATTCAGTTAATCAGATTGAATGGAACTGCCTGCAGTGAGAACTGTGGCATTTTCCAGGCACGACAGATATTGTTAATTCTGTCATTTAGGATATAATTGGTAATAGGTTCTTGATATATTTATTTTATGAGAGAAAATAGAAATTGTGTTTCTCAAAGACACTAGATAATGATGCTTGAGGGTTATTTATGATCAAAACTAAAGTTAGAGCACACTAGTCAAGACTTAGATGATATAAGTATGGCCGAATAAGAAATGTTTTTAAATGACAGTGATGTCATTTTCTTGTTAACATGGAAGGGATTTTGCCCAGTCCCTGGGTGTGGGGCCAGCCTTGGGTGTATGAGAGTTTTGCAAGTTTTCTGCAAGGGGGGCAGATTTCGCGCCAGAGACAAGGGATTTATTTCTCCTTACAAGCCCATCACCTTTTGTCTATGCAAAAACGTCTACTTGCAATAGAAAACAAAGTTCATATCCATCTACGTTGTTTAAAAATGCTCGTAACCGATATCATGTTTTGTGTGTTCAGTTCCAAAGTGCTTAATATCATAGTTACGACCGTGATTATTTCACAATACCTAATTGTTCAATTAAGTGAAGTTGCCCTACTTTCATAATTGTCATCCAATAGGATTATGGTGAATGAGTACTTCTTAATACACGCTATGGAGTTTTCAGTTCTCCTGACCTGAATCGAGTATCTTTTATCCTATTGGATATTTTTTTTTAAAAAAAAATATTGGAGAATCCAATTAATGGAATGGCGGTGTACCTAAATGAGATAATCACAGATGGGTATGTGCATTGATTGTAAGTGCAATAGACAATTAACTAGAAGCTTTCAAGAGGTTGTGCAAGGGCACCTGCCTCTTGAGTTACTATTTGTAAAGTATTAGTTTTATTAGCCGCCCGGGCGTTTATCACAAGCAAGTGGGTGGACATTTATTGGAGACCATGCAGCCTCCTGACAACTTTGAATGAATACAAAAAAGGTACATTTATTTTACCTTCATATTAAACAGGTTTGTACAAGAAAGACAACTATTTGAATGAGTACATATACTGAAATATTTAAAAACTGTTAGTTCAGTTAGGAATCATTAGGGTCAATTTTACTTACATTCGATAGTTAATCAATTTTGTCAAAAAGTTACGAAAAAAGTTAAACATTTCTTATAAGATTTATTCTATTATAATAATTAAGGCTTGTAAAGGATGTTCTTACAAAAAAAATTTTTAATACTCTCTGTGTTTCTCATAAAAACTTGTGTAAGGCTTGTAAATGAGGCCACAATTAAAAATATCTCTGTTTCCATTTGCCCAACCCTAGATTTTAAACTGGGTAGGTAGGTAGGCTTTATTTTTATTTTTAACATGTATATTAAGATAAACAGAGAAACTCAACATTTAATTAACTGATATGGCTATTCCAATACAACAACATAATTTATATTACATGTATTAATTGTGCTCAATATTAACTGTATTGCTCGTAAAAGTGTAGGATTGAAAACTAAGAAAAACTGTAAAAATGAATAGTATTTGTATAACATTTATATATAATAAACTGAACTGTGTTCATTTTGATTGACAAAATGAAACTGTATACAATATGACTAGTACAAGTAAATTGGACAGCAGTTACTTAAACTGTTGGCATTTGAAAATGCCTACAGAACTATGTCAAAAAATGAAACTGTATATACCGTAGAATAATAAGTATTAATCTGTTGGCATTATTTAATATAGTTCATAGGCATTTTTAAATGCAACAGTTTAAGTAACTGCAGTCAAATTTTCTAGTATAAGTCATTCTATATAATTATACAGTTTTGGAACATTGTTTATCAAAATAAACTAGCAGAAGTAGTACTAACTTGCCCTGATCAAAGATTCACTTGCCCAGTTTTTTATTACACATTGCAGTATAATATAAAAATAGACTTAAATGTATTAATTTTTATGTAAGGTTAGCTCCCCATAACATTATGCATGTGTAAATCACAAGTTTTAGAGTTTGAATAAGACTGGGATAAGTGATAAAATTTCAGGGAGAACCGACTATGTCTCTATAAGTATGACCGACTTTAGTCTTTGTTCTTTATTGACTTTCATTTCTGTTCTGTCACTCTGTGGCAGTGTGGGAGCAGGTGTTAATTCAAAACATTGTTTTAAATATCTTTCTCTTCTTTTCTAATGTTTGCTAAATGTCATAACATACAACAATGGCAATGTCAAGCCTACAAAGCTATTCAATTCATCTTGGCAGTCTATGATCTAGAAAAGATCAACTTGTCAACTATATTTCAAATATTAAAATGACAATTTATCTTAATTGTTGTTTTCAAAACTATATTTAAGTCATAACAAGTGGACTGGTAAAAAGTACTCGTCTGGATGGAAAACTCACTTGTTGAAAAAAGTTATAGTAAAATAAGGTCTACTTTGGATTAGCACATTGTGATAACCTTAACTTACTTTAAATAGTTTTATTACTTCATTTACAGTAAGTACACCACTAGCTTTAACCCTTATGATCATGCAATATACATTAAGTTTGTTGATGTTTATATATTGCTTTTGTTCCGAATACAAAGAGCTTGGGGTAAACATAAAAAGTTAATACATTCAAGCCTCCATAACATGTAAAACGCAAAAAGACCGCTAATATTCCGGAGACCGGGAAATATTCCGAAGATCGAAAAGTCCGATTTTTAAACTGGCATTAAAAAGCTGGGCATGCGCATCTCTTAAAAAAAAAAATTATGCCGACTGGTTTGTAATGAAAAGTGTCTTAAGTAAATGGAGACTTGACACGAAATTGCATGATAAAGTTATCGTTGATGAACGTTAAATGTCAAATTTACAAATTATATTTACAGCAATGAAATATAGAAAGAATTAATACCGTAAAGACTTTGGATCATTACTTTTTTTTACACTTTTCACTTCTCTGCAGAAAAGTTTACTCATCCGACAGACTTGTTACTGGTAAAAATCACTCGTCAGGAGGAGTGCCTTTGCTGGCCCCTGGTCACAGAAGAAAATTTACATACATACAGTTCCAATTATTGTAAATCTACGAAATATTTATAAAAATATCAGAACTTAACACTGACATTATACATTAAGCGTTCAATCACAAATTATATGCAAAAACATAATAAGATTTTAGAAATTGCCACCATCTGCGAACTACGCCATCATCTATTTTAAATTCCTTTCTCAGATGCGTGGTAATATGTGTGTACCGTGGTCATAGATATCCGACCAATCAAAGCGTTTATTTAAAATAGATTAATTTATGTTCAAAGCTTAACCCCTCAATCACATTACAGGAATAAAAATAGATAATTGAATATGCATGATAGGTTTTCCGAAGTCGGGGTAAACACTCTGGGGGTCAATTGTTTCTACTGATTAGTTACGGTTTAATAAGCAACAGTTTCACATGTGTTGTATAGAATAGAGATTTTGCAGACATGTGTATTGTGAAAACTCACTTGTCCGATTTTTAAGACAAGCATGGAGCGGTCAAAAAAAAAAAAAAAAAATTCAAAAATTTTCCCCAATAGATTTTTTTCAGTCAGTGCTTTTCTTGTGGGTCGGTCGTGCAATGGGAAACAGAGATATTTTTAATTGTGGCCTTAGGAAGTTCTTGCAAACAAATTTTACCAGATAAGGATATCTGCATTAAAGTGTACAAGGGAAAGATATTTCTATCTGCACTATAGTGCCGAGATAAAATTATAATGCTGTTACGTCAGAACCGTTTTATGACTTGACATATACTACAAACAAAATGATATGATTTGACATCTTAAAAATGGGTCTTCCTTGGCCGAGTGGTCAAGCGCCATCACTTACCTCACACCACTAAGGTCATAGTCATCGAGTGTCATCAAGTGTCGCTCGCTGCAAAAACTTTATGTGAGAAAGTTTCCAGTTACTTGCGGAAGGACGGTGGTTCTACTCAGTCTGACTCAGTCTGATGTCTTCATCCACCAGTAAAACTGGATATACCATATATAACCTGCAATGTGTTGAAAATGGCTTTAAACCCCATTAAAAAAGAAAAAAAAGAAGAAAAAAAATCTTAAAAGTGATCTTGGTAAAATATAATGATAAACTAAATTAAGATATAAAATTTTAGTCTATGGGTTTTGGTATGCAAGTAAAAATATCATTGATGACTTTTTCAGCTCATGTAGAGAATTCCATCCATTGGGATAACTGTATTTTGTTTCTGTTATCGGTTATTACTAGAGACAGACTTTTCGTCTGTTAGCCCTCGATGGCATAAAAATGATGCTAACTATTCAATCAATCGATCATTCTATCCAAACCTCAAACCCATGTTGCAAGATTCTTATATTTCTTATTAAAGCTAGCTGGCAGTAATATTTACGTTCATGAAACGTCTGTGGGTGTCTAAATTCATTTTCAAATGAAAATCTTGGACTTACAAAGGTTATAGTAAAATGGACCCAAGGTGTACAGCTGCAACCAGGAATCTTAAACTTACAAAGATTATAGTGAAATGGACCCCAGGTGTACAACTGCGACCAGGAAACTTAGACTTACAAAGATTATAGTGAAATGGATCCCAGATGTACAACTGCGACCAGGAATCTTAGACTTACAAAGATTATAGTGAAATGGACCCCAGGTGTACAACTGCGACCAGGAATCTTAGACTTTCAAAGATTATAGTGAAATGGACCCCAGGTGTACAACTGCGATCAGGAATCTTGGACTTACAAAGTTTATAGTGAAATGGACCCCAGGTGTACAACTGCAACCAGGAATCTTAGACTTACAAAGATTATAGTGAAATGGACCCCAGGTGTACAGCTGCGACCAGGAATCTTAGACTTACAAAGATTATAGTGAAATGGACCCCAGGTGTACAACTGCGACCAGGAATCTTAGACTTACAAAGGATATAGTGAAATGGACCCAAGGTGTACAACTGCGACCAGGAATCTTAGACTTACAAAGATTATAGTGAAATGGACACCAGGTGTACAACTGCATCCAGGAATCTCAGACTTACAAAGGATATAGTGAAATGGACCCCAGGTGTACAACTGCGACCAGGAATCTTAGACTTACAAAGATTATAGTGAAATGGACCCAAGGTGTACAACTGCGACCAGGAATCTTAGACTTACAAAGGATATAGTGAAATGGACCCCAGGTGTACAACTGCGACCAGGAATCTTAGACTTACAAAGGATATAGTGAAATGGACCCCAGGTGCACAGCTGTGACCAGGAATCTTAGACTTACAAAGGATATAGTGAAATGGACCCCATTTGTACAGCTGAGACCAGGAATCTTAGACTTACAAAGGTTATAGTGAAATGGACCACAGGTGTACAACTGTGACCAGGAATCTTAGACTTACAAAGGTTATAGTGAAATGGACCACAGGTGTACAACTGTGACAAGGAATCTTAGACTTAAAAAGGTTATAGTGAAATGGATCCCAGGTGTACAACTGCGGCCAGGAATCTTGGACTTACGAAGGTTATAGTGAAATGGACTCCAGGTGCACAACTGCAACTAAGAATCTTAGACTAACAAAGGTTATAGTGAAATGGACCTCAGGTGTACAACTGCAACCAGGAATCTTAGACTTACAAAGGTTATAGTGAAATGGACCCCAGGTGTACAACTGCGACCAGGAATCTTAGACTTACAAAGGTTATAGTGAAATGGACCCCAGGTGTACAACTGCAACCAGGAATCTCAGACTTTCAAAGATTATAGTGAAATGGACCCCAGGTGTACAGCTGCAACTAAGAATCTTAGACTTACAAAGGTTACAGTGAAATGGACCCCAGGTGCACAACTGTGACCAGGAATCTTAGACTAACAAAGGTTATGGTGAAATGGACCCCAGGTGCACAACTGCAACCAGGAATCTCAGACTTACAAAGGTTATAGTGAAATGGACCCCAGGTTTACAATTGCGACAAGGAACTTTAGACTTACAAAGGTTATTATAGTGAAATGTATCCCAGGTATACAACTGCTCCCAGGAATCCTCCTCATAGATGTGAATAACAGGTGTCAAGATGATAGATAATTATGTCATGCAGATGCAATGAACATGCTTGTAATTACCCATAGAATCACCTGCAGTTTTTGCCAATTACCTAATAGTGTTTGTGTGTAGATCGATACCATATTGTGTCGACTGCAGGAGTGCATTCAGTCCACTACTCATTGTTGTACTGCATGGTCCTAGACTTGGTATATATTCTAGTTTTTGGTCTCCGTATTTTACTAGTTTAAGTCAATTTTGAACAGTGTTCATACAAAACTGGGAAAGTATATTTAATTTTTTATATCTTTTTCTTTTTTGAATGTGATTTAAAACCATTTTCAACACATTTCAGGTTATTATGGCATGTCCAGTTTTATTGCTGGAAGAAGACTTCCGAATGAATCTTAGGAGAACCTGATTGTCCTTCGGAAAGTAACTGGCAAACTATATAAAGTTGAAACTGTTTAAATTTACATGTATATGGTAAAAGAACTGTTTAATTTCATATTAAACTTGGACAGTTATTAATACTTTATATACCATTAAACAATAAAACTGTTTAATTTCATATCAAATTATGACTGTTCAGCTTCATATTAAACTGAAACTGTTCAACTTCACATAAAAAAACAGGACCATTTAATTTCATAAAATATATAAGAACTGCTTAACTTATGTTAAAAATAAAAACTTTTTGGCTTCTTATTAAATTTCGACTGTAATTTAACTTCATATAAAGATTCTTTTAACTTCATAATTTTAAAATTATAATTTAAGCTGTTTAAATTCATATAAAACAGCATTAATAAAATTATAAACTAGGCATGTTTATAGATTATATTAAAAAGTATACAACTTTAAATCAATAAACAACTAGGACTTTAATAAAACTAAGAAGCATGTGGTCCAGTGGTAGAGCATAATGGACCCATGATTGGGCTTGAACCACCGCCACGCTTTATCTGCATATACAGGTTCTACCCAGGACGGCCTCAAGCACGATTTGTTGATATTGTAATAACTTGTTTTCACAGTCGATGTAAAATAAATAAGTTGATATGTACATAAAACTGAGGACTGTTTAACTTAACCCTTTGCTCCATAAGCATTTTCTTGGACTCTTCCAAATTGAAAGCATTAATTCACCACGAATCAGCAATGGGTGAATTATGTTTATATTAACTGACAGAGTGGAAAACAGTGCAGGAAGTGTTCAGATTGCTTGTTACAGCAATCTGAACTCTTCCTGCACTGTTTTCAAAGGACATCTGTGATTGATGTGGGAAAACGCGTATCAATTGAGTAAAGGGTTAATATAAAGGCATCTCCTCTGGATTTCACAAAACAAACAATACTATAAAAGCCTCACAGTCTATACCAGCCAAACAAGTGATTATTTTGAAGATGAAACCATGATGGAAATAGCTATAAACTATATGCTGGGAGAGACACCAGATGATCATCAAGTTGTCTGATATAACCAAATTTCATAAAATTATAAAATGCATGCGATTACCTCCAATCACGTAAACTTCCCTTTTTTGTCAATTATGTGATAGTTAATTGTGGTGGAGTTGGGAGAATCAATGATTGATCAATAAGTGGAACTGAATTGTGCACTTGCGGGTCATTGCTCTGGGACATCGCCATCACTTTCCTGGTTATTTGATAATTTTCCAGAGATGGTATTATTTTAGATTGTGATTATTCCTCTGTGTTTCGAGCGCATTTTCAGCCCATAAGCATATCCAGATGAATTTCTGAAATACTTTTTATTTTCATTTCTTGTTTATTTCCATTATTATTTAGAAGGAAAGGCTGTAAAATTTTACTGACTTGGAGTCGGACCCAGTTTTGAGTTCAGATTGTAGCACATCTGACTCAATCCAGGGGTCGTAAGTTACAGAATCCCCACCTGTCCAGTCTCCGTGATGATTGATATAACAACATCGCGTCTTCGTTTCGTCTTTGTCATTTCGTTGTCTCTTACCCCAGTTTCAAGTAGGAAAGTTATCAGTTACTTGTAGAGATAGGTGTGCTTGGGTGTGGTGTTAATCTGTCAGAATTCCAGGAAAGAGTGGTTAGCTCAAATGATCTTCTGTTATCCCTCGATGACATAAAATGATGCTAAATATCTAAACAAACAAACTGGCTTGGAGCAAAATCATGTAATTTTTGACTGCTTTCGGGTCACTTAATTAAGTATTTGGCAGTTGTTATGATCTGGGAAGTCGATATGATTGTAAGATTGGTGTCTAACGGGGTGGTGGCAAGAATGTGATGTGATAGTGAACATGTCAGTTGCAACAATAATGAAGCAGACAACTCATTCAGATTATTGGTTAGCTATTTATTACAGATTTGTTATTTCATTCTAAACATGATACTAAATATTCAAACAAACAAACAGAACATATTATAGCTGAGAATTCTCTATAAAATATTCTCGGCTGTGGTCACATGGGACGTGTTGTTTCTAATGTGTAACATATTCAGACTAGTTTCTTGGCAGAGACTTCTTGTTGTTTCTGGTTACACGTGGCCTTGGAATTTCATGGTCATGTTATTCTTACTATATTATAGGTCAATTGATTAGATTTCAGGCTATCCAAACTTTGTTTTTAACTTAGCTGTTCTATTGAATTTAGTGGTTACTTAGTGTAAAATTATTTTTCTGTAAAAAGATACCAGAGTTGAATATCATATAGATAATGATTGAATGATTGATTGGTTGATTGAATATTTAGCATCATTTTTATGTCAGACAATCAGTTAACCTAACCACTGTTTCCTGGGATCCTTGAAGGTTAACCAGTACTCGAGCACCCCCATTCTCTGCAAGCAACTGATAACTTTCCCACTTGAATCAGCAGTGAGAGATGAATGATAATGAGACACATCATATATCAATCATAACATAGTAATGGGTGGGAAAATCATGGCTATAGCCCATCATCACAGAGACATTTGATATGGTAGTTGGACATATAACAGACTGAGCCAGCTGGGCTCATCCAAACCCATATTGTATAGCGTTTACCATTACTTTCTTCAGTAGTCTTCCATTCATGAAGAGACAGTATTAACATAATAAGCAGTACTGTTCAGTTGGTAGCGTGTCCTACTATCAATCTAGAGTCATCGCGAGTAAGAATCGCCGTCCACCCAAGTCTCTGCGATAGTTGATATACAGCAAAATGCATCTCATCATTCGTCTCTCACAACTGCTTTAAGTTGGAAAGTTGAAATGGATTTGCTGAAGTACTGGTTACCCATCCAGGTTCCCAGGAAAAATTGGTTAGGTCAAGTATTAGCCCACAACCGCATAAAGATGACGATTAACATTTAAATAGGCACTCACTGTAATGTCACACTGGTCTCCTTCAGCAAATACAGTCCTTAGTGATAACAGTCTTGTGGTATTTATGATGAGCCACCTAGCTGAACCAAAAGATATAGGCAGCCTGTGTTATGCAAGGATTTTTTTTTATCTATTTAATTTGTTTAATTTTCAAGTCTTAGTCAGATGCCACAACTCTATGGACCAATGTTATGGCTCCAGTTATGGAATAGAGTACAGCCAATGTCATAAACATCAATCGCCACCATTTTTTCTCTCCTGTTTGCTTACAGGATGGGATTATAGATTAATCTTGATGGGTAAAACGCGTACAGTGCCAATCATTCGTATTAGTTGTATCAATATCAGGAAATCGTCTGCTGTAAACAGACAGGAGAATAAACAGGATATTGCATGAATGGTTATGGTCGCAGTTTCTGAACAAATATCATGGTCATTGGAAGTTTTTTAAGATTAATTAAAAAATATTGGAATTATAGATATAAAATGTATACAGTTTATTGCCAAATAAATTCCCCCATCCCCACCCCCATATACCATTTTTATAGAAAATATTGATTGATTGATTGATTGAATATTTAGCATCATTTTTATACCATCGAGGGCTAACAGATGATCAGTTAACCTAACCACAGTTTTCTGGGATCTTGGAAGGTTAACCAGTACTCGTGCACACCCCATCTCTGCAAGTAACTGATGATTTTTCCACTTGAATCAGTGGTGAAAGAAGAATGATAATGAGACGCAATGCTGTATATCAACCATCACGGAGATTGTGGCTAGGTGGGGATTTCAACTCATGACCCCTAGATTGACAGTCAAATACGCTAAAGACTATGCTAATCGGGTCTGGCTTTATAGAAAATAAAATTACTTACCACTCTTGAAAATGGTCTTTAATACAAATAAACAATGTTGATTTTAAGTCTAGCTTAAACATTTTAAATTTGAATAAATATAACCTTATTATCGACAGCTTGTTTTAAAATGATTGAATTTTGATTTCTCAGGCCCAAATAACCCCTGCCTCTACACTTTTGCAAAAGAACTGGGTACGAGATTTTTTTTTTTTTTTTAAAAATTGGGAGTAGTGTACATTTGTATTTGGCATCTAATAAAATGATTGCCTTATGTACATGTCTTCAAGATATATTAACATCCTGCAGAATACTAGTTCTGTTGTAATCATGTTCCATGACACTAAGGTCGATCTTGCGCCTTCACCACCACCAAATAAACCTGTTTACATGCACTGTGATAGTTCCAGTATTTTTTGTAACCAATGACAAGTGACAACCTAATTTTATAATGTTTCCTAACAGCACAAAATTGACCCACTTATTGATTAAGTATTTTAATACAAAATAAGTATTTTTGAAAATTCCTCATTAGGTCATTGGTTAGAAAAAGATATAAGTCAGACATATACATAACTTACTGACCATCCAACGAATTAAGCCCTTGTGGTTTTGGCTAAGAATAGAATCACTGTCGATCTCTGCAGAGGGGTAGAAATCTTGGGTTTTTTTTATTGTTTTTTCATCATATTCATTATTTTTGTTAACCCTTTACACCATAGATACGCATTTTCCCGCACCAATCACAGAAGGCCTTTGAAAACAGTGCAGGAAGAGTTCAGATTTCTCTTCAGTTAGTATAAACATAATTCACCGAATAATTCAAAAGCCTTCTATATTAGAGGCGTCCAAAGGCGTCTTTATTAGAGGTGTTCATAGGCGTCTATATTAGAGGTGTCCAAAGGCGTCAATATGAAGTAAAAGGTTAAATAACCAACCCTGTGTGGTTCCATGGAGCCATATGAGTGATGGCAAGAAGAGGATCACTGGTTCAAATGTCATAAAAAGCGACTATTTTAGTAGTGCAATAGAACTTGCTAAAACTCTGCCAAGGTTCTAGGTTCATTCTGCATATTCATTTGTTGATGTTTTTTATCTGTATGTTTATTTGTTGTTTTTATACATTTAGAGTGAACCTGGAATCTTCCTTCCTGTTAGTGTCGAAAAACCTATAATGTATTGATATGCCGTTAAACCCTATTCATTGATTCATTCATTCTAATGATTTAAGTGTTATGTGTTCACACCGCCACACTTTGTTATCGCAATTTTAGTTTCATTAAAAGATCAATAAATGGCCTGTAAACTTACTTTACCCCATTAAAAAAAAACAAAGTGTCTATGGTTCAAATTGCTGTTGGATGCAAACGGCGCTCGGGCATTGATGTAAACTGTATTGCGCTATTGCATTTACACCCAGTATATTACAAACACTGTATTGCTCTGTTGTCCATTAATAGATAAATGACAGTTGTTTCTCGGTGAAGAAAACAGCAATTGAAACCTGACACAATATGAATTACTCATAGGAAGACAGACATAGGAGTGAACTATTAAGTCCTTCAAATTTTGCTTCTGCAAAAGAAGACACAAAATTAGCATAAAAGGCCATTAACCCTTTACTCCATAGATACGCGTTTTCCTGCACCAATCACAGAAGGCCTTTGAAAACAGTGCAGGAAGAGTTCAGATTGCTCATAACGAGCAATCTGAACACTTCCTGCACGGTTTTCCACTCTGTCAGTTAATATAAACAAATTCACCCAATAATTAAAAAACTTTCTATATTAGAGGTGTCCAAAGAGGTCTATATGAAGTAAAGGCCATTAAATGAATTAATTAGGAAGAGAAAAATATATGCAGTACTATATGAGATTCTTGCATGCAGGTTTATGACGTCGAAATCATTGAGAAGTTAATGCCAAAGTTTAAACATCAAAACAATGATTTTGAGATTTCTTTATTAAGCTGTTAAATGCATTGAGATGTAATCAGGCAAGATTTAATTGATTCTCTCAATCTGCTGATCATTATGAACAATAAATTTAACAAGCGATGAAGATAAAGAACCAGGGCTGTAGTGTTATGTATAGAGTGTTGGGCCCTCACACAAGAGGTCACAGGTTCTATCCCAGGCTCGGATGGATGGACTCTCAGAAACAACGCTCGGTACTTTGCTCTTGAGAGGGAGTCATATAAGCTCTGAGCTTACTTTGCAATCAAGCTTTAATAAATTAGTATGAACTAAACAATTAAAAATCGAGCCATCCTATCAGGAACTTGTTTGCCAATGAGTATAATGGAATTAGAGTCATGACACATGCGCACATAAAATACTATGATGTAGGGATTAATCAACTGTGATAAGTCCCTGTTCAAAATAGATTTAAAACAGATGTTTACAACACACAAGTCCTGTGACACTGTTGTGAAGGAGGAATAACTAAGATCAAACATGTGTTGGGGTCCTCTGTGACTGAGTGATTTAAGATCACTTATCTCTCACTGCTTTGGTTATAGGATTGAGTCCTGTTTGCTTTTAAAAACTTTATGTGAAAATGTTTGCCAGAAAGTTACTTGCGGAAAGGTGGTGGTTCTACTCAGATTCATTTTGAGGTCTTCCTCCACCAATAAAACAGATCTGGATATCAAAATAAAAAAAATAAAAAAACCAAAGAAGAGTTTGACATTTTGTAAAGCATTCTAAGTTTTCTCCACAATCTACTCTTCATTAAATGCCTGGAATAAACCAACATCATATAAATATATAATAAGAGCTAATTTTAGAAAATGCACGTTAAATTTCGGAGCATATGAAAAATATATATGACTCGCTGAATTTCTAGCCGAAGAGAAACACGACATAGTCGTAACTGTATTAATTATATTCTTTCCACCTTTCAACGCTGTAAATGGCATTAGACTATAATATATAGACAGTAAACATTCATCAACAAATAATTTAAGCCTAAGCAAACTCTAGACTCTTTTTTAATTATATTGAGTTGCGCATATGTGGCTTTCTGCTTCTGTGTAAAGTACTGTCTTGATTCCTTCTTGGTCCATTTTAAGTTAGACCACTTTTTGCACTGAGCCATCGATGTAATTGCAGCATTGGTTTAATGGTAGAGCGTCCACCTTGCATCCGGAAGATGTATAATCGTGATATGACTGAAAATTTTTTGAGTTTGATGCTATAAAACACCATAAAACAACAACAGGCATCAATGTATAATTTATGGAAACATTATTTTAATGGCAGCATCTTAGACCACTCGGCCACAGCTGTGGGCCCCTTGTGGAATCAAGGTGATCACAATTTTACTTGTGTTCGAACATAATTTGTATGTAAAATGAATAAGTTTAAACTAAACATGTCTTCTAATGATTATTTGGAAAAATTGATGTTGATTGGTTGCATGGTGTTAAGCATCGCTTTCAGTTTTCAGTTATATCGCGACAGGTTCTGCTTGAGACAGTATTTTAAGTGTTGCCACATTGGAGTATCAAGACACACATGGTATTGTACCCCGCCCAGTCACATTATACTGACATAAGGTCAATCAGACCTTGAACTATCCTCCAAATGCTGAACACCAAGCAAGGAAGCTTCTAGTATCATTTTTCAAGTCTTTGGTATGACCCAGCTGGGGATCAAACCCATGACAAGCCACATGTGAGGCGGACATTCTTAGACTATCATAGACCAACGAGCTGTGGTTTGGAAAAATTGAATAACGATAGGAATAGGCCAGTGTTGAAATAAAAAAAAAAGTGGTATATTTGTGTACTGACAAATAAATACCAGTGGATAAAGGAAGATAAATCTGCACCAGCTGCATGTCTGTAATTATGAGTCGATTTGTCTGGATTGTACCGTGATCATTTCCTTGTTTAAGTTACTCATTCATTAAGACTCATTTACTAAATAATTGTCTGGCTCAAGGTCATAAATGTTTATTCTTTTCATGTATAAGTATATATTTATAAAAAAAACACTTAAATTAGAAAATCATGTAATTAATCGAAATGAAAAACAATGAATGAGTAATGTAAAGACATAAAGATTGAATACAAGGAAATTTTCACTTGTTAAGCATCAGTGAAAACAACAGCATGTCATTATTATCAGTTGATAGGTCTGGTATGTCATTGCTTGCTGCAACATGTTCATTTCTCTCTGATGCATGATGATAAATTCCAGGCCCTTCTGGCCTTTTTAAAAATTATATATTGATTCAACAATAACAGGACATTTTAACCTTGTGACACAGAGATTGATATTCCGCTGCTTCTCAATTATGTTTTTTTTTCTTGCAAAAAAATAGTATAATAATTATTTTGAGAATTTTGTTCATTTAGTGGAAAAGGAACCAACTGGATGTGAAGTATTACTGTTGTGTCTGATAATCATTGTTTAGAACATGATCTTAACAGTGTTACGCTGTATTTTCAAGTTTGCTACAGCCTACAAAAAATATTCCCAATTTCCCCCTCGATCGTGCTGTTTTTTCCCAATTTCGAGGGCTTGGAGCCTCCTTTCAATTTCCAGGAAAAAGCTTTGTATGATATTAAAACACCTCAGTATGTTTTCAGACCTGATTTTAATTCTATTTTAAAAAAGGGGCATAACCAGAGTAAATATTAGAAAGGCATGCTAATTGTTCTCAAATTTGTAGCCATTAGTGACAAAAACGTGCTTAGTAATTTATTTTAATTAACTGTTGTCTTAACTAAATGTATTTTAACCGCTTCAAATAAAGTAGGTGATGAAAACCACAGTGGTGGTGTGAGAGTAGAGCGTCCATCTCGCATGCGAAAGATTGTGGGTTTGATCCCCAATCAAAGACTTGAAAACTGTTACTAGAAGCTTCCTCGCTTGGCACTCAGCATTTAGAGGATAGTCCTGGATCTGATCGACCTGGTGTCAGTATAATGTGACTGGGTGGGGTATCATACCATGTGTCTGCAGCATGAAGTACTCCAGTGTGGCAGTGTTCAGAATACTGCCTCAAGTAGACAATGTCTCGATATAACTGAAACATTGTTGAAAGCAACGCTTAACACCATACAACCAACATTATCTTATGAATCAAGTGGCAAGAGAATGGTGCTGCTTCATGCTGTAATTATGTGGGGGTTGAAATAGCATCATCAATACTTTCATCACAAACACTGTAGATGAAAATTAAGCAACCAGTGTTTTAGTCATCTTAGGTAAACCAATTTAAGTAATAACCTCCTCTGTAGGCCAGCGGAAATGTTGAATTATTGATGGCCCTTGGTTGTGGCATCTTGCATCTTAATCAATACCTACAGTGCTAATGTATGTAAACATTTCCCCTAACAGAGCACTATATCAGATCGCTTAGAATTTTGTTTGTTTAATTAAGATTCATTCACTTTCCCTCCTACGTCGCTTTTTTGGGTCTTGACAATTAAAGCAGAGAATTATCTGAATGTCTCAAATCCACTTAACTTTCATTGCTAAGGTTATGGGTTAGAGTTTAGCTTTATGTAAGAAAATTTGCGAGTAAACATGTTACAGTACGGTGCTGATTGAACTATTCTTCCGACCCCCATTATAGTCGGCACATAACCCCTTCCTGACCCCTTATAGTTAGCACCCAACCCCTCCTGATTCCCTTATAGTTGGCACCCAACATCTCCCGACCCCCTTATTGTTGGTACCCAACCCCTCCCGACCCCCATTATAGTTGGCACCCAACTCCTCCCTGACTCCTTATAGTTGGCACTGAACCCCTTCCTGACCCCTTATAGTTGGCACCCAACCCCTTCCAACTCCCTTATAGTTGGCACCCAACCCCTCCCTGACCCCTTATAGTTGGCATCCAGACCCTCCCAACCGCCTTATAGTTGGCAACCAACCCCTCCCAAATCCCTTTTAGTTGGCACCCAACCCATTCCTGACCCCTTATAGTTGGCCCCCGACCCTCCCAACTCCCTTATAGTTGGCACCAAACCCCTCCCTGACCCCTAAAAGTTGGCATCCAACCCTCCCAACCCCCTTATAGTTGGCACCCAACCCCTCCCAACTCCTTTCTTGTTGGCACCCAACCCTTTCCTGACCCCTTATAGTTGGCCTCCAACCCCTCCCAACTCCCTTATAGTTGGCACCAAACCCCTTTCCGATCCCGTTAAAGTTGGCACCCAACCCCTCCCGACCCCTTTATAATTGGCACTCAACCCCTTTTTGACCCACCCCCCCTTTATAGTTACCACTCCCAACCCCTCCCCCATCCTCTTAAGTTTGCACACAACCACCACCCCCATAAAAAAGTTGACACACAAACCCTACCCGGCCCAGTTAGAGTTGGCACTCAACCCAACCCCTCCCTAATTCCCTTATAGTTGGCACTTAACCACTACCGCATCCTTCTGTAAGTTTGTTCACAACCACCACCCCTATCCCTCTTAAAGTTGACCTACAAACCCTTCCCCATTCCCCTTTTTGCTGGCACACAACCCCCACCCCCTTAAAGCTAGTAAACAAACCCTCCTTCATCCCCAATGCCCTTAAAGTTAACACCCAACTCTCCCCCACTCTCTTAAAGTTGGCAAGTAAAGTTAAATTGATTGACAATCTGATTCTGGACTCTTTGTTTCTTAAATTACCTCATATTTGTGTATTTGTGTTTATTTAAAGCATTTCAATATTTTCTTGTTGTTTCCAGCATCTCCTTTAAGAGGGATATGCCGTTTGAAACCTTGAAGATTGCCTGTACTCGCTCTTGCACAAGTTGGTCAAAACATATTGTTGCAATTTCTATTATTGCAAACTGGCTAGAAATATACTCATGAAAGAACAAATATCATTGGATGGTTTGTAGGAAACCATGTGTGCTGCAAATTATTGCATGTTTGATGCCATTATTTTATGACAACCAGACATTTATATCGCCCGTTGTATTGTTCAGAGTCGCTCTTCCTAACCGTTAAATGGCATGAAGGGCTTATTAGAGACCAATTTACTTTCACAATTGAGTCTGTCTGAAATATTGAGGTTTTAATCTGACAATCAGGGGTTCTCGGAAATATGAAATAAAAGGAAATGGCTAGAATGAATCATATATTTTAGATGAAACAATCAATTAATAAAAAACTTGATATTGCATATTAAGGAATTGTAGTGCAGTATTGTTATAAATGACCCTGATTAGTCCCACTCCATTAAATTCCTCTAAGGATACAAGAACGACTATCGCTCCACCCACTGGCAACTAGCATTGTTTGTCCAAGTAAATGCAATGTTGTAAATTTACTCTGACAATTTGTTTGTCTAGGAAAATGGCAAAGTTGCAACCAATATGCTGAACACACATGAAGTTTCTTTCATTTCCAGTGAGGGGTTACATAGATATCTTGCCTGATAAAAAACTTTAACCTGAATTTAATGTCCAAAAGGGCCATAACTGCGCCAAAATGCAACCCAGAGTTATAGTTATTGTCTCTGTGTGTTCCATTGATGATGCTGAACACACATGTGAAGTTAAATTCATATCCAATTAGTGATTGCATAGATATCTTACCTGATAAAAATCTTTAACCTTGAAAACCTTGAGTACAATAGCCCCTCTATTCTACTAATAGTCGAGCTTAAAATGATATATATATATAGAATGATTGAATATATATATGAAACTATTGAAAAATCGAAATAATACAGAGCACTGTTCTTTCGACAGCTTTTGTATTCCATATATTGAGTAATCTATCATGCATTCTGCAGGTATAACCAGTATTTCCCACTATTATGGTATATATTATACGCAACAAAAATAAATATGGGGTAGTTGTTTTCAACAATGTAAAATAGGAATTCACAATAATGAGTGTGAAATCTGTGCACTGTATTAGTTATTTTAAGACCATAGGCCTGTTTATAACACCCTATGACAAATCTTCCACCTATAAATATGTGAGCAGGAAGTCAGTGACTTGCAGAGATAATGACGGGTGTATTGCACTGGTTACCCAGGAACAAGAATAAGGTTCACAGGGAGAGACCACAGTTAAATAACTGAAATTCTGTTAAAAAGGCAAAAAATCTCGTACTACAAAAATTGCTTTCATGTGTATTACATTTATATTACCCCACAGCATTGGTCTAGTGTAAGAGTGTTTGTCTTGCATGCGGGGTGTCATTTGTTTAATGATTAAATGAATGAATGGTGTTTTACGGCACGTCGACACATAAATAGGTCATTTTGTGCGCGCAAATTAATGATTAAAAACCAAAGACTTCAGTATTGATACTGAAAGTTTCCTTGTTTGCACGCCACCATCTAGAGGATAGTTCTAGGCCTGTACTGAGAATAAGGCATGGATGGAATACATCAATGCATTTCCTGTTGCTCACATAGAGAATAAAGCAGCAATGAATGGGAATCCAAGTTTTGCCGTATTAGATAAATATGGCTTTGAATTTTTTTCTTTTTTTTTTGTTGGAAAGAGTTCTTAGACACTCAAAATCACCGACTTTTCAACTTGTAAGGTTGTGGGTTTGAGCTTCACGCAGTCCTATGTGTTTGACAGAGAAGTCTTACCAGAAAGATGATTAAATATGCATCCATGTACCAACTGGAAACTACTATTCAATAATTATAAAATGTGTAAAAGCTACACTTTAACTAACCAAACAGACAACACCATTTCTGCAGAGTTGATATGACTCGTTACTTTAATCTATGGACAGTTTTTTTTACAACGCATTGCATGAACATCTGTGAGAGTTCCAGGATTTTACTAAGAATCAAAAAATTAAGTTACGTAAACGACGCTTTCTGAGGCAAGCTCCGCCCATAAATTGTACCTAACCTTGTTTTTCTCTTTAATGCGAAGTCATTTTCAATCTGTTAAGAAGTAAGCCTAAAATTTTCGTGAAAACAAATCAACAGTTACTGTTCAGTGGTTAAATAAATACTCTTTGACAGGTTGCGTCAGAGCCATTGGGCGTCTCAAAAATCGTAACATTTGTCAACATACACTCTCATCAATTTTGCAATATGTTGTATGACGTCTATCTTCAAAGAATATGATTTTTAAGATAGATTTTACACTCATACCAAGTTTCATTGGTTGTTTTTGATAATCTGTATTTATATTTTCAGGCATTACTTAAACTGACTGGTCAGTTGCTGAAACGAGATTTTCAGGCCATGCCTGATTTATCCACTGATGATGGTCAAGAACACAGGTAAATATAAATAAACTGCTTTCACATAAAAAAATTTAACAGTTAAACATTTCTTGAGAGACCAAGATTCAGATGTGACCCTTTGTCTTAATTCTAACCAATAGATGTTTAACTTCTTTTTCTGAAATGTAAGAAATCTACAATACAGGTGGTCTTTCAAGAAGGGTTCCAATGTGTTTTACTGATTATAGTGATCAAGACCTCTTAAAAATGCGCATATTGCAATCAGATTTTCAATTTTCCTAGCATAGTTCCGCTCCATTAACCCCTTTGACTGTATTTGGTCCTTTAACCCAGGTTTTGTTCACCTTTTTTTACCCTGTTATTTTGATATGTGATTTTGATATGGTTTGAGAAGAATGGTACAGTTTTATTTCAAGTGAAGTTGATCCTCAGTGTTTATTTTGGCACTTTTTGGTTTATCCTTTTAATGAATAATATATTTCCTTACATTTATTTCCCGCTCGGGATGGTACATTGGGAGTTGACAGGTGTAAATAACGGACCTATTTTATCTTTTTTTTTATTCTTTGAGCTTGAATTTGTCATACAATACTAACTAAAATTTTCCTTAAAATGTAAAATGCAATAGTAAACAATTTAGTTAAGTGTGCATATTTTGATGTCTATTTTGACCATTGGGACTTCAAAAAAAAAAAAATATGTGATAAAAAATTACAATTAGATCTATAAATCAAATTATGGAGAGAATATCTATGATAGAATAAATAGTCAGAATGGATGACTTGAGATAAATCTGGTACATATATTGTATTTAGTTATAAATTAAATGATAAATCCTGCAATACATTTTGCTGCTGTGATATAGGTAATCAATCATCATAACTTGAGTTATATGTTTATAATGTCACTTCAATTTGATTGATAGATTGATTGAATATTTATCGTCATTTTTATGCCATTGAGGGCTAACAGATGATCATTAACCTTACCACTGTTTCCTGGGATCCTGAAAGGTTAACCAGTACTCGAGCACACCCACTCTTCGCAAGTAACTGATAACTTTCCCATTTGAATCAGCAGTGAAAGATCAATGATAATGAGACACGATGTTGTTTATCAATCATCACGGAGACTGTGTGGAGATTCCAACTCACGATCCCTTGATTGAGTCAGACGCGCTTACGACTGAGTTAACCAGGCCTGGCTTAACACTTCATTTTGAAAGACTGCAGATAATGAAGAGTATTACCAGAAACACTGTTAAAGTGTATCAGAACCAAGGGTCTTATTGTTAAAGCACTGCCATCTGACCGTGTTTCATAAAGGATATCAATTTTACTTTCTCAGTCTGAGGACCAGGGTGTATTATCAGAAACACTGTTAAAGTGCTGCCTTCTGACCGTGTTTCATGAAGAATATCAATTTTACTTTCTCAGTCTGAGGACCAAGGTGTACATCTTATTGATATAAAACACTGTTAAAGTGCTTCCTTCTGACTGTGTTTCATAAAGAATATCAATTTACTTTCTCAGTCTGAGGACCAAGGTGTACATCTTATTGATATAAAACACTGTTAAAGTTCTGCTTTCTGACCATGTTTCATAATGAATATCAATTTTACTTTCTCAGTCTGAGGACCAAGGTGTACATCTTATTGATATAAAACACTGTTGAAGTTCTGCTTTCTGACCATGTTTCATAAAGAATATCAATTTTACTTTCTCAGTCTGAGGACCAGGGTGTTCATCTTATTGATATAAAACACTGTTAAAGTGCTGCCTTCTGACCGTGTTTCATAAAGAATATCAATTTACTTTCTCAGTCTGAGGTCCAAGGTGTACATCTTATTGATATAAAATACTGTTAAAGTGCTGCCTTCTGACTGTGTTTCATGAAGAATATCAATTTTACTTTCTAAGTCTGAGGACAAGGGTGTACATCTTATTGATATAAAACACTGTTAAAGTGCTTCCTTCTGACTGTGTTTCATAAAGAATATCAATTTACTTTCTCAGTCTCAGGACCAAGGTGTACATCTTATTAATATAAAACGCTGTTAAAGTGCTGCCTTCTGACCGTGTTTCATAAAGAATATCAATTTACTTTCTCAGTCTGAGGATCAGGGTGTACATCTTATTGATATAAAACACTGTTAAAGTGCTCCCTTCTGACCGTGTTTCATAAAGAATATCAATTTACTTTCTCAGTCTGAGGACCAAGGTGTACATCTTATTGATATAAAACACTGTTAAAGTTCTGCTTTCTGACCATGTTTCATAAAGAATATATATTTTACTTTCTCAGTCTGAGGACCAGGGTGTACATCTTATTGATATAAAACACTGTTAAAGTGCTTCCTTCTGTCCGTGTTTCATAAAGGATATCAATTTTACTTTCTCAGTCTGAGGATCAAGGTGTACATCTTATTGATATAAAACACTGTTTAAGTGCTTCCTTCTGACCGTGTTTCATAAAGGATATCAATTTACTTTCTCAGTCTGAGGACCAGGGTGTACATCTTATTGATATAAAACACTGTTAAAGTGCTGCCTTCTGACCGTGTTTCATGAAGAATATCAATTTTACTTTCTCAGTCTGAGCATCAAGTTGTACATCTTATTGATATAAAACACTGTTAAAGTGCTTCCTTCTGACCGTGTTTCATAAAGAATATCAATTTACTTTTTCAGTCTGAGGACCAGGGAGTACATCTTATTGATATAAAACGCTGTTAAAGTGGTGCCATCTGACCATGTTTCATAAAGAATATCAATTTTACTTTCTCAGTCTCAGGACCAAGGTGTACATCTTATTAATATAAAACGCTGTTAAAGTGCTGCCTTCTGACCGTGTTTCATAAAGAATATCAATTTACTTTCTCAGTCTGAGGATCAGGGTGTACATCTTATTGATATAAAACACTGTTAAAGTGGTGCCATCTGACCGTGTTTCATAAAGGATATCAATTTTACTTTCTCAGTATGAGGACCAGTGTGTACATCTTATTGATATAAAACACTGTTAAAGTGCTGCCTTCTGACCGTGTTTCATAAAGAATATCAATTTTACTTTCTCAGTATGAGGACCAGGGTGTACATCTTATTGATATAAAACACTGTTAAAGTGCTTCCTTCTGACCGTGTTTCATAAAGAATATCAATTTTACTTTCTCAGTTTGAGGATCAAGGTGTACATCTTATTGATATAAAACACTGTTAAAGTGGTGCCTTCTGACCGTGTTTCATAAAGAATATCAATTTACTTTCTCAGTCTGAGGACCAGGGTGTACATCTTATTGATATAAAACACTGTTAAAGTGGTGCCATCTGACCGTGTTTCATAAAGGATATCAATTTTAATTTCCAACTCTGAGGACAAGGATGTACATCTTATTGATATAAAACACTGTTAAAGTGCTGCCTTCTGACCGTGTTTCATAAAGAATATATATTTTACTTTCTCAGTCTGAGGACCAGGGTGTACAACTTATTGATATAAAACACTGTTAAAGTGCTGCCTTCTGACCGTGTTTCATAAAGAATATCAATTTACTTTCTCAGTCTGAGGTCCAAGGTGTACATCTTATTGATATAAAATACTGTTAAAGTGCTGCCTTCTGACCGTGTTTCATGAAGAATATCAATTTTACTTTCTAAGTCTGAGGACAAGGGTGTACATCTTATTGATATAAAACACTGTTAAAGTGCTTCCTTCTGACCGTGTTTCATAAAGAATATCAATTTTACTTTCTCAGTTTGAGGATCAAGATGTACATCTTATTGATATAAAACACTGTTAAAGTGCTGCCTTCTGACCGTGTTTCATAAAGAATATCAATTTACTTTCTCAGTCTGAGGACCAGGGTGTACATCTTATTGATATAAAACACTGTTAAAGTGGTGCCATCTGACCGTGTTTCATAAAGGATATCAATTTTACTTTCCAACTCTGAGGACCAGGATGTACATCTTATTGATATAAAACACTGTTAAAGTGCTGCCTTCTGACCGTGTTTCATAAAGAATATCAATTTACTTTCTCAGTCTGAGGTCCAAGGTGTACATCTTATTGATATAAAATACTGTTAAAGTGCTGCCTTCTGACCGTGTTTCATGAAGAATATCAATTTTACTTTCTAAGTCTGAGGACAAGGGTGTACATCTTATTGATATAAAACACTGTTAAAGTGCTTCCTTCTGACCGTGTTTCATAAAGAATATCAATTTTACTTTCTCAGTTTGAGGATCAAGATGTACATCTTATTGATATAAAACACTGTTAAAGTGCTGCCTTCTGACCGTGTTTCATAAAGAATATCAATTTACTTTCTCAGTCTGAGGACCAGGGTGTACATCTTATTGATATAAAACACTGTTAAAGTGGTGCCATCTGACCGTGTTTCATAAAGGATATCAATTTTACTTTCCAACTCTGAGGACCAAGATGTACATCTTATTGATATAAAACACTGTTAAAGTGCTGCCTTCTGACCGTGTTTCATGAAGAATATATATTTTACTTTCTCAGTCTGAGGACCAGGGTGTACATCTTATTGATATAAAACACTGTTAAAGTGCTGCCTTCTGACCGTGTTTCATGAAGAATATCAATTTTACTTTCTCAGTCTGAGGACCAAGGTGTACATCTTATTGATATAAAACACTGTTAAAGTGCTTCCTTCTGACCATGTTTCATAAAGAATATCAATTTACTTTCTCAGTCTGAGGTCCAAGGTGTACATCTTATTGATATAAAATACTGTTAAAGTGCTGCCTTCTGACCGTGTTTCATAAAGAATATCAATTTTACTTTCTAAGTCTGAGGACAAGGGTGTACATATTTTGTGTCTCAGTCAGTATTACCCCTTCTATATAATAATAGAATGTGCTGAGAGTGAGGATGGAAGTGTCTTTGACAGTAATACAGGTTGTAATGTCATGATGCATATTTAAATGTAGCAACATGATAGAAACAAAAGGTTGTTATGTCATGATGCATAATTTATTTAAATGTAGCAACATGAGTGATACAAAAGGTTGTAATGTCATGATGCATATTTAAATGTAGCAAAATGAGAGAAACAAATGGTTGTTATGTCATGATGCATATTTAAATGTAACAACATCAGAGAAACAGAAGGTTCTTATGTCATGATGCATTATTCAAATGTAGCAACATGAGAGAAACAAAAGGTTGTAATGTCATGATGCATATTTAAATGTAGCAACATGAGAGAAACAAAAGGTTGTTATGTCATGATGCATATTTAAATGTAGCAACATGAGAGAAACAAAAGGTTGTAATGTCATGATGCATACTTTATTTAAATGTAGCAACATGAGAGATACAAAAGGTTGTAATGTCATGATGCATATTTAAATGTAGCAACATGAGAGAAACAAAAGGTTGTAATGTCATGATGCATATTAAAATGTAACAACATGAGAGATATGAAAGGTTGTTATGTCAAGATGCATATTTAAATATAGCAACATGAGAGAAACAAAAGGTTGTTATGTCATGATGCATATTTAAATGTAGAAACATGAGAGAAACAAAAGGTTGTAATGTCATGATGCATATTAAAATGTAACAACATGAGAGAAACAAAAGGTTGTTATGTTATGATGCATATTTAAATGTTACAACATGAGAGAAACAAAAGGTTGTAATGTCATGATGCATATTTAAATGTAGCAACATGAGAGAAACAAAAGGTTGTAATGTCATGATGCATATTTAAATGTAGCAACATGAGAGATATGAAAGGTTGTAATGTCATGATGCATATTAAAATGTAACAACATGAGAGAAACAAAAGGTTGTTATGTCATGATGCATATTTAAATGTAGCAACATGAAAGAAACAAAAGGTTGTAATGTCATGATGCATAATTTATTTAAATGTAGCAACATGAGAGATACGAAAGGTTGTTATGTCATGATGCATATTTAAATGTAGCAACATGAGAGAAACAAAAGGTTGTAATGTCATGATGCATATTAAAATGTAACAACATGAGAGATATGAAAGGTTGTTATGTCATGATGCATATTAAAATGTAGCATCATGAGAGATACAAAAGGTTGTTATGTCATGATGCATATTTAAATGTAGCAACATGAGAGATACGAAAGGTTGTTATGTCATGATGCATATTAAAATGTAACAACATGAGAGATACGAAAGGTTGTAATGTCATGATGCATAATTTATTTAAATGTAGCAACATGAGAAATACAAAAGGTTGTAATGTCATGATGCATATTTAAATGTAACAACATGAGAGAAACAAAAGGTTGTTATGTCATGATGCATATTAAAATGTAACAACACAAGAGATAAGAAAGGTTGTTATGTCATGATGCATATTAAAATGTAACAACATGAGAGAAACAAAAGGTTGTTATGTCATGATGCATATTTAAATGTAGCAACATGATAGAAACAAAAGGTTGTAATGTCATGATGCATAATTTATTTAAATGTAACAACACGAGAGATACAAAAGGTTGTTATGTCATGATGCATATTAAAATGTAACAACACAAGAGATATGAAAGGTTGTAATGTCATGATGCATATAAAAATGTAACAACACGAGAGAAACAAAAGGTTGTAATGTCATGATGCATATTTAAATGTAACAACACGAGAGAAACTAAAGGTTGTAATGTCATGATGCATATAAAAATGTAACAACATGAGAGATACAAAGGGTTGTTATGTCATGATGCATATTTAAATGTAACAACACGAGAGATACAAAAGGTTGTTATTTCATGATGCATATTTAAATGTAACAACACAAGAGATACGAAAGGTTGTAATGTCATGATGCATATTAAAAAGTAGCAATTAAGAGAAACCTAATTGATAATCCTTGATGGATTGTTATGAAAGTACAATGAATGCCTGGGCTTTAATGTCATGACCAAAGTAACCAATATTTCTTCCATAAAAAAACATTGAGATTGAGCACACACCAGTTTTGTTTAATCAAAACCCAAATCAAGATCCAGTTATTGTATTGTTTTTATTTGGCACTTTCATTGCCTAAGTTGTAATATTCTGAACTCTGGCTTGTTTCACTCTTAGTTGATGTGAAGCCGGAGAAACAAACTCTGATCTCCAGACTTCGAAAAGGTTAAAACAGTAATTTTGGAAATCCGTCTTTTGTCTGGCCATGATTATGGTTTGTTTGATACTGTTGGATGGTAGCAAACTGAATGCTGTGCATGCTGGGAAAAAGACAAGAATATCTTAAGACAATCTTTATAACTCAGATAATGTTAAAGTGAAAGCAAGATGCGGTCAAGATTAAAAAGGGTTTATAGGAGAATTACTCCCACCTTATGATATATGTTCCTTTGTCTTTGTGGGAGAGTACACAAAAAAGTATAATAAAATAAATTTTAGTGTGACATTGAAGTTTTTGTAAGATAAAACAGTAAAATTCTGAAACAGATTGTGAAATTATGTTTTTTTGTTTGTAAAGGAAAATGAAAAATAAAATGAGATAGAATTTCTTAGATCATTGCGCATGTATGCAAGATATTATTTTTTAAAAAGTATGAACTCTCCACTATTTCAAAAATTTAATTAATATAATCCTTTTAACATAAGTTTATATTTTATTTGACTCTAAATAAATATGATAGATTGAAATTCAAATAAAGCATCATTTTTATGCCATCGAGGGGTAACACCTAACATCTGATTCCTGGGAACCTGGAAGCTTAACCAGTAATTAAGCACACTCATCTCCTCAAGTAACTGATAACTTTCCCACTTGAATCAGTGGTAAATGACATTGAGACACAATGTCTTATATCAGTTATAAAGGTGACTTCAGAGACCAGTTGGGTATTCAAACTAACGACCCTTGGATTGAAAGTCAGATGCACTACTGACTAAACTAACTAGTTTTATATATAAGAAATTGACGATGGTGGGTCTAAACATGAACGTTTTTAATTATGCAATAATATACAACAGTTTCATGCATCTGCGATTTCATTGCATACAGAAAAAATGATAGCTGCTATTTTACGAGTGTGAAATACATATTTCTACACCTTAGGGTTGAGATGAAATTGATATGATCATAAAAGGCATGCGGAAGGAAGTATGTTATGATATCAGAAGTCGACAAATCATCATGATTGTGCGGTAAAAGTGTCTTAGTAGCATGCAAGAAAAAGGATCAGTGTTGAGCATATGATTGAGATAATGAGGGTCCAGCCTTGGGTATCACTGTATTGATGAATCCTCAGTAGACCCTGTTAGTTAAAAACTGAAATCTTGTGTTGGAATATACATAATATATCAACCTTAATATCCATGGAAGTTTCTTATGATCTCAACCTAAATGATCATGAAACATTCTTATCTCAGCTGTAATACCCATGGAAAGTTCTTATCTCAGCTGTAATACCCATGGAAGATTCATATAATCTCAACCTTGGTATGCATGGAAGATTCTTATATTCTTCCACCTATAAAAACCAGCCATGATTTAAGTAGAAAATGTTAATCTATCCAATGTAGATTAATGCCTAGTTCACATTTGCCGTGGGCGCCGTGCGATAAATGGGTCTAAAATTTTCCTTACGATTTTTGAGGCATAGTAGGTGGCTACACGCTATGGCGTATGTGTTCACATTGTGTATGAGCATCGTGCAATTTCTCGTATGACCCCTCAGGGGAGCAGGCTGGGGCAAAGCTGTACAGAGGTTGTGTGGAGATTGTACAGAAATTGTTCATTTTCAGTGCAGTTACCATGCAGATTCTGCAGCCTCCACATGGAAATCGTACGGAGCGTGTGTGGCTTCCATGCAGAGGCTGCACGGAGATGGTGCGGTGACTGTGCAGCCGCAGTGGCGAGGTCGAGTCCCAAGTGTATAAGGGGGAGCTCTGTGTACAACTTCACATTTCTGTTTGTGTTTGCCAATCGCACATCGACAATCAAGACGTTCAGATATTTTTTTAACATTGTATAGAAACAACACAATGGCACCTAAAACAAACATGGTGCGGCCACTGTGGGGGTGCCACGGGATGACTGCTCAATATCCGTGCGGTTTCACGGTTACTCACGCAGCATGGGCAGCGAGCAGCAACTTCGCGATAGCTGTGAGAGGGCCTTGCGATTGTCTGAAGAGCCTACAATCTCCGTATGATTTTTTTCCCCCCAATATCCACCTAAAATCTTGTGGTTTCTGCAGGATCAGTGCGCGGCCTCCACGCGGTGCCAATGTAGGGATTGCGCAATGCCACCTACAACATGTCTACTGGCTTACAATTTTATTCAATTTGTATAACTTCTTGCTAAACAAAATCGTAGAGGCCACGGTGCTCGTGAATCTGTACGAAAATCTCATGGCCGCCTCCACATGGAGGCCGCACGGAAAATGGGATACGGACAGAATGCAGGCTCCATAGAACCATCGTAGGCCAAATGTGAATTAGGAATAAGGAGTGCATTTTTCACACATACAGTCATGTTGCGTCGTAAACAAAATATAGATATCTTACTGCAGTGACATTGTAAGACAATTATATCATTGTAAGACAATGTATCTATCACCCTGGTGCTCAGACTTTAACCATTAATAGTGATACAGTCACCATGGTTTATAAAATATATTTCAAACAATGATTTATTCATATATCATTAGAAAGTATGATATATTTCTTTTAATAGTTTCATTTGTTTTTGATTAAATACAAATAAAAAGAGGAAGATTTTGTTAAGATTTGTTTCCTGCAAAAATTAGATAATCATCAAACTAAGCTGTTCTTTAACGTCTGCAGTTTTATAAGAGAGAATGTAAGTGAAAGAATGGCAAAAAATGAAACGTAATTAGATAAGTAATTAGATATTTATTGTAAACATAATTTAGGATTGTAGACTCCTTCATACCGCGGTTTAAACGAATACTATCAATTAGTTGAAGTACAATTTAGTTTGAGAGTTCAGCCATTATGATTGAAACTCCTTATAATGTTTTTTTTAATTAACAATTGATATATATTGAGATTAATTGTGTGAGACTTTAAGAACTCAGTCAGTGACCTGTTCTACAACTTTTTAGGGAATGCTTTCTGTAACTTTGATATATATAGATAAATGATTAGTCACAAAGATTTCAGCAGATATCTACTAATTTATTTATGTTGTTCATCCATACCAAGATATAACATTCTGGTTGGTTGGTTGGTTGAATTTTTAGCGTCATTTTTATGCCGTCGAGGGCTAACAGATGATCAGTTATCCTAACCACTGTTTCCTGGAATTAACCAGTACTTGAGCACAACCCATCTCCGCAAGTAACGGATAACTTTCCCACTTGAATCAGTGGTGAGAAACAAATGATGATGAGACAAAATGTCGTATATCAGTCATCACGGAGACTGTTGCCGGGCGGGGGATTCAAACTAATATTCTGGCAATGAGGATGTGATAATGGGTTAACATGAGATTTAAAATTCTGGCGACGAGAATGTGAAAACGGGTTAACAAGATATTACGGGTTCAATGCCATTTTCTACACATAAAGTGACTGGTAATATAAGGCGTATCCAATTTTATTCGTGGAGGAAGACCTTGGAATGAATTTAGAGTGGAACCATCATTCTTCCGCAAGTAACTGGTTAAACTTTCTCATGAAAAATGTTTTCTTGACTGATCTGGTTTCAAATGCATGACCTCAGTGGTGAGAGGTAGGTGTTCAATAGCCGACAGCACTTTCAGACCCTCCCTGATAATTATAAGGCATAGTTGTTACAGCCTGTAAATATGTTTAATGAAAAGTTAAAAAAAAAGAAAATCAAATTTTAGTATTCTCATGTCTTTTATTGTTTTAGCTTTGGAAAGGGGAGGTAACTTATACCACTGTTAATTATTTATAGTTTTATCATTTTGTTGTTGTGTGCAATTGATATTAAATGTAACTGCGTACTGGCCATTTATGGATAACTGTGCAAATTATTAAGTGTTAACCAAATAGATTAATCAAATATTAAGCGTAGTTGGAATTGCCTATTGTCTTATATAAATTTATAATATAATTACTTAAATAGTTTTATGATTTCGATTTGTGTGAATTTGTTGTTTGTAAATCATAAATTTTATGTGAAGTGTGTAGATTGTTTATTTTTGCCATAGCTTTATAGTGTCTTAAATTCTTCAAGCTTTAAATTGACCATGATCAAATCTTGAAATAGATACACAAACTGCTCAATTTTACATTTAAAGGGAATATATCACGAATTTTCAAAATTTTAAAATTGCCTAAAAACATTTTTTTTTCAATATATCATCATGTCTATACATACTCAATGACTCAGTATTGCCAAAATGATATCTATTTCAACTTGCCAAAATAATGTATTGAAAAGGGCCATATACTTATGTTAGACAATAATAGATTTCCTGCTTTAAATTGCAACATATTTTGTGACATATTAAATGAGTCTTGTGATTTCATTTTGATTTCAGTTTGATCCGTCATACAGGTTTACATTTAGATAAAATTCTTTCATCTTAGAAAGCGTTTGAATGATGATGTGATGGTCATCAAGCTGTATTTAGGTGCTGTCTATTTTTAGAATTGGGTTTTTGTTTAGAGAGTACCACTCCAATTTAATATCGATTTATTCACATTTTTGGTGAATTTGACATACCAAACCATTTGGATTTTACTTACTAATGATTATAAGATGCCTTTTATTCTTTTATATGATAGGACATTTATAGTGTTATTTCCTGATACACTCCCTTTAAAGGACTTTGATAATGCTTATGTTCAAATCGATGCAGTCTTCACACACTGAGACCATACAGACTCTGAGAATTACTGTTAGAAACGTCTTATTTAAAAAAATTTAACTGACTCCTGTTTCATATAACATATTTAAGTATAGTCTTTATCTAAGTATAGTCTTTATTTAAGTATAGTCTTTATTTAAGTATAGTCTTTATCTAAGTATAGTCTTTATTTAAGTATAGTCTTTATTTAAGTATATTCTTAAACACCAACTAAATCAAAAGAAAAACATTTAGGTGTTCATGAATTTAGACTGGGTTTAAAAAATTGT
Source organism: Panopea generosa (assembly GCA_029582155.1). NCBI lineage: Eukaryota > Metazoa > Mollusca > Bivalvia > Adapedonta > Hiatellidae > Panopea > Panopea generosa. The sequence continues at coordinate 34,073,798 of CM055896.1, forward strand.
TTTTGGTTTCATTGACATCGGTGTGCAGTTTTATAATTATAAAATACAGGTCAAGTTCGATATTTTTCAACTTAATTTGTTCAGATCGATAGCAGGGGCACTTGTTTCTAGTTTGTGTTTATGTGTGTTTTATCCAAGCCACTTTCAGTTGGATGTCATAAATCAAATTATTCAATTTTAGAACCACAATCAAGTGCTCCAGCTATCTTTAAATATATTTTCCAATGTTTTAAAGCATGTTTACTTTTAAATTTAAGTTGAATGTTTTGGTATAAGATTATTTTTCACTTCATCTCTTTTCTGTTACATTTCCAATAACTGTGATCACTCTCATGTGGGTTACCTTGTATTTCACATTCCATCACTCTCATGTGGGTTACCTTGTATTTCACATTTTATCACTCTCATGTGAGTAACCTTATATTTCACATTTTATCACTCTCATATGGGTAACGTTGTTTTTCACATTTCATCACTCTCATGTGAGTTACCTTGTATTTCACATTTCATCACTCTCATATGGGTTACCTTGTTTTCACATTTCATCACTCTCATGTGAGTTACATTGTACTTCACATTTTATCACTCTCATATGGGTTACCTTGTTTTCATATTTCATCAATCTCATGTGAGTTACCTTGTATTTCATATTTTATCACTCTCATGTGGGTTACCTTGTATTTCACATTTTATCACTCTCATGTGGGTTACCTTGTATTTCACATTTTATCACTCTCATGAGGGTTATCTTGTATTTCACATTTCATCACTCTCATGTGGGTTACCTTGTATTTCACATTTCATCACTCTCATGTTGGTTACCTTGTATTTCACATTTCATCACTCTCATGTGGGTTACCTTGTATTTCAAATTTCACCACTCTGATGTGGGTAACCTTGTATTTCACATTTCATCACTGTCATATGGGTAACCTTGTATTTCACATTTCATCACTTTCATGTGGGTAACCTTGTTATATATTTCATATTTCATGACTCTCATGTGGGTAACCTTGAGGGTTACCTGGTATTTCACAATTTATCACTCTCATGTGGGTTACCTTGTATTTCACACTTCATAACTCATGTGGATAACCTTGTATTTCACATTTCATCACTCTCATGTGGGTTACCTTGTTATATATTTCACATTTCATCACTTCCATGTGGGTAACCTTGTTATATATTTCATATTTCATCACTCTCATGTGGGTAACCTTGTGGGTTACCTGGTATTTCACATTTCATCACTCTCATGATGGTTACTTTTTTTTTCATATTTCATCACTCTCATGTGGGTTACCTTGTATTTCACATTTCATCACTCTCATGTGGGTTTCCTTGTATTTCATATTTCATCACTCTCATGTGGGTTACCTTGTATTTCACATTTCATCACTCTCATGTGGGTTACCTTGTATTTCATATTTCATCACTCTCATGAGGGTTACCTTGTATTTCACATTTCATCACTCTCATTTAAGTTACCTTTAGGGTTACCTGGTATTTCACATTTCATCACTCTCATGTGGGTTACCTTGTGGGTTTCCTGGTATTTCATATTTTATCACTCATGTGAGTTACCTTGTGTTTCACATTACATCACTCTCATGTGGGTTACTTTGTATTTCACATTTCATCACCCTCATGTGAGTAACCTTGTATTTCACATTTCATCACTCTCATGATGGTTACTTTTTTTTTTCACATTTTATCACTCTCATGTGGGTTACCTTGTATTTCACATTTCATCACTCTCATGTGGGTTTCCTTGTATTTCATATTTCATCACTCTCATGTGGGTTACCTTGTATTTCACATTTCATCACTCTCATGTGGGTTACTTTGTATTTTATATTTCATCACTCTCATGAGTGTTACCTTGTATTTCACATTTCATCACTCTCATTTAAGTTACCTTTAGGGTTACCTGGTATTTCACATTTCATCACTCTCATGTGGGTTACCTTGTGGGTTTCCTGGTATTTCATATTTTATCACTCTCAGGTGAGTTACCTTGTGTTTCACATTACATCACTCTCATGTGGGTTACTTTGTATTTCACATTTCATCACCCTCATGTGAGTTACCTTGTATTTCACATTTCAACACATTCATGTGTGTTACCTGATATTTCACATTTTATCACACTCATGTGGGTTACCTTGTATTTCACATTTCATCACTCTCATGTGGGTTACCTTGTATTTCACATTTCATCATTCTCATGTATTGTTACCTTGTATTTCACATTTCATTACTCTCATGGTGGTTATGATATTTAATGTATTTTACATATTTTTTTTTCACATTTTCTGAATATATTGAGGACTTTTTTCAATTCTAATTTTTATGCATTTTTAGGGCTACTTTTTTCAATCAATAATACACACAAGTAGACTTGTATGAACTGACTAGCAGAAGTACAAATTAATTTGTGCAAATTTACAAGTACAAATTGGTTTGTACAAATCTAAGCTTGTACAGTTTGACTATTACAAATTACACATGTACAAATTGGCTTGTACAAATTTACTAGAATAAATTGATTTGTACAAATTAACTTTTACAAACAACTAGTATTAATTGACAAGTATAAATTGACTAGTATAAATTGACTTGTACAAATTGACTAGTACAAATTGACTCATACAGAATGACCAATATTTACTGACCAATACTGTTTCCAGCCGTTCCAAATAAACAATAACACGTGACCATATTTATTCCTGGCTGTGTGGATTTAGCACTTGGTTTGATCCTTTTCTTGGTATAGTAGTATCTGGGTTTGATCCTCTGCTTGGTCCAGTGGTGTCTAGGTTTTATCCTCAAATGTGGAAGGTCATAGGTACGATCCCCAGTTGGGTCAGTCATACCAATGACAAAATGGTACTTAGTAGAAGCTCCCTCAGCGTTAAGTGGATAGTTCTAGGCATGGTCAGCAGGGATGGCGGGTAAGTATAATGTGACTGGCTGGGATATCATACCGTGTATTTAAGTTTGCAGTCTGGAATACCGTCTGAAAGCCATGCATAATTAAAAGTCATCTTTAAAAACATTTTTGTTTGCTTTGCTCTGACCCAATATTTTTTATGTGAGTAGGGTAGGTAAGTTGCTTTTTTCTTGTTGCCCAGATTTTGACTATTTATTGTCATTTTTAACAAAAATTTGACTGAATTCCTTCAAAGTCTATAATAAAATTTGGTTAGCTGCAATTTGAGTTGGTAGGTAGAAGCAGGGCACATACACATTTTTTTTAGATATGACCTAAACATCAATAAATGTTCATGCTTTAAGTCAAAATACAAGAAAGACTTGCCATAGTTTCGAGGTTGTATTAATAATTAAAAAATATTCTAAAGTATTGTTAGTTTAAACTTATTTATGTTACTTCGATTGTGAAACAAGTTCTTACAAGTAAGAACCAGTACTAAGCATATGCGGAAAAAGTGTCTTGCTCAAGGACACCACGCATAGCCCTGGCGGAGGAACGAACCCACGACTGTTCGATCATGGATCTGGTGCTCTACCACTGGACCACGCGCTCCACACAAATTTAAAGTATTGTTAAATGCTTCTTGTATTATTCAATAAAGTTGTCTTTTATTTTGCTTATGAACATTTCAGTATCAGTTAAGCACTATTAAGTTCTGACCAATTACTGGTTCCTAGTCAACATTTCTGGAGTGAAAAGAATATAGTCATTAGCCCTTGAAATTGACTAGTGGTTTGGTAGTATAAATTGAATTAGTTCCCAGATATAAAATGGAGCAATTGGATTTGTATCGACTTTCGTGCACAGATAGAATATGAGAATTACAAGCCAAATGTTTGGCATTTTATAGATAAAGTATATATTTCGCTCTGGTCATAAATGGAACATCTTTATACTGTGCGCCATTGATTATTATGAAATGCCAGTTATTTAGGCAATTATCAATAAGGATATTCAGTATGTATAGTACTCAAAATAAGTTTAGTCCCATGTTTTCTGGGTAAAGATTTTTTTCGCCTTTATTTAATGATCTCTACCGTTATTGTTGTTGTTATTTTTTTTGTTTTGCAGTTGTTAGAAAGGATTTAAGAGTTTTTATCTAAAGTAAAATTTAATACTGAATTCAGTATATTAAAACTGATGGAAACCAGGTTAATTTTGTTGCCTCAAGTTATTTTGAGTAGTATAGAAATGACATCTGCTCTAATTATGCAGTGTGTGTGAACAATTTAAAGAGTAATCATAGGGAATTGTGGGTAAAGTAAAGTATATCCTATACAGATGATGTCTTGATTTGATCATTTCTACACTTGCTTTTCTAAAAGATACTTTGTACAGAAAAAAATGATTAGAATCAGGAAGTAAGATGAGATAAGCTGAGATGAACACCCTCCTCCACAATGGCTTATGTCCAAATAAAATTTGGTGCTGGACTGAGGTGAACTGTACTGTAAACTACAGTGCTGGACTGTACTGTACTTGACTACTGTAAACTACAGTGCTGGACTGTGTTGGACTGTACTGTACTTGACTGTAAAATACAGTTCTAGACTGTGCTGGACTGTACTGAACTTGACCGTACTGTAAACTACAGTACTGGACTGTACTGTACTTGACTCTACTGTAAACTACAGTGCCGGACTGTGTTGGACTGTACTGTACTTGACTCTACTGTAAACTACAGTACTGGACTGTTCTGAACTTGACTGTACTGTAAAGTACAGTACTGGACTGTACTGTACTTGACTACTGTGAACTACAGTTCTAGACTGTGCTGAACTGTACTGAACTTGACTCTACTGTAAACTACAGTTCAGCATCACTATCGGTCAAATATGGTGGTATTCTGATCACTGGCACACTGGAGTATCATGCTGCAGAAACATGATATGACATCCCGTCCATTCACATTATACTGACACCAGACTTAGTGCCTTCTAGTATGTTTTTTCAAGACTATGGCATGATACAGCTGGGGATATAACACTCCAACCCCCCTCCACATAAAAGGACACACACTCGAAAAAAGCACCAGATAGCACCAGAATCAATTGAAAACAATTCCATTTAACTCTTTACTCCATATGCATTTGAACTGGACTCTTCCAAACTCAAAAGCCACACATAGTCAATTTCCATGTCAGGATAGATACATTTTACTTATTTAGTCTGACAGAGCAGAAAACGGTGCAGAACCTGTTCTTCACTGTTTTCAAAAGCCTTCTATATTAGAGGTGTTCAAAGGTGTCCATATGAAGTAAAGGGTTAAACCAACGATAACTTGCTGGCCCAGCTTGTCTGTCACTCTATGTAGCCCAGCTGCAGGGTGTAACTCCCAGCAGTGTGATAAGAACATATATTTTGACACATTTATTAGTAAACACCCCCATTCAAGTTACAAAGGAGGACTGGTATTATACAGCGGGTAGTGTTGGTCCGCTCATGCCAGAGGTTGCTGGTTCGATCCCCAGCTTGATCACATACCTCTCAGCAAAAAAAAAAGAACTATTTCTACCCATGAAGCATGTTTCAAAATTGTTCATATAAGCTTTGAGATTTCTTTGCAGCCGAGCTTGAATAAATTAGCATATAGTTACAATGAAACAAGACTTAGAGTGGTAAAGTGGAATATGGAAACTCAACAGGATAAGGTTAAAACTAAAGACCCTGAATGAATGCTTAAATGAGTTAGTTTATACATAGAGAATGTCATCTGGTGGGTGACATACTAATGGATGTAAAGTATGTCAGACTCATTGGGCAGAATAGTTTACAGTAACTGCTGTTGAAATTATTATTTAAACTATAGAGAAAAAGTATCAATGTAATCATGTTGGAAGGTCAACACACTCTCATGTAAGGTCAATTAAAGCAATGTAGGTGTCAAGGTCTTGTGCTCTCATCTGCGTTGTGTTTCTATAGTAATAAGAAAAACTTAGAAATATTACTTAACCATCAATAAATTTAATTTATATATACAGTCAAACCTATGTAAGCAGTCACCTCTATTTAGCAGCCACTTGTCTTAAGCAGTCACATTTGCTATTTACTATTTCTAAACTTCAAGAGTAAATTAACCCATGTTAAGCAGCAACCTGTCTTAAAAGGTCATTTTTGCTCCTTCCCTTGACAGGCTGCTTAAGACCTGTATGTGATGTACTTCATCATTACCTTAAATATTAGAAATTTCAGCTTGACCTTAATGATACCATAACTTTCATTTTAAAACTCATTTTGACCTTAATGCAATGTCATTCTCCATGACTTTGAATAAAATATAAATATAATGTAATATAAACTTCACCATCGCGGAAATGTTACGATTACCTTGAACTTTAAAGTGATGTAGTTTACCGTGACCTAGCAGCATGTTATCATCAATATGAATAATCTTAAGAGAGATATACTAAATGACATTAAAATGACCTAAAAAATATTTCCTACTTTTTTTGCTTAAGTGCACATGTATTATACATCATAATTGCAACTTTAAATAATTTTAAGTTTGCAGGCATAAAGATTATATTACTGCTTTGTTGTTGTAGATATTTAGATGTAGATGTTTATTTTATAAGGGGTCGCGTAGGCATGTTGCACTGAGTATAAATGTGTGTCACTGACTTGCAATCTGTACATGACTTTGGTACTGCATACGGTATATAGTGATTCATGCAGGAACTTATGGAAAGATGTGTCATAGGTGAATCACAGTGATGCCCACCACATTTGTCATTAGAACAGTTTATTAATTTATTTGAATATTTAGCATCATTTTTATGCCTCCGAGGGCTAACAAATGGTCAGTCAACCTAATCAATCTTTCTTGGGATCCTGGAATGTTAACCAGTGCTCAAGCACACCCCTCTCTCTGCATTTAACTGATGACTTTTCCATTTGAGTCAGTGGTGAGAGATGAATGACAATGAGATGCAATGTTGTATATCAGTCGTCACTGAGACCGAGGCCGGATGTGGATATGAACTCACGACCTCTGTTTAAAATATTTACAACAATCGCAAGTAAACAAAAACGGACTGTAGTGTACATTATTATATGCTTTGATATATACATGACTTTAGAAATCAGTTTTACATTTATATATTGTTGCATGACTTGATATATATTGATAGTCTTTTGACACGATATAGTAACAGTGTCACTTGACTTAGTATGGGTGTCACCTGATTTGCTATTTGTCACATGACTTGGTATACATTGTCAAATGATAATGAATTGACCTGACTATCGCTTTGCCCATTTGCCATGTGGCAAAATACAATGTTAGTTTGTCTGAGGAAAATGGCAGAATAGCAACAAGTATTAATCACCAGTTTGATTATAAACTTGTTTAATTGACAGCCCGCGTCAGGTAAATTGTCAAAAGACAAGATATATATTCTCAAATGATTTTGTTTTCTCGTCACATGATTTGGTATATGTCTGTTTTCACATAACTTGGTATGCATTATGTCATGTATCTTAATTTACATTGTATCATGACTTAGTATACATGTACTTTGTTACATGACATGGTATACATTTGAAGGTTTCATGAGTTGGTATATATATTATAATTAAGAGACTTACTGGTATGCATTACATTGAGTTGATAGATATAAACTAGGTCATTCTTTTTTTCCGTATTAGGGGTGTTTGTAGCAGGACAGCAGATTTATCTGTGACATAAATGATAAAATAAACAAGATATCAATATTGTGTTGTTACGATAGCATGTAAATGGTAATGGTTTATTAAACTGTCAACCAAAATGTCGTGAGCTGTATTTATTTACATTGAATTTTTTTTTAACAATTTAGTTTGCCATAACAGTATAAGTGTGTACTGTTTTAATTTATTTTAATCTATCTATAGATGTGTTTACTATATATTTTTTATTTATAAATTTTTGTCATGAGTTTTTCTTTATCTGTATCATTGCAACCAGTATCCCATTTTCTTTCTTGCCCTTCAAATATTCGTATACATTGGAAATAATGCTCCTGGCCTGACTCATACTTATGGCTTGTTGAACTTTCCTTCTTTTTTGACATGGCTGTTTCAATAAATCCCACAAAATGTGGAGTGTATGTAGGTTCTAGTCATTTTATACATAGTGCATAACTTACACAGGTATCTTGTGCTTTCATTGTCCCAAATTCATAGTGTATTATAATAAAATATAGGTATGTTACCATAGTACAAAACAACCATAAAACTGAAGTTTCCATCTAAAAATAGAATGACATAGTTTCATAATAGCATATTGGATATACAGTCCATTTTTGTTTATTTGAGAAAAGTTGTAAAAACATTTTAGAATTTCTATTATTGATACAAGTAAGACAGGTATAAGGTGCTCAGTTATGAATGGCTTATATTGAAATGGCAATAACTTGACCTATATTGTTCAGTTACGGGTATGAACCCATTTATTAACTTTGAATAGACTATAATATATAGTTACATTATCAAACAAGTACGAGTTCAAAACATTAGTGTAAGAAACCTTTTTTGCACACGTTAGTTCTGATACCTTTGTGGCATTATTTTATATTTCTGAATTATAAACACTAGTTTAAACTTACTTATTTTACTTTGAGTGTGAAACAAATTAGGCAAATCAAGCTTGAAGTCTTCATTGGTAGAACCAGTTCTTAGCAAATGTGGAAAAAGGTTTTACTCAAGAACACCACACATAGCAGTGGGGGAGGATTGACCCCACAACCCTCCGATCATGAGGTCAATGCCTTACCACTGGATCATGCACTCCACTTAACATTCAGTCACAGACAAATACATAATTAAATAAATTTATTTGCTATTTTCATTTAAAGCAACACATCCACGTTTGAACTTTTAAAAAAAAAATTTAATTGAGTAATGAGCACATTTCCCATACAAACATATGATCACTTAGCTGTATATGAGCATATAAACACAATCCGGAACATAATGATGCCCAAATTATAATGTGTGACTAACACTTTATAAAACAAGCGTGTAACTCACCCCGAGTCAAAAAAAAATTTCAAAATGACTTTCAAGGCAGGTAAAGTACACTTCGCACTAAAACGTGAAGTTTTTTAATACGACTCGCATAATTCAATTTGAAGGCAAGTTGGAATCCTCGGCAATTTAAAAATAATTTATAAAGCGTTTGTCACGCTTTATAATTTGGACATCTTTTTTTATAATTCTAAAGCTTTCGAGATAGTGTTTGTTAGCACATATACAGCTCACTGACCATATATTTATGTATGAGAAATGTGCTCACAACTCAAATGAAAAACTTTTTAAAAAAGTTTAATATGGATGTGTTGCTTCAAACACTTCAGAATGGTTATATAATAGAGCATCTATTAATACCGGTAGTTTTATACGCTTCATCTACTTTGAGCTCCACATTCTGTATTATAATGACTACCTTTGCTGACTATCTCCATGGCAACATTGCAGGACAGCAATGTCTGTGTGGAGGGTGATACTAGATGAGACGGAAGTGCTCGCCAAGAAGCGTCTCCAAGCAGCAGAGACCTACCTGGAGCGGATTGCTGAGCCTGTCAAACCACTCAAAGCTACCAAAGTACATTGTATGAAAAAGGTAATACTCAAACAGATATCTCCTATAGACGTTGGTTTGAATGTTGTTGTTTTTTTCACCCTTTTTAACCCTTTACTCCATAAATACGTGTTTTCCTGCACCAATCACAGAAGGCCTTTGAAAACAGTGGAGGAAGAGTTCAGATTGCTCGTAACGAGCAATCTGAACACTTCCTGCACTGTTTTCCACTCTGTCAGTTAATATAAACATAATTCACCCATTGCTGATATGTTGTGAATTAATGCTTTCAATTTGGAAGAGTTCAAGAAAATGGTTATGGAGCAAAAGGGTTAAGCCCCTCGTCATTTGAATAATGGTGGAAGTGCATTAATTGTTACCCCTCTTCATCTGTTTGTCCATCTGCAAAAATTGGTGTCTGATCATTATAATTTCTGAAAGGATCTGTGTATTTAATTGCTATTTGGTGTGTAGCTGTATAATTATAAAATACAGGCAAAGTTCAATAATTGACATTGGCGATAAAATTTTACAGAAGTCTAGGCCATTTTTTTTACTCAATTTTTGGAATAAATATTGTTTTGTGATCAGTAGTGGGGGCATTTGTGTCAACAGACAGTTGACATATCTAATCATTTTCCTTGAATCTGCTAGCTCCAGTTTTGTAGCTCATAAATAAAAAACCCTTCATTTTTCAAATTTATTCAGATTTTGAAATATCGCAAACAATGCAAAAAATTTTGATAATTTTTTCTCCAGAAATTAAAACTTGATGTTATACATGTCAGTTACCTATGTTAAGAAATGTTGATAATTTTATCACAATATTTTATGTCTATCAGAAGTTATTAAAAAATGCCAAAATGTTTACACAACAGTGAGTTTTTGCCACACTTTGCAATGATTTTTCCCATTTAATTTTTTTTCTCTAAAATTAATATTATTGACAGGTTTTCAAAAGTAAAAACAAAACAATGTTCTGTTTAACAAAGGTTGATTCACTGATATCTGATTTGTAAATGGGGTGAGGGGTGGGGGGTTTATTAAGGTTATGTCCTCTAATGACCACTAGCTTACCTCTTATCTCCAAGGTTGTGGATTCAAGCTCTTCTCCGTCCAAAATGCGATAAATGAGAAAGTTTGCCAGTTACTTGCAGAAGGATGTTGGCACCACTCAAAAGCTTTGCAATCTTGCTTTACCAATAAATGTTTACACTAATGTTTTGAACTCATACTTGTTTGATAATGTGAATGTCACTTAAAACTATATATTATAGTCAATTCAAAGTTGATAAATGGGTTCATAACTGAACAATATAGGTCAAATAAAACTAGATATACCACAAATAACCTTACATGTTGTTTTTTTCTCCACAAAAATAAAAATGATATTAAATATTTTAGGCCATTATAAATTAATTGCTAGATTATCATCCAATTTTTTCTTAAAAACAAGGAGGGCTGGAGGATTTTATTTTTATTTTTAAAATTTTGATGTTTTTTAAAGAAAAAACAACATTTTTTTATCTTTATTTTTTTTTTATGAAAATAAAAATGGTCAAATGGTCATGGCGGCATGAAAATTAGCAGGTGAGTGGGGATGATAATCTACCAATTAGTTTATTATTGCCTAATGGAGTTAATAACTTGATACAAATAGCCCCAAACAAGTTGTCTCTCCAGGACTTAATTAACATATAAGAGGTTCTAAAAAATAAAAATAAAACAGTGATTTAGATTTCATTGCTACCTCCTACTGATTCCATGCCCTTGATGTTATAGGTGGCACCTCAGCTGACAACTATCCACGGAGAGGTCAGCCAAACGGTCGGGGAGATGTGCAAGGCCCAGAAAACATACAACATAGACGAGGCCCAGGCTTATGACGCCCGGGCAAAGGCCAAAGATGCTGAGGATAAGTGAGTAGAACATGACAATAAGTATATTGTCCACCATTATCTCTTTGTGGTCTCACAAAGTGAGCAGATCGTCATAAGCATTTGAATCCAGTTATCTCTGTAGTTATAATTTAGAGCTTTAAACCACCGTTTTTCCCTGTACAAACACTCCCCAACTATCAAATGTATTTTTTAAACGAAAGGCTATGTGTTATCAGTAAAAAGAAACCTAATTGTAATATGTATTTCGTGAAACTCTTCAAAAAATAAATTAAGACTTATGAACGTGACAATGATAAGTGATATTTTTGCCTTAATTCTCTTTAAAAGGGACAAGTAAGTGGTATTCAGTTTCAATATATTCATATTACAAATTTGACATCATCTCTATTATCATGTTTGTATCTTCCACATTGTATCAGGAAGCAATTAAGGAAGACAATCCGTACCTTCTACAAATAATACTATATGCGTGTTATGAACACTTCTGTCTTATACAAAAACAATGTTTTTTATTTTTTTAAGAATGTCTGTAATAATCATTTTACTGTATAAATAGCACATTATAAGAACCACATTAGCATAAAAATTACACTAAGAATTACAGAGTGTATGATGATTATCTCAATGTCTGTATTTCATCTTATCATTGAGATTCATGTCACATTATGACATTTTAGTTGTTGAATTTGCACTTTACAACAAATTATTTTTGTTTGCAGGGAGAATAGAAGAATGTCTACACTTGTTACAGTTGTGCTAAATACCCTGTTCATAATTTTATTAGTTCATTATTTCATTTGTAAACCATTTCAAGGACTTATATAGAAAAGTACTAGCAACTGATTGATATTGTATGAAAGCTCACATATTCATGCAAAATCTCGCAAAATCTCTTTTGAAAATATCTTAACTTCAATTCATCTCAGAAATACAAATTAGATATCTTTCTTTGCATTATGGAATTCTTTACAAAACGAGACCATTCCCATAAAATTGTGTTTAAAATTGTTAAAGTACTTATGATTACAACTGCAAATGTATACTGCAACTAAAGTAATTTTACTTAAAAGTGCAATATTTTAAATTCAAGATCATTTTTCGTGTCTAAAAACAGTATAAAAACATCTAAGGTTACATAGACTTTACATTTCATGTATAAAATATCAGTTGCCTGGGAAATTTGAATGATTGATTTGCCAAATTATTAATTTTTCACATGCTATTTTCTAAACATTTAGTAGAAAGATGCAAGTTTCATATCCTTCTATGTAAGTCCTTGACAGGTTATTAAATGTGTTTAGTAATTGACTTATTTTCTTTTACAGATTGAACAGAAAGTCCAAAGGAATTTTCCAGTCCTTAGCAAGTTTACAAAAAAATTATGCCAAGGTAAAATAGTGGTGCTAGATAGCTATAGATATGTATCTTATACACAGTTTGCATTTCATTGATATTGGATCAACATTAAAATAATGTTTGTTTGATATCCCAACCTATTAACCTGATAATTTAAATATGTATATAAACTTTGATAAATAGGTTAACTTAAGAGAAACAGTTTTAAATATAATTTATGGAGGGAAGCCAAAAATTAACGAATATATTTGATTTGCAACAAATTCACAGTAATATTTATCACAGTACGTCTTGCTTAGTGTCAACCTATTGACCTGGCATTGTGTGTTTAATTATATGCATGCATGTCTGTTCATTGAAATGGTAAATCATTTTGTAATTTCAGTTAAAAGCTAGGACAGACGCATGTGAAGGGAAGTCAGTCGAGTCACGGAACGAGTACCTACTATGTATGGCAGCTGCAAATGCTCACCAAATCCGATACTTCACGACAGACCTGCCAAATCTAATGGAGGTCAGTTATCAATGTCTGCTAATTAACCCTTTACTCCATAGATATGCGTTTTCCAGCACCAATCACAGAAGGCCTTTGAAAACAGTGCAGGAAGAGTTCAGATTGCTTGTGACGAGCAATCTGAACACTTCCTGCACTGTTTTCCACTCTGTCAGTTAATATAAACATAAATCACCCAATAATTCAAAAGGCTTCTATATTAGGTGTCTAACGGCATTTATATTAGAGGTGTACAAAGGCATCTTTATGACATGAAGGGTTAACTTATTTACATTAGCAGTACTATAATGTTGAAGATTGGAAGTTTAGTTTAATTTATTTTAGCTTGATTGCAAAAATAGCTTGAATCACTCTTCGAGTCTATATCCTGTTTAGTACCAGTTCTGAGTGTGTTTTATTAGAGTTCATCTGGGTCTAGCCTGGGGTTGTACCCCCAGTCCTCTGGTATGAATGACCAACACTTATCCACTGTACTACCTTCATGCTGGATTTGTACTTCTATGTCTTTTGGTGTATTTCAGTAAAAGATATATATGTTTCTTTGATATTATAAAAAGCTATCTGCTATTTTACAGTGATAAGATAATATGAATTTATAACAATGTTGCATTGTTAGTAAGGCAATCTCAGACAACATAACAGATACGAGTAACGTCCTTCTTTGGACACCTTTCTTGGTCCCGGAGCATTTCTCGGTCATGAGTCATTATTATAAAGGTATAAATGAAACCAGTCATATCAAGTCCGTCTATCTGTTACAACTGCTTTGTCATGCAAACTCCTTCTGTTTTCATGTAATTAGATTAGAAATTGGTGAATAATTCTCAACATAAAATGGACATGCACAATTTTTTATACTAGTCAGATAATTTTTCTGGGAGTTATTCCTCTTTTCCATGTTTTACTATATATCCATTTGGATATAACCCTATATTTTTCTATATGGATATAACCCTATATTTTTCTATATGAATATGACCCTATATTTTTCTTTATGGATAAAACCCTATATTTTTCTATATGAATTTGACCCTTTATTTTTCTATATGGATATAACCCTATATTTTTCTTTATGGAAATAACTCTATGTTTTTCATGTGACTGAATTTGGAGATATTCATCCAACATAAAATGGACATGTGTTTATTTTTTCATGGCATGCTTATCACATTATATTTCTAGGAAATCTGCTTTATAATTTTCAAAATATTATATACTTTATAGTTTTATATTTAGTACATGCAGACCTGTAGCTTTATATATAGTACAATGTCATACAAACCTGTAGTTTTATATATAGTACATGCAAACCTGTAGTTTTATATATAGTACATGCAAACCTGTAGCTTTATATACAGTGCATTCAAACATGTAGCTTTATATACAGTGCATTTAAACCTGTAGTTTTATATACAGTACATGCAAACCTGTAGTTTTATATATAGTACATGCAAAGCTGTAGCTTTATATACAGTACATGCAAAACTGAAGTTTTATATACAGTTAATGCAAACCTGTAGCTTTATATATAGCACATGTGAAGCTCAATGTTAGACTAAATCCCCCTATTCTTTTGATGGGATTCAATTAACACTGAGATAATTATCAACTTGAATTAACATGTGCTTTTTCTCATGACATGTTGAGCAGGATATTTTTCCTGGAGTTGTGCCCCGTTTCTGTATATAAAGCAATTGTTTACATCATAGCTTCGTCAGCCTAACACTTACCAGGGTGTTAAAGGAAGTTTATCAGGATTTTTCAAAATTGAATAAAAATATTTTTTTTGCAAACCTGTTTAACAGATTAAATTGCAATTAAAATGAAATCACAGGACTCGTCTGATACGTCCCCGAAAAATGTTGAAATTTTAAGCAGGAAATCTATTTTAGTCTAACTTAGGCACGTAGCCCAAGTTAGAAAATCTCTTTTCAATATATTATTGTGGCAAGTTTAAGTAGCAGCAGTTACAGCCCTTTCAGATTTGACCATTTTTGGAAGAGAGGGCAGAATTCAATGAATTTGCTGGTTTATTTGTAGAAACATAAAAATTAATTTATTTCAGATAACCCATATCATTTTCTGATATAAATTGAATAAAAAGAAACAAACTTTGTCTGAAATTCGAATTTGAATGATTAATTCAATTTCCTTCAGATTACTTTTAAGTTAATGTGTGTATGAATTTTGCTCAATCGTGCTTGAGTTTTACTTAAAAGTCATAGTTCTAAATATTTTACAATTGTAAAGTTTTGCATAGGACTGTGGTATAAACTCATTTTTGATATCAGTTACTTTTGTTAACTTGTCTTTAACTCACAAAAAAATCAATTTTTTTTTATCTGCTAAATTTAATGGCAAATCTATATCAAAGGGAGACAACTTTTTCAGTAATGACAAGCGTATAGTATTCTTTCTTATCACAATATGCCTGAATATTAATTTTTACTAATAATACTGATAAGTGTGTTTATGTGTTAGGTATTGTAAATAATATTAGGTATTTCTATTTGCATACATGCATGGCAGCCATATTGGGTTTTCTGGGGTGGGTCTCATGCTCATTTTTTTTTGTTTTGCCCTAAAGTAGTTCTGTAGCAAGTTTTATTTAGATTATTTAGCTTGTATAAATTTGACTAAAGTTTTTTAACTCCTGAAAAAATAAATTTAATCATTCTAATACACATGCAATAATCCTTATACTTTTGATTCATACATCGACGTTGTTAATTATTCTTGTGGAGCATGTGGTAGAGTATCGGACCCAGGAGTATAGGCTTGTGGGTTTGATCCTCTTCCACAGTCATGTGTGGTGGTGTGTCCTTGAGGACTTGAGCAAGACACTTTATCCACATATGTGTAGTACTGGTTCTACACAGGAAGACACTTTATCCACATATGTGTAGTACTGGTTCTACCCAGGAAGACACTTTATCCACATATGTGTAGTACTGGTTCTACCCAGGAAGACCTGGAGCGTGATTTGTCTAAGTTGTAACAACTTGTTTCACAATCGATGTAAAATGAATAAGTTTAAAACAATTGTCCTTGCAGGTTCTGGATGGGGAGATATTTGAACGTGTCCAAGAATACTTTGCCATTTATGGCAACACAGCACAGGAAATCAGCTGTTACGAAAACAGATCTTACAATAGAATTGTAGAGCAAACAGCAATGGTATGTACAGTAGAATAATCAAACCAATTTAAGCAACAGAAATGGTATGTACAATAGATTCAAAGTGTGTTGATAATTGGGCAAGTTCATCAATGAGCTATAGAGGTAAAGCGGGTAATTACCTTTTCACAAACAATTCATTGAGTACCGATACTTGTTTTACCTGTATTGAGAATACAGAGTTGATAATATGTTAACAATGGTTCTCCTGTAAACAAAAACAGACTGTAGTTATTTCACTATAGAGTTGTTGAATGTAAAATAAACAGTGATGATGATATATAGAATAATTTTTATTGGTTTTATTCCATCAAGTTGAAGGGTCACCCGTGGCCGAGTGGTCTAAGGCGCCATTTCAAGATGAGAAAGTTCATTAGTTACATGTGGAAGGATGGTCGTTCTACTCGGATTCATTCTGGGGTCTTCCACCACCAATAAGGGATCTTGAGTTCGAATCACCACCGGGCAACAGTCTCTGTGATGATCGATATACGACATTGTGTCTCATTATCATTCATCTCTCACTGCTGATTCAAGTGGGGAAGTTATCAGTTACTTGCAGAGATGGGGTGTGCTCGAGTACTGGTTAACCTTTCAGGATCCCAGGAAACAGTGGTTACGTTAACTGATCGTCTGTTAGCCCTCATGGCATAAAAATGACGCTAAATATTCAATAAATCAATCAAATCCTTCACCAATAAAACTGGATATACCTTATAACCTAAAAATGTGTTGGAAATGGCAATAAACCCCATTTCACCGAGTTGTCACTGAAGTGCCATGGTCTTGAGTGCAATAAATTGATATCTAAATTTTTTTTTTTAGTTAAATAATTGAAAACTTAAAATTACTGTTATTAATGGTTTAACAGCAAAATGATCAGACATCATTGAGAAATCTCTATAATTCCTTAAAAAGAATAAAGTAGTTGGTAATTTTATAATCATTGGGGTAAAAGTGACACACGGCAACATTGAAATTGAGTTTGACTCATGTTCACTCATCAAATGTGGGGCGTTTGGTCCAGTGATTGGATGGTCATGGGTTCAGTCCTCTGCCGCAGCTATGTGTGGTGTCCTTGAGCAAGACATTTTTTCCACATATGCTTGTTACTGGTTTTAATCACGAAGACTTTAAGTGAGATCTGTATAAGTTGCAATAATTTGTTTCACAATAGATTTAAAATAAATAAGTTTAAACTAAATCAATGTAGAAACTTCATATTTTAAGAAATTTTCTTTTAAAACCAGTGAGTCGTGCGCAGTTAGCTCAGTCAGTAGTGCGTCCAACTATCAATCCAGGAGTCATGAGTTTGAATCTCACCTGGCCATAGTCTCCGTGATATTTGATATACAACATTATGTCTAATTGTCATTTGTCTCCCATTGCTGATTCAACTGAGAAAATGATCAGTTTATTGCAGAGATGGGTGTGCTCGAACTGAATAACCTTTCAGGATCTCACGAAAGAATGATTAGGTTAACTGATTGTCTGTTAGCCCTCAATGGCATAAAAATGACTCTAAATATTCAAACAAACAAATTGAACCAGTGACGTCATACTAGCTTTTATAAATTTGAGAAAATATTCTTAAAAAATACAAATTGACAAATTTTATACTTTGGATATTTTTTTTTTTTATCATACTTATTAAACAGAAAATGAAATATTTTTTACACATCTTGTCATAATTATATATGACCACAAATAGGAAAAATTTGATAGTTTACAAGAGTTATGCCCCTTACCAAAATAGAAGCACAATTAAAGGTTTGCACACATGGTGTGGTAATCTATTTTTATAGTGGTAGATATATGTATTTTGATATTAGCTTTAAATGAATATTCATCAAAATTGTCATGTGTACCTTCTGAAGACGATTTCCACACGTGGGTCTGCGAATTGCTTGCAGAGGTTCAAAATATCAGGTCTGCCCTAGAAACTCTGCAAAACAACACACTATTTGTCAGTTAACTACCACAGCGGTGGTCTAGGGTAGAGCTTCCACCTCGAAAGCAGAAGATTGTAGGTTGGATCCCTGGTCAGGCCATACCAATGACTTGAAAAATGATACTGTAAACATCCTTGCTTTGAGCTCAGCATTAACCCTTTACTTCATGTAGACGCCTTTGGACACCTATAATATAGACGCCTTTGGACACCCTCTAATATAGACGCCTTTGGACACCTCAACTACAGACACCTTTGGACACTTCTAATATAGACTCCTTTGGACACCTCTAGTACAGACACCTTGGACAGCTAATATAGAAGGCTTTTGAATTATTGGGTGAATTATGTTTATATTAACTGACAGAGTGGAAAACAGTGGAGGAAGTGTTCAGATTGCTCGTTATGAAAGGCCTTCTGTGATTGGTGCGGGAAAACGCGTATCTATGGAGTAAAGGGCTAAGAGGAGAGTTAAAATACAGTCTCAAGTAGACAATGTTGTGACATGACTGAAAAATTGCTAAAAGCCACCCTTAACACCATAAACATCATGAGTGCCTTTACCAGTAAAATTGTAGAACAAAAAGCAGTGGTATATAGCTATTGTTATACGGAAAAAAAAACTCAAACAGCAGTGCTATCAAATAATCACAAAGAATTAACATTCGTTCAATTATTTTTACCTTTTTGTACTGTTTTAAAGTATTTTTCCTTCTTTTTCAGATAAATCGCAATTTCGACCTGAAATGTTTTTTGTACACAAACCATTTGTTTACAGATTTAGTGCAATATGAATATGAGCCATGTTTACAGGATAAGGTAAATGTCTGTCTGTCTGTCTGTCTGTCTGTCTGTCTGTCTGTCTGTCTGTCTGTCTGTCTGTCTGTCTGTCTATGAAATAAGACAGCCTTTGGCCCTTGTTTGCATCAATCGGACAAAATAATATTTAATGATAATTTATCTAAATTTCTTTGTATTTATTTAATTAAAGATGGTACACATTTCAGGAAAAATTTTCTATAAAGTTGAAAAAAAGTATACATGTGCAAGTTGAATGAAAATATTTTATAACTTAATTCTGATTCTTGGTTTACCCAATTATCATACTAATATAATCAATTTGAACCTCACTCTTGCAGTGCAATAAAATATCCAAGGACTACAATGCATCCCACCACCTGGACAAGGAAGCCAGGAAATGGGCAACCAAGATTGCCAAAGAAAATAAAGCAGTAAAAGAATATCAGCGGTTATTAAAAACAATAGGAACTGGTGATAAAGTAAGTCATGTTACCTCGTTTAAATAGAGAAAAACTTCTGTGTTTCTTTTATTTACTTCTTACTGATTCAATATAGTTAATTAGCAGTTTCACCAGAGGAATCTATAATCTATCCATCTGTCTGTCTGTCTATCTGGAAATATTACTCAAAAAGTATACAGGCTTGGTTTGTGAAGTAGAGGGCAATATGGAGATAATTCAGATAATTATATTTTTTCAGTCTGACAAAAATTGTGGTTGTTACAGCAACAAATTTAGAAAATTACTGATACAATTTTTTCGTGTGTTAATACAAAATTATCCAAGCTACATTTCTAAAACTTTGCATGTTGATAGTGGGCAATAAGAGATAATGCTGGTCACTTTAGTCCTGCATCCAATCTCCCTATTGCCTTACTGTCATTTGTCTCTCACCACTGATTCAAGTGGGAAAGTTATAAGTTACTTTTGGAGGTGGGTATATTTGAGTACTGGTTAACTTTTCAGGATCCCAGGAAAGAGTTATAAGATTAACTGAACGTCTGTTAGCCATCAATGGCATAAATATGATGCTAAATATTAAAAACACAAACATTATACTTTTGCTGATTTGACATGTACATACTGTACACATTAACAAGGACTTATATATAAAAGGAAAAGCAACTAATTGAGATGTTATGAACACTCACTTATTCACACAAAATCTAGTGAAATCTCATTTTCAAATATCCTAACTTCCATTCATCTCAGAAATACAAATCAAAATTATTTTTTTTGCACAATGCAATTCTCTTCAAAATAGACCATTCACAGCAAATCATTCTGCAATGTAAGAAGTTTGATTTGTGTTCCTGAAATGAATGAAAGTTAAGATAATTGAAAATGAGATATTGCGAGATTTTGCGTGAAACCCTGAAAGTTCACAAAATATCAGTTGGTTACTTTTCCTTCTCAAGATAATTCCTTGTTTGAATCTAAGAAGTGAAATCCCTTATGAGCCTAATGTCACCAAGCTTATGTAAAGTCATTAACTATCAGGTAAAGAAAAAGAAAAAAGACTAAAGGACATAAAAAATGTATTGAAATATTACATTATATAAAAGAGTGGTACCCTAGTGGCCCTGCTGTGACTTTCCTGTCCGATATTTTAAATCTTAACTACATCTTGTTATTAGCAGCCAATCAGAGACCATTATCAGCTCAATCAACAGGTGCTTGTCTGGAGGTACACTGATGCATGCTGGGCAATTAACTTTACACTGCCAGCACGTGTGTGGCCATGTTGTTATAGAGTCTAAAAACTTTGGAATAGAATGTTGGAAATCCTTAGATCATATTTTTTTTCCTATTCATATTGTTTAATTTACAAATAATTATGATTTGTTATGACAGTAACAAACAGGATCATAATTCTTTATTTTAAATTTTAAAGGGCAAGTCTAGAATTTTTTTTTACTGATGGATGGGGGTTAATGCTTAAAATGTTGATGGCCAATCTCAGGTGTTTTGTGTGTAATTTTTTCTATGTAAAACATACCAATTACTTACAGGAATTTCAATTAAATCAGAGTTTTTGTTTTTGGGCCTGCAGTGCCTACATGAAGCTACACCAGTGGTGCTGTTAATTCTGTGCTATTGTTAAGTTTTACCCAGGACTTATATAAAGATGGAAAAACAGCTGAGTGAAATTTTGTGAATGCTTGCATATTTATGAAAATCTCATGAAATTTTGTTATCAGTTATTTTAACTTCAAATTCATCTCATTAAAACAAATCAAGATTTTTACTAAATTACACAATGAATTATATCAATAAACGATTCTATTCCTAGAAAATTGTGTTTAAAATTATTGTAGTATTTATGATCACAAAATTTGCTTTTGCTTTTATCTGTCTATCAATCCAGGGGTAATGAGTTTGAATCCACACCCTGCTACAGTCTCCATGGTAACTGATATACAGCATTTAGTCTAATTGTCATCCGTCTTTCCCCATTAATACAAGTGGAAAATTTAGTTACTTGCGGGCATTGGTGTGCTCGAGTACTGGTCAATCTTCAAGTATTCCAGGAAAGAGTGGTTATGTTACTGATTGTCCATTTGCAATAGATGACTTTAAAAATCATACTAACTATTTGAACAAAAAAAATAAAACAAAATAATGGGCAAATATCAAAATTAAGTAAATAAGATACATGGTCTATAGTTAAAACCACTCCGTTGTTGGCCACAGAGGACGTCAAAGGCTCAATAGAATCTCGGAACATGCTAGAGAATTATAGGAATAAAATCAATGATTAAAATAGGAAAAGGTTACTGGTTTCTTGTACATGTTTCCCAGTGTTGTAAGGGGCTGCTCAATTTATAATATGCAAGCATGAATTAGCTGTTTCATGACATTGTTGATAGAGAGAGAGTGTATTTCTATTACTATTTATAATATATTGCTATTAATATAATTATTGTGTTTTAATAGAATAATGTATTCTTTCTTGTTTGGATTTCCAATGGGCTTACATAAAAGTTTCTGATATTCATGACACATAAGATAAAGAACATTCAATAAAATTAAACTACCGTTTCATAGATTTTGATTTTAATCTTTAATTTTATCTAGTCTTTGAAGTTTTAAGAGTATCATATAGCGTATATCCGGGACTAAGTGCAAACCTAGCCTAACTCAATGTATACAAACAATTTAGATGCACCAGTTTTGCTCAATATTCTAATACCAGATTTCAAAGCATAGAGCAAATATCAAAAACATTTTAGAGCAACAACATGGTATTTGTAAGTCTAATGGTGAATAGAACTTATGTTTGGCCTTACATTCTTTAGGAGAATCAAAGAGACCATTGTTAAATTCATGTCTTTAATTTGTTTTGGAAAATCAAAGAGGGAATTGTTTCTTAAAAGTTTGATTCTAATCTAACTTGAAAGAAATTCCTGTTTGTGTAGTGATGTTATTCAAAATTTGATCATTTACTATATTAGGTTACTTGGATTAGTTCTTATGATGTCTGCTTTTGCAGAAATAGAATATCTTTATCATATAATGGAAGATATATAAACAGATTATATTTCTTGGATTAGCGGTTTAGTGGCGTCTGCTTTTGCAGATGTATATTATCATTATTGCAAACAGAATGTTATTTGAACAGATTATGCTACTTGGATTAGTGATTATGGCAACTGCTTTTGCCGCAAAACTTGTTCACCATTTTCAGCTGATGTTGGATAGAAAGAAAATAAAAAGTAGGAAAAAGGACTGTATTCCTTTTGATACTCTGTTACAGGTTTCTGAATTAGGGTCCACAGAAGGGATCTCACAAGACCCGGAAGCGAAGACAGAAGAATTGCAACAAAGTATAAGGCAGGCAGAGGTGAGATTTATACTTCAGTTGAAAACATTTTTTATTGAAAGTGTTGCAGTTTATATAACAGTTATCGTAATTATTGAATTTATTAGTTTTATCTTGCATAGGGATTACTTTGTCAGGTGCATTGCTGAAATTACACTGTTCATGCATTTGTTTTTAAAGGTCATTGATTATTTTTTATCTAATATTATGCATGGGTGTTGTTTATCAGGTAAGAAGTTCAGTCAAACCTGTCTTAAGCAGTCAATCAAGGGAAGCAAATGGGGTCTTTTAAGACAGGTTGTTGCTTCATGGTGTTCACATCAATTAAACAATTTGCAAACAATATAGACTGGAAGTTCATCAGTTTAGCTCAGTGAGTTTATTTATCTCCCCCTTTTTAAATGATAGTGGAATGATCTAAAAACAAATATGGAAGAGTCTATCATGAAAGTAAGGGTTTACAGGATCATTAAATGTAACACCTTGAATTCAAATTGGTTATTTGCAGTAAACTTTATTTCTATTAAAGTAAGCTACATCACCTTTAACCTCCATTTTCACTGACAGGCCTGTAGAGTTAATTGTGTGTGGATGTAGGAAAAACAATGACTAGAAAACAGAAAATATGCCACATTTTATTAATAATGTAATACTAGTAAATGAATTAAACAAGTTAAACTGAATTGTGTATTTTGTATTCCTGGTATAAAAATGGGTACAGGCAAAACAACATTAATTCAGTAAACGGAAATTATTAATCAACAAACAAAAAACGTACCAACAAAGGCCATTGTCAACTTGTTTGGTTGATAAGTCCTTGTTTTGCTAATAAATGTCTTCATTTCCAATCACAGGCATGTGCTAATATTGTATAACCAATCAGCACATACAAATACAAGGCAATATAGAACATTGTATACTTGTTTGGTTGATCTATATATGTTTTGCTGTAAAATATCTTTATATCCCAGCACAGGCATGTGCTTATATTGTATTACCAATCAGCACACACAAGTACAAGGCAATATAGAACAATTTGTTCTTGTTTGGTTGATCTGTCCATGTTTTGCTGTTTAATGTCTTATTTCCCAGCACAGGCATGTGCTAATATTGAATAACCAATTAGCACATACAAGTACAAAGCAGCATAGAACATTTTTTTCCTGTTTGCTTGATTTCTCTATGTTTTGCTGTTAAATGTCTTTATTTCCTAGCACATACATGTGCAAATATTGAATAACCAATCAGCACATACAAGAACAAGGCAACATAGAGCATTTTCTTCTTGTTTGTTTGATCTTTCCATGTTTTGCTGTTAGCACAGACATGTGCTAATATTGAATAACCAATCAGCACATACAAGAACATGGCAACATAGAACATTTACTTCTTGTTTGTTTGATCTTTCCATGTTTTGCTGTTCAATGTCATTATTTCCCAGCACAGGCATGTGCTAATATTGAATAACCAATTAGCACATACAAGTACAAGGAAACATAGAACATTTTCTTCCTGTTTGCTTGATTTCTCCATGTTTTTCTGTTAAATGTCTTTATTTCCTAGCACAGACATGTGCTAATATTGAATAACCAATCAGCACATACAAGAACAAGGCAACATAGAACATTTTCTTCTTGTTTGTTTGATCTTTCCATGTTTTGCTGTTAAATGTCTTTATTTCCCAGAACAGGCATGTGCTAATATTGAATAACCATTCAGCACATACAAGAACAAGGCAACATAGAACATTTACTTCTTGTTTGTTTGATCTTTCCATGTTTTGCTGTTAAATGTCTTTATTTCCCAGCACAGGCATGTGCTAATATTGAATAACCAATTAGCACATACAAGTACGAGGCGTTATTGAACATTTTCTTCTTCTTTGGTTGATCTTTCCATGCTTTGCTGTTAAAATTATTTATTTCCCAGCACAGCCATGTGTTAATATTGTAGTACTAGTTAGCACAAGCAAGTAACAAGGCAACATTGAACATTTTCTTCTTCTTTGGTTGATTTGTCCATGTGTTGCTGTTTAATGTTTTATTTCCCAGCACAGGCATGTGCTAATATTAAATAACAATCAGCACATACAAGTACAAGTCAACAGAGAACATTTTCTTCTTGTTTGATGGATCTCACCATGTTTTGCTGTAAAATTCTTTATTTCCCAGCACAAGCATGTGCTAATATTGAATAACCAATCAGCACACACAAGTATAAGGCAACATAGAATATATTCTTCTTGTTTGGTTGATCATTCTTTATTTACCAGCACAAGCATGTGCTAATATTGAATAACCAATCAGCACATACCAGTGCAAGGCAACATAGAAGTTTTCTTCTTTTCTTGTTTGGTTGTTCTTTCCATGATTTGTTGTTAAAATTCTTTATTTCCCAGCATAGGCATGTGCTATTATTGAATTACCAATCAGCACATACAAGTACAAGGCAATATAGAACATTTTCTTCTTGTTTGGTTGATCTTTCCAAGTTTTATTGATAAAATTCTGTATTTCCCAGCACAGGCATGTGCTAATATTGAATTAGCAATCAGCACATACAAGTACAAGGCAACATACAACATTTTCTTATTGTTTGGTTGATCTTTCCATGTTTTGTTGTTAAAATTCTGTATTTCCCAGCACAGGCATATGTGCTAATATTGAATTACCAATCACCACATACAAGTACAAGGCAACATAGAACATTTTCTTCTTGTTTGGTTGATCTTTCAATGTTTTTCTGTTAAAATTATTTATTTCCCAGCACAGGCATGTGCTAATATTGTATTACCAATCAGCACACACAAGTACAATGGAACATATCACAATCTTCTCTTATTTGGTTGATCTGTCCTTGTTTTGCTGTTGATGTCTTTATTTCCTAGCACAGACATGTGCTAATATTGAATAACCAATCAGCACAAACAAGTACAAGGCAACATAGAACAATCTTCTCTTGTTTGGTTGATCTTTCCAAGTTTTATTGATAAAATTATTTATTTCCCAGCACAGGCATGTGCTAATATTGTATTACCAATTAGCACATACAAGTTCAAGGCAACATAGAACATTTTCTTCTGTTTGGTTTATCTCTCCATGTTTTGCTGTTAAAATTCTTTATTTCCCAGCAAAGGCATGTGCTAATATTGAATAACCAATTAGCACATACAAGTACAAGGCAACATAGAACAATCTTCTCTTGTTTGGTTGATCTGTCCTTGTTTTGCTGTTAAAAAAGGTTTTTATTTCCCAGCACAGGCATGTGCTAATATTGAATAACCAATCAGCACGTACAAGTACAAGGCAACATAAAACATTTTCTTCTTGTTTGGTTGATCTTTCCATGTTTTGCTGTTAAAGTTCTTTATCTCCCAGCACAGGCATGTGCTCATATTGTATAACTAATCAACACACACAAGTACAAGGCAACATAGCACAATATTCTCTTGTTTGATTGATCTGTCCATGTTTTGCTGTTAAATTTCTTTATTTCCCAGCACAGGCATGTGCTCATATTATATAACCAATCATGACACTCAAGTACAAGGAAACATAGAACAATCTTCTCTTGTTTGGTTGATCTGTCCATGTTTTGCTGTTAAATATCTTTATTTCCCATCATAGGCATGTGCTAATATTATATCACCAATCATGACACTCAAGTACAAGGAAACATACAACGTTTTATTCTTGTTTGCTTGATCTCTCCATGTTTTGCTGTTAAAATTCTTTGTTTCCCAGCACAGGCATGTGCTCATATTGAAAAACCAATCAGCACATACAAGTACAAGGCAACATAGAACATTTTCTTCTTGTTTGGTTCATCTTTCCCTGTTAGGTGTTGAAATTCTTCATTTCCCAGCACAGACATGTGCTAATATTGAATAACCAATCAGCACATACCAGTGCAAGGCAACATAGAAGTTTTCTTCTTTTCTTGTTTGGTTGATCTTTCCATGATTTGTTGTTAAAATTCTTTATTTCCCAGCACAGGCATGTGCTAATATTGAATATCCAGTCACCACACACAAGTAAAAGGCAACATAGAACAATATTTTTTGTTTGGTTGATCTGTCAATGTTTTGCTGTTAAAATTCTTCATTTCCCAGCACAGGCATGTGCTAATATTGAATAACCAATCAGCACACACAAGTACAAGGCAACATAGCACAATCTTCTCTTGTTTGATTGATCTGTCCATGTTTTGCTGTTAAATGTCATTATTTTCCAGCACAGGCATGTGCTCATATTATATAACCAATCATGACACTCAAGTACAAGGAAACATAGCACAATCTTCTCTTGTTTGGTTGATCTGTCTATGTTTTGCTGTTAAATGTCTTATTTCCCATCATAGGCATGTGCTAATATTGTATCACCAATCATGACACTCAAGTACAAGGAAACATAGAACGTTTTATTCTTGTTTGCTTGATCTCTCAATGTTTTGCTGTTAAAATTCTTTGTTTCCCAGCACAGGCATGTGCTAATATTGTATCACCAATCATGACACCCAAGTACAAGGAAACATAGAACGTTTTATTCTTGTTTGATTGATCTTTCCATGTTTTTCTGTTAAAACTCTTTGTTTCCCAGCACATGCATGTGCTCATATTGAAAAACTAATCAGCACATACAAGTACAAGGCAACATAAAACATTTTCTTCTTGTTTGGTTCATCTTTCCCTGTTTTGCTGTTGAAATTCTTCATTTCCCAGCACAGACATGTGCTAATATTGAATAACCAATCAGCACATACCAGTGCAAGGCAACATAGAAGTTTTCTTCTTTTCTTGTTTGGTTGATCTTTCCATGATTTGTTGTTAAAATTCTTTATTTCCCAGCACAGGCGTGTGCTAATATTGAATATCCAGTCACCACACACAAGTAAAAGGCAACATAGAACAATATTTTTTGTTTGGTTGATCTGTCAATGTTTTGCTGTTAAAATTCTTCATTTCCCAGCACAGGCATGTGCTAATATTGAATAACCAATCAGCACACACAAGTACAAGGCAACATAGCACAATCTTCTCTTGTTTGATTGATCTGTCCATGTTTTGCTGTTAAATGTCATTATTTTCCAGCACAGGCATGTGCTCATATTATATAACCAATCATGACACTCAAGTACAAGGAAACATAGAACAATCTTCTCTTGTTTGGTTGATCTGTCTATGTTTTGCTGTTAAATGTCTTATTTCCCATCATAGGCATGTGCTAATATTGTATCACCAATCATGACACTCAAGTACAAGGAAACATAGAACGTTTTATTCTTGTTTGCTTGATCTCTCAATGTTTTGCTGTTAAAATTCTTTGTTTCCCAGCACAGGCATGTGCTAATATTGTATCACCAATCATGACACCCAAGTACAAGGAAACATAGAACGTTTTATTCTTGTTTGATTGATCTTTCCATGTTTTTCTGTTAAAACTCTTTGTTTCCCAGCACAGGCATGTGCTCATATTGAAAAACCAATCAGCACATACAAGTACAAGGCAACATAGAACATTTTCTTCTTGTTTGGTTCATCTTTCCCTGTTTTGCTGTTGAAATTCTTCATTTCCCAGCACAGTCATGTGCTAATATTGAATAACCAATCAGCACATACCAGTGCAAGGCAACATAGAAGTTTTCTTCTTTTCTTGTTTGGTTGATCTTTCCATGATTTGTTGTTAAAATTCTTTATTTCCCAGCACAGGCATGTGCTAATATTGAATATCCAGTCACCACACACAAGTACAAGGCAACATAGAACAATATTTTTTGTTTGGTTGATCTGTCAATGTTTTGCTGTTAAAATTCTTCATTTCCCAGCACAGGCATGTGCTAATATTGAATAACCAATCAGCACATACAAGTACAAGGCAACATAGCACAATCTTCTCTTGTTTGATTGATCTGTCCATGTTTTGCCGTTAAATGTCATTATTTTCCAGCACAGGCATGTGCTCATATTATATAACCAATTATGACACTCAAGTACAAGGAAACATAGAACAATCTTCTCTTGTTTGGTTGATCTGTCCATGTTTTGCTGTTAAATGTCTTATTTCCCATCATAGGCATGTGCTAATATTGTATCATCAATCATGACACTCAAGTACAAGGAAACATAGAACTTTTTATTCTTGTTTGCTTGATCTCTTAATGTTTTGCTGTTAAAATTCTTTGTTTCCCAGCACAGGCATGTGCTAATATTGTATCACCAATCATGACACCCAAGTACAAGGAAACATAGAACGTTTTATTCTTGTTTGATTGATTTCTCCATGTTTTTCTGTTAAAACTCTTTGTTTCCCAGCACAGGCATGTGCTCATATTGAAAAACCAATCAGCACATACAAGTACAAGGCAACATAGAACATTTTCTTCTTGTTTGGTTCATCTTTCCCTGTTTTGCTGTTGAAATTCTTCATTTCCCAGCACAGACATGTGCTAATATTCAATAACCAATCAGCACATACCAGTGCAAGGCAACATAGAAGTTTTCTTCTTTTCTTGTTTGGTTGATCTTTCCATGATTTGTTGTTAAAATTCTTTATTTCCCAGCACAGGCATGTGCTAATATTTAATATCCAATCACCACACACAAGTACAAGGCAACATAGAACAATATTTTTTGTTTGGTTGATCTGTCAATGTTTTGCTGTTAAAATTCTTCATTTCCCAGCACAGGCATGTGCTAATATTGAATAACCAATCAGCACACACAAGTACAAGGCAACATAGAACAATCTTCTCTTGTTTGGTTGATCTGTCCATGTTTTGCTGTTAAATGTCAT
This sequence comes from Panopea generosa, assembly GCA_029582155.1. NCBI lineage: Eukaryota > Metazoa > Mollusca > Bivalvia > Adapedonta > Hiatellidae > Panopea > Panopea generosa. The sequence continues at coordinate 34,103,665 of CM055896.1, forward strand.
TATTTTCCAGCACAGGCATGTGCTCATATTATATAACCAATCATGACACTCAAGTACAAGGAAACATAGAACAATCTTCTCTTGTTTGGTTGATCTGTCCATGTTTTGCTGTTAAATGTCTTATTTCCCATCATAGGCATGTGCTAATATTGTATCACCAATCATGACACTCAAGTACAAGGAAACATAGAACGTTTTATTCTTGTTTGCTTGATCTCTTAATGTTTTGCTGTTAAAATTCTTTGTTTCCCAGCACAGGCATGTGCTAATATTGTATCACCAATCATGACACCCAAGTACAAGGAAACATAGAACGTTTTATTCTTGTTTGATTGATTTCTCCATGTTTTTCTGTTAAAACTCTTTGTTTCCCAGCACAGGCATGTGCTCATATTGAAAAACCAATCAGCACATACAAGTACAAGGCAACATAGAACATTTTCTTCTTGTTTGGTTCATCTTTCCCTGTTTTGCTGTTGAAATTCTTCATTTCCCAGCACAGACATGTGCTAATATTGAATAACCAATCAGCACATACCAGTGCAAGGCAACATAGAAGTTTTCTTCTTTTCTTGTTTGGTTGATCTTTCCATGATTTGTTGTTAAAATTCTTTATTTCCCAGCACAGGCATGTGCTAATATTGAATATCCAATCACCACACACAAGTACAAGGCAACATAGAACAATATTTTTTGTTTGGTTGATCTGTCAATGTTTTGCTGTTAAAATTCTTCATTTCCCAGCACAGGCATGTGCTAATATTGAATAACCAATCAGCACACACAAGTACAAGGCAACATAGAACAATCTTCTCTTGTTTGGTTGATCTGTCCATGTTTTGCTGTTAAATGTCTTTATTTCACAGTACAGACATCTTCTAATATTGAATAACCAACCTGCACACACAAGTACAAGGTGACATAGAAATTTTTTCTCATTGTTTGGTTGATATATCCATGTTTTGCTGGTAATTTTTTTTATTTCCCAGCAAAAGCATGTGCTTATATTGAATAACCAATCAGCACATACAAGTACAAGGCAACATATGAACATTTTCTTCTGTTTTGTTGATCTTTCCATGTTTTGCTGTTAAAATTGTTTATACCCCAGCACAGGCATGTGCTAATATTGTATTACCAATCAACACATACAAGTACAAGGCAACATAGAACAATATTCTCTTGTTTGGTTGATCTGTCCATGTTGTGCTGTTAAATGTCTATTTCCAAGGACAGACATGCGCTAATATTGAATTAGCAATCAACACATATAAGTACAAGGCAGCATAGAATAATAGTTTGGTCGATTTGTCCACGTTTTGCTGTTAAAGTTGTTTATTTTCCAGCACAAGCGTATGCTAATATTGAATAACCAATCAGCACATAAAAGTACAAAGCAACATAGAACATTTTATTCTTGTTTGGTTGATCTGTCCATGTCATTATTTCCTAGCACAGGCATGTGCTCATATTGAATAACAATTCAGTACAATGTCATACAAGTACAAGGCAACATAGAATGTTTTTTTGTTTGGTTGACCTGTCCTGGTTTTGCTGTTAATTTTCTTTATTTTCCAGCACAGTCATGCGCTAATATTGATTAACTAATTAGCACATATAAGTACAAGGCAACATAGAATTTTTTTTTTCTTGTAGGTAATAAATTGATTAGGAAATCTCTTACTGGGGTTTTCTTGCTATGTATATTATCTGACTTCTTTAAATCTGTTCATGTAATAAATAATTGGTTATCTCCTTGTATACTTACTAGTAAATATCAAAATTTCATCTGTTTGTTTTAACAAATTTCATTTTTATATTTATATATCAAATTTCATTTAAAAGGCCAACAATATTTTGTCTTTGAAGCAGTCCCAGACTATAGTAGTTTTCTAATTAATTTATTTGAGTAATTAAATTGTTCATTATCATAAAATATTGGCTTTCGGACAAGATGTTTGTCCTGGCTTGCAATCTGTTTTTACTGAGAGAAAAAATAAGTATTTCATGTTTAAATTGAATATTTGCATGTATGGTTAGCACAAAATATTATATACATTTATACACTTCAAAACTTTTCTTTTGAGCAAAATCAAATAATTTGCACAATATGGAATATTTACAAATCTTATATTTAATGAACTGATTAACATAAACTTCATTTGAAATTCACATGGCAATAAAAGATATTAAAATAGGTATATACTTATAGTGTCTATTATTGATTGTTGATGAGTTGAATCTTTTATTATGAACAGTCAATTTTGTTTAACACAAAATATTTTAATGTATAATTGTGTACAGTGTTACAATTTAAAATGGAATCAGATTAATATTTTATATCAATGACTATAGACACTTACTTGTAAATTTTGAAAACTGTTATTATTCTGTTATTACACACTTTCGGTCAGAACATGTTTTTTTCTTATTCTTCACAAATGCATTTGTAGTTTTAGAATTGAAATTCATTTATATATACCAAATTTCGTCAAACCAAATGACAAATAAAGTCTTACTCTGAGAAGCAGTCCTCACACTAATTAGTAATTTTCTAATCAATTTGTCATTAATGAGCCAATTAAAGTGATCATCCTAGCTATATACTATACTTACTCACTATATTAAGAGGTTGTTTGTTCCAAGGTGCAAACATTGTGCTTGGTTTGAGTACAGTAAAAGTTAATTGCTAATTAGTGACATTAAAGTGTTAATTGTCTTATGAGCATATAATAGTTGTTCATTATTTTCAGTTGTTTTAAAAAATATTCTAATAAAGATTTTTTGTTTAATTTTTTAAAATAAATGGGGATTGATGATTTAATCATTAAAATAATTATGTTAATTGTTTTTACAGGATAATTTTGCTGTATTTTCCATTGATATTTTGAAAATATTTTAAGAAGGTTTTTAAAATTGTTCTGTAATATTTTTTTTAAATAAATGAACTCAGATTGATTAAATCTTTAAAAATATATATATATATATTTTGTGTTATTGCTTTGAATGTATCATTCTGTAATGTTTCAAGGGATGTTCTGGGATGATTAAGTTCAAAATATGCAATTGGTTTATGATGTTAATTACATTTCATAAGATGGCTTGTAAAGATATATTCTTTTGAATTGACTAAATATATAAACTATGGTTAAAAAATGAGACCACTAACAAGATGAAATTTTATTGAAATATGTTCTATTTTAAATATTTTCAACTTGAGAAAATTCAAGGTTACATAACATTTTTTTGTTAAAATATTGTTAAAGACATTTAATCATTCTTGTAATTTTAAACACATTCTGTAATGAAAATTATTTAAATGTTATTACTACAAAAAGTTACAGATATTGTTGAACTAAGATTCTGATTTCTGTTTATAATTTAAAAATAGAAACAGGAAGATATGCTATACAGAGACTAGAGAGACAAGACAGACTGTGTATATACTGTGATGAAAAAATAGAAAAGGATTCCATTTTATCATTGAATGTAAAGCTTATAGTACTATGAGAGAAAAATATATTAAAAAATAATATACAAACAGAAGTAGCACGACGTTTAAATTTTTAAAGTTATTAAAATCATCAAATAAGAATATGATTCTTCAATCTTTGTCAATTTATTGCAGAGGCAACATTGTATTCTTGTTGGTCAATCTATCCATGTTTTCTGATGAAAGTCTTTATTTCCTAGCACAGGCATATGCTAATATTGTATAACCTATCAGCACATACAAGTACAAGGCAACATACAACAATCTTCTCTTGTTTAGTTGCTATTTCCATGTTTTGCTGTTAAAATTCTTAATTTCCCAGCACAGGCATGTGCTAATATTGAATAACCAATCAGCACACACAAGTACAAGGCAAAATAGAACAATCTTCTCTTGTTTGGTTGATCTGTCGTTATTTTGCTGTTAAATGTCTTTATTTCCCAGCACAGGCATGTGCTAATATTGTATTACCAATCAGCATATACAAGTACAAGGTAACATAGAACATTTTCTTCTTGTTTGGTTAATATGTCCATGTTTTGCTATTAAAATTTTTTATTTCCCAGCACAAGCATGTGCTAATATTGAATTAACAATCAGCACATACAAGTACAAGGCAACATAAAACATTTTCTTCTGTTTTGTTGATCTTTCCATGTTTTGCTGTTAACATTCTTTATTTCCAAGCACAGGCATGTGCTAATATTGTATTACCAATCAGCACACACAAGTACAAGGCAACATAGAACAATATTCTCTTGTTCCGTTGATCTGTCCATGTTTTGTTGTTAAATGTCTTTATTTCCCAACACAAACATCTTCTAATATTGAATTAGTAAGCAGCACATATAAGTACAAGGCAACATAGAACAATATTGACTTGTTTGGTTGATCTGTCCATGTTTTGCTGTTAAATTTCTTTATTATACAGCACAGGTATGTGCTAATATTGAATAACCAATCAGCACATTAAAGTACAAGTAAACATAGAACATTTTCTTCTTGTATGGTTGATCTGTCCATGTTTTGCTGTTAAATGTCTTTATTTCCCAGCACAGACATGTGCTAATATTGAATTAGCAATCAGCACATATAAGTACAAGGCAATATAGAAGAAAATTCACTTGTTTGGTTGATCTGTCCATGTTTTGCTGTTAAAGTTCTGTATTTCCCAGCACAGGCATGTGCTAATATTGAATAACAAATCAGCACATACAAATACAAGGCAACATAGAACATTGTCTTCTTGTTTGGTCGATCTGTCCATGTTTTCTGATGCATGTCTTTATTTCCCAGCACAGGCATATCCTAATATTGTATAACCAATCAGCACATACAAGTACAATGTGACATACAACAATCTTCTCTTGTTTGGTTGATCTGTCAATGTTTTGCTGTTAAAATTCCTAATTTCCCAGCACGGGCATGTGCTAATATTGAATAACCAATCAGCACACACAAGTACAAGGCAACATAGAACAATCTTCTCTTGTGGTTCCGGCTTCGAATAGAATCACTGCTGATCTCTGCAGCGGGGTAGGAATCCTCCAAATGGGTGTCAGTGTTCATTTTATCATTTTTTGTCATGTTCACTATTGTGGTTTAATTATCAACCCCTGTGTGGTTTCAAGGAGCCATATGAGTGATGGCAAGAATAGGACCACTGTGGCTCAAACATGTCGTAAGAAGCGACAATCTGAGTAATACAATAGAATTAGCTGAAACTCTGCAGTTCTGCAGGTATCAAGGTTCTAGGTTCATTCTGCATTATCATTAGTTGGTGTGTTTTTTTTTAAAATCTGTCTGTTAATTTGTTGTTTTGTACATGTAGAGTGAACCTTCCTTCCTGTTGGCGTCGAATAACCTATAATGTGTTGGTACGCCGTAAAACCCTATTCATTCATTCATTCATTCATTCATTCATTCATTCATTCTCTTATTTTGGTTGATCTGTCCTTGTTTTGCTGTTAAATGTCTTTATTTCCCAACACAGGCATGTGCTAATATTGAATAACCAATCAGCACATACAAGTACAAGGTGACATAGAACATTTTCTTCTTGTTTGGTTGATATGTCCATGTTTTGCTGTTAAAATCTCTTATTTCCAAGCACAGGCATGTGCTAATATTGTATTACCTATCAGCATATACAGGTACAAGGCAACATAGAACATTTTCTTCTTGTTTGGTTGATCTTTCCATGCTTTGCTGTTAAAATTCTTTATTTCACTACAAAGGCATGTGCTAATATTGTATTACCAATCATTACATACAAGTACAAGGCAACATAAAACATTTTCTTCTGTTTTATTGATCTGTCCCATGTTTTGCTGTTAAAATTCTTTATTTCACTACAAAGGCATGTGCTTATATTGTATTACCAATCAGCACACACAAGTACAAGGCAACATAGAACAATATTCTCTTGATTTTGTTGATCTGTCCATGTTTTGCTGTTAAATGTCTTTATTTCACAGTACAGACATCTTCTAATATTGAATAACCAACCTGCACACACAAGTACAAGGCAACATAGAACAATCTTCTGTTAATTGGTTGATCTGTCCATGTTTTGCTGTTGAAGTTTTTTTATTTCACAGCACATGCATGTGCTAATATTGAATAACCAATCAGCACATTAAAGTACAAGGCAACATAGAACTTTTTCTTCTTGTTTGGTCGATCTGTCAATGTTTTCTGATGAATGTCTTTATTTCCCAGGACAGGCATGTGCTAATATTGAATAACCAATCAGCACATACAAGTACAAGGCAACATAGAACAATCCTCTCTTATTTGGTTGATCTGTCCATGTTTTGCTGTTGAATGTCTTTATTTCCCAGCACAAGCATGTGCTAATATTGAATAACCAATCAGCACACACAAGTACAAGGCAACATAGAACAATATTCTCTTGTTTGGTTGATCTGTCCGTGTTTTGCTGTAAAATGTCTGTATTTCCCAGCACAGGCATGTGCTAATATTGTATTACCAATCAACACACACAAGTACAAGGCAACATAGAACAATATTTTCTTGTTTGGTTGATCTGTCCATGTTTTGCTGTTAAAGTTGTTTATTTCCCAGTTCATGCATGTGCTAATATTAAATAACCAATCAGCACATACAAGTACAAGGCAACATAGAACATTTTCTTCTTGTTTGGTTGATCTCTTCATGTTTTACTATTAAAATTCATTATTTCCCAGCACAGGCATGTGCTAATATTGTATTACCTATCAGCACACACAAGTACAAGGCAACATAGAACAATCTTATCTTGTTTGGTTGATCTGTCCATATTTTGCTGTAAAATGTCTTTATTTCCCAGCACAGGCATGTGCTTATATTGTAACACCAACCAGCACACACACCAAGTACAAGGCAATGTAAATGTAGGACAATCTTCTCTTGTTTGGTTGATCTGTCCATGTTTTGCTGTAAAATGTCTTTATTTCCCAGCACAGGCATGTGCTAATATTGAAACACCAACCAGCACACACAAGTACAAGGCAACATAGAACAATCTTGTCTTGTTTGGTTGATCTGTCCATCTTTTGCTGTTCAATGTCTTGATTTCCCAGTACAGGCATGTGCTAATATTGTATTACCAATTATCCCACTCAAATTGAAGGCAACATAGAACAATATTCTTTTGTTTGGTTGATCTTTCCATGTTTTGCTGTTAAAATTCTTTATTTCGCAGCACAGGCATGTGCTAATATTAAATAACCTATCAGCACACACAAGTCCAAGGCAATATAGAACAATCTTCTCTTGTTTGGTTGATCTGTTCATGTTTTGCTGTTAAATGTCTTTATTTCCCAACACAGGCATGTGCTAATATTGAATATCCAATCACCACACACAAGTACAAGGCAACATAGAACAGTTTCTTCTTGTTTGGTTGTTCTCTCCATATTTTGCTGTTAAAATTCTTTTTTTTCCAGCACAGGCATGTGCTAATATTGAATAACCGATCAGCACACACAAGTACAAGGCAACATAGAGCAATCTTTTCTTTTTTGGTTGATCTGTCCATGTTTTGCTGTTAAATGTCTTTATTTCCCAGCACAGACATGTGCTTATATTCAATTAGCAATCTGCAAATATAAATACAAGGCAACATAGAACAATATTCTCTTGTTTGGTCGAATTGTCTATGTTTTACTGTTAAAGTTTTTTTATTTCCCAGAACAGGCATGGTAGATCTTTCCATGTTTTCTGATGAATGTCTTTATTTCCCAGCACACGCATGTGCTAATTTTGAACACTCTGCACATACAAATAGAAGGTAAATACAACAATCTTCTCTTGTTTGGTTGATCTGTTCATGTTTTGCTGTTAATTGTCTCTATATCCCAGTACAGGCATGTACTAATATTGAAAAACCGATCAGCACATACAAGTACAAGGTGACATAAAACATTTTCTTCTTGTATGGTTGATATGTCCATGTTTTGCTGTTAAAATGTCTTTATTTCCCATCACAGGCATGTGCTTATATTGTATTACCAATCAACACACACAAGTACAAGGCAACATAGAACAATATTTTCTTGTTTGGTTGATCTGTCCATGTTTTGCTGTTAAAATTCTTTATTTCCCAGCACAGACATGTGCTAATATTGAATAACCAATCAGCACATACAAGTACAAGGCAACATAGAACATTTTCTTCTTGTTTGGTTGATATGTTCATGTTTTACTATTAAAATTCATTATTTCCCAGCACAGCCATGTGCTAATATTGAATTACCAAGTAGCACATACAAGTACAATGCAACATAGAACATTTTCTTCTATTTGGTTGATCTTCACATGTTTTGCTGTTAAAATGTCTTTATTTCCCAGCACAGGCATGTGCTTATATTGTATTACCAATCTGCACACACAAGTACAAGGCAACATAGAACAATCTTCTTCTATTTGGTTGATCTTCACATGTTTTGCTGTTAAAATGTCTTTATTTCCCAGCACAGGCATGTGCTTATATTGTATTACCAATCAGCACACACAAGTACAAGGCAACATAGAACAATCTTCTCTTGTTTGGTTGATCTGTCCATGTTTTGCTGTTAAATGTCTTTATTTCCCAGCACAGGCATGTGCTAATATTGTATTACCAATCAGCACACACAAGTACAAGGCAACATAAAACAATCTTCTCTTGTTTGTTTGATCTCTCCATATTTTGCTGTTAAATGTCTTTATTTCCCAGCATGGATATATGCTAGTATTTAATTAGCAATCAGCACATATAAGTACAAAGCAACATACAACAATATTCTCTTGTTTGGTCAATCTGTCCATGTTGTGCTGTTAAATGTCTTTATTTCCTAGCACAGGCATGTGCTAATAATGAATAATCAATCAGCACATATAAGTACGAGGCAACATACAACAATCTTCTCTTATTTGGTTGATCTTTCCATCGTTTGCTGTTAAAATTCATTATTTCCCAGCACATGTATGTGCTAATATTGAATAACCAATCGGCACACACAAGTACAAGGCAACATAGAACAATATTCACTTGTTTGGTCGATCTGTCCATGGTTTGCTGTTAAAGTTCTTTATTTTCCAGCACAGGCATGTGCTAATATTGAATAACCAATCAGCACACACAAGTACAAGGCAACATAGAACATTTTCTTCTTGTTTGGTTGATATGTTCATGTTTTACTATTAAAATTCATTATTTCCCAGCACAGCCATGTGCTAATATTGAATTACCAAGTAGCACATACAAGTACAATGCAACATAGAACATTTTCTTCTATTTGGTTGATCTTCACATGTTTTGCTGTTAAAATGTCTTTATTTCCCAGCACAGGCATGTGCTTATATTGTATTACCAATCAGCACACACAAGTACAAGGCAACATAGAACAATCTTCTCTTGTTTGGTTGATCTGTCCATGTTTTGCTGTTAAATGTCTTGATTTCCCAGCACAAGCATGTGCTAATATTGTATTACTAATCAGCACACACAAGTACAAGGCAACATAGAACAATCTTCTCTTGTTTGTTTGATCTCTCCATGTTTTGCTGTTAAATGTCTTTATTTCCCAGCACAGATATATGCTAGTATTTAATTAGCAATCAGTACATATAAGTACAAAGCAACATACAACAATATTCTCTTGTTTGGTCAATCTGTCCATGTTTTGCTGTTAAATGTCTTTATTTCCTAGCACAGGCATGTGCTAATAATGAATAATCAATCAGCACATACAAGTACGAGGCAACATACAACAATCTTCTCTTATTTGGTTGATCTTTCCATCGTTTGCTGTTAAAATTCATTATTTCCCAGCACATGTATGTGCTAATATTGAATAACCGATCAGCACATACAAGTACAAGGTGACATAGAACATTTTCTTCTTGTATGGTTGATATGTCCATGTTTTGCTGTTAAAATGTCTTTATTTCCCAGCACAGGCATGTGCTTATATTGTATTACCAATCAACACACACAAGTACAAGGCAACATAGAACAATATTTTCTTGTTTGGTTGATCTGTCCATGTTTTGCTGTTAAAATTCTTTATTTCCCAGCACAGACATGTGCTAATATTGAATAACCAATCAGCACATACAAGTACAAGGCAACATAGAACATTTTCTTCTTGTTTGGTTGATATGTTCATGTTTTACTATTAAAATTCATTATTTCCCAGCACAGCCATGTGCTAATATTGAATTACTAAGTAGCACATACAAGTACAATGCAACATAGAACATTTTCTTCTATTTGGTTGATCTTCACATGTTTTGCTGTTAAAATGTCTTTATTTCCCAGCACAGGCATGTGCTTATATTGTATTACCAATCAGCACACACAAGTACAAGGCAACATAGAACAATCTTCTCTTGTTTGGTTGATCTGTCCATGTTTTGCTGTTAAATGTCTTTATTTCCCAGCACAGGCATGTGCTAATATTGTATTAGCAATCAGCACACACAAGTACAAGGCAACATAAAACAATCTTCTCTTGTTTGTTTGATCTCTCCATGTTTTGCTGTTAAATGTCTTTATTTCCCAGCACAGATATATGCTAGTATTTAATTAGCAATCAGCACATATAAGTACAAAGCAACATACAACAATATTCTCTTGTTTGGTCAATCTGTCCATGTTGTGCTGTTAAATGTCTTTATTTCCTAGCACAGGCATGTGCTAATAATGAATAATCAATCAGCACATATAAGTATGAGGCAACATACAACAATCTTCTCTTATTTGGTTGATCTTTCCATCGTTTGCTGTTAAAATTCATTATTTCCCAGCACATGTATGTGCTAATATTGAATAACCAATCGGCACACACAAGTACAAGGCAACATAGAACAATATTCACTTGTTTGGTCGATCTGTCCATGGTTTGCTGTTAAAGTTCTTTATTTTCCAGCACAGGCATGTGCTAATATTGAATAACCAATCAGCACACACAAGTACAAGGCAACATAGAACATTTTCTTCTTGTTTGGTTGATATGTTCATGTTTTACTATTAAAATTCATTATTTCCCAGCACAGCCATGTGCTAATATTGAATTACCAAGTAGCACATACAAGTACAATGCAACATAGAACATTTTCTTCTATTTTGTTGATCTTCACATGTTTTGCTGTTAAAATGTCTTTATTTCCCAGCACAGGCATGTGCTTATATTGTATTACCAATCAGCACACACAAGTACAAGGCAACATAGAACAATCTTCTCTTGTTTGGTTGATCTGTCCATGTTTTGCTGTTAAATGTCTTGATTTCCCAGCACAGGCATGTGCTAATATTGTATTACTAATCAGCACACACAAGTACAAGGCAACATAGAACAATCTTCTCTTGTTTGTTTGATCTCTCCATGTTTTGCTGTTAAATGTCTTTATTTCCCAGCACAGATATATGCTAGTATTTAATTAGCAATCAGCACATATAAGTACAAAGCAACATACAACAATATTCTCTTGTTTGGTCAATCTGTCCATGTTTTGCTGTTAAATGTCTTTATTTCCTAGCACAGGCATGTGCTAATAATGAATAATCAATCAGCACATACAAGTACGAGGCAACATACAACAATCTTCTCTTATTTGGTTGATCTTTCCATCGTTTGCTGTTAAAATTCATTATTTCCCAGCACATGTATGTGCTAATATTGAATAACCGATCAGCACATACAAGTACAAGGTGACATAGAACATTTTCTTCTTGTATGGTTGATATGTCCATGTTTTGCTGTTAAAATGTCTTTATTTCCCAGCACAGGCATGTGCTTATATTGTATTACCAATCAACACACACAAGTACAAGGCAACATAGAACAATATTTTCTTGTTTGGTTGATCTGTCCATGTTTTGCTGTTAAAATTCTTTATTTCCCAGCACAGACATGTGCTAATATTGAATAACCAATCAGCACATACAAGTACAAGGCAACATAGAACATTTTCTTCTTGTTTGGTTGAAATGTTCATGTTTTACTATTAAAATTCATTATTTCCCAGCACAGCCATGTGCTAATATTGAATTACTAAGTAGCACATACAAGTACAATGCAACATAGAACATTTTCTTCTATTTGGTTGATCTTCACATGTTTTGCTGTTAAAATGTCTTTATTTCCCAGCACAGGCATGTGCTTATATTGTATTACCAATCAGCACACAGAAGTACAAGGCAACATAGAACAATCTTCTCTTGTTTGGTTGATCTGTCCATGTTTTGCTGTTAAATGTCTTTATTTCCCAGCACAGGCATGTGCTAATATTGTATTAGCAATCAGCACACACAAGTACAAGGCAACATAAAACAATCTTCTCTTGTTTGTTTGATCTCTCCATGTTTTGCTGTTAAATGTCTTTATTTCCCAGCACAGATATATGCTAGTATTTAATTAGCAATCAGCACATATAAGTACAAAGCAACATACAACAATATTCTCTTGTTTGGTCAATCTGTCCATGTTGTGCTGTTAAATGTCTTTATTTCCTAGCACAGGCATGTGCTAATAATGAATAATCAATCAGCACATATAAGTACGAGGCAACATACAACAATCTTCTCTTATTTGGTTGATCTTTCCATCGTTTGCTGTTAAAATTCATTATTTCCCAGCACATGTATGTGCTAATATTGAATAACCAATCGGCACACACAAGTACAAGGCAACATAGAACAATATTCACTTGTTTGGTCGATCTGTCCATGGTTTGCTGTTAAAGTTCTTTATTTTCCAGCACAGGCATGTGCTAATATTGAATAACCAATCAGCACACACAAGTACAAGGCAACATAGAACATTTTCTTCTTGTTTGGTTGATATGTCCATGTTTTGCTGTTAAAATGTCTTTATTTCCCAGCACAGGCATGTGCTTATATTGTATTACCAATCAACACACACAAGTACAAGGCAACATAGAACAATATTTTCTTGTTTGGTTGATCTGTCCATGTTTTGCTGTTAAAATTCTTTATTTCCCAGCACAGGCATGTGGTAATATTGAATAACCAATCAGCACACACAAGTACAAGGCAACATAGAACATTTTCTTCTTGTTTGGTTGATATGTTCATGTTTTACTATTAATATTCATTATTTCCCAGCACAGCCATGTGCTAATATTGAATTACCAAGTAGCACATACAAGTACAATGCAACATAGAACATTTTCTTCTATTTGGTTGATCTTCACATGTTTTGCTGTTAAAATGTCTTTATTTCCCAGCACAGGCATGTGCTTATATTGTATTACCAATCAGCACACACAAGTACAAGGCAACATAGAACAATCTTCTCTTGTTTGGTTGATCTGTCCATGTTTTGCTGTTAAAATTCTTTATTTCCCAGCACAGACATGTGCTAATATTGAATAACCAACCAGCACACACAAGTACAAGGCAATATAGAGCAATCTTCTCTTGTTTGGTTGATCTTGTTTGGTCGATCTGTCCATGTTTTCTGATGAATGTCTTTATTTCCCTGCATAGGCATATGCTAATATTGTATTACTATTCAGCACACACAAGAACAAGGTAACATAGAACAATATTCTCTTGTTTTGTTGATCTGTCCATGTTTTGCTGTTAAATGTCTTTATATATTTCCCAGCACAGACGTGCTAATATTGAATTAGCATCAGCACATAGAAGTACAAGGCAATATAGAACAAAATTCACGTGTTTGGTCAATCTGTCCATGTTTTGCTGTTTAAGTTCTGTATTTCCCAGCACAAGCATGGGCTAATATTGAATTATCAATCAGCACATACAAGTACAAGGAAACATAGAACATTGTCTTCTTGTTTGGTTGATCTGTCCATGTTTTCTGGTGAATGTCTTTATTTCCCAGCACAAGCATGTGCTAATATTGAATAACCAATCAGCACATACAAGTACAATACAACATACAACAATATTCACTTGTTTGGTTGGTCTTTCCATATTTTGCTGTTAAAATTCCTAATTTCCTAGCACATGCATGTGCTTATATTGAGTTAGCAATAAGCACATATAAGTACAAGGCAACAAAGAACAATATTATCTTGTTTGGTTGATGTTTCAATGCTTTGCTGTTAAATGTCTTTATTTCCCAGCACAGGCATGTGCTAATATTGAATAACCAATCAGCATATAAAAGTACAAGGCAACATAGAACATTTTCTTGTTTTATTGATCTCTCCATGTTTTCCTGTTAAAATTCTTTATTTCAAAGCACAGGCATGTGCTAATATTGAATTACCAATCAGCATATACAAGTACAAGACAACATAGAACATTTTCTTCTGTTTTGTTGATCTTTCCATGTTTTGCTGTTAAAATTCTTTATTTCCCAGCACAGACATGTGCTAATATTGAATTACCAATCAGCACATACAAGTACAAGGCAACAGAACATTTTCTCTTCTTTGGTCGATCTCTCCATGTTTTACTGTTAACAGTCTTTATTTTCCAGCACAGGCATGTGCTAATATTGTATTACCATTCAGCACATACAAGTACAATTCAACAGAACATTTTCTTTTGTTTGGTTGATCTCTCCATCATTTGCTATTAAAATTCTTTATTTTCCAGCTCATGTGCTAATATTGTATAACCAATCAGCACCTACAAGTACAAAGCAACATAGAACAATATTCTCTTGTTTTGTTGATCTGTCCATGTTTTGCTGTTAAATGTCTTCATTTCCCAGCACAGACATCTCCTAATATTGAATTAGTAATCAGCACATATAAGTAAAAGGCAACATACAACAATATTCTCTTTTTGGTCGATCTGTCCATGTTTTGCTGTTAAAATTCTTTATTTCCCAGCACATGCATGTGCTAATATTGAATAACCAATCAGCACACACAAGTACAAGGCAACATAGAGAAATCTTGTCTTGTTTGGATGATCTGTCCATGTTTTGCTGTTAAAATTCTTTATTCCCAGCACAGGCATGTGCTAATATTGTATTACCAATCAGCGCACACAAGTACAAGGTAACATAGAACAATCATTTCTTGTTTGGTTGATCTGTCCATGTTTTGCTGTTGGATGTCTTTATTTCCCAGCACAGGCATGTGCTAAAATTGTATTGCCAATCAGCACACACAAGAACAAGGCAACATAAAACAATATTCTCTTGTTTTGTTGATCTCTCCATGTTTTGCTGTTAAAAGTCTTTATTTCCCAGCACAGATACAGACCCTAAACCGCTCTAGTACCCCAAATGCACGCAAACGGAGTGCACTCAGAGCGTAAGCGGAGCGCGAGCGTAGCGCAGACGGAGCGCAAACGGAGCGCAGATTGAGCGCTGACGGAGCGGACTTGGACCGTAAGCAAACGCTGGATTTTAAATAATAAACGCACTCCTGAACGCATGAAATAGATCGAGTGCACTCAGACACGCTGAATGCACTCAGATACGCTGAGTGCACTCATGTGCGCAGTATATGCAGTATACGCTAGACACAATAAGATAACTGATAACAGAAATATTCGTGCGCTACTGAGTGCACTCGTTCATTCGGATACACTCTTTTTCATTATTTAATCGTGAAGTCGATACTTAAAATCGAGATAACAAAGAAATTTTCTTTCACATAAATATAAACCATGTAGTGTATATAAATGTTTTATTGTAAGACGCATGATAAAACTTATTTTGGTCAATAATTTATTAATTATAACATAAATATCAATATTTAGCTGATCAATACAATAATGTTTACAATACCTATCATACAATAGACGACACATCAATGGTTATCTACGGTTTCAAGGCTAATTTAGTTGCATGTTTAAGCATGATGTGGTTTGCGCAACAAAAATATAAATAATTATATATATTGTGTAAATAACAATTCGAAAAGATGTAATATGAATTCACTATTTGCCGTGTTATTTCGATATAAATTAGTTATAGAACATACAAAACATGTACTTTATTTCGATTTAAGCGTATACTGCTTCAAATACAAAAATAACAAAGCATGCGTGAATTAAACAAAACATAGATATGCGGAAAATTATATGATTATGATTCTATTTGTTTGGGTATTTCGGCAAAATAAAAATTACAAATTTTCAATTTAACTTGGACTTTAGTTTTATATTTTCCCCAAACATAGTTACACTGAGTTTGTGCTTAGTTGTGAACAAATCTACGTTAATCTGTTATATTGCAATTAAAGTGAAAACATTATACTCGTGCACATCTCATTAAAATAATAGTAATAAATTAATTGTATTCTAAAATATAAAGTGGGTCAGTAGTACAGCGGATAGGGTGCTGGCTTCAGACGGCAGAGGTCGCGAGTTTGGCCCAGGCTCTACCCGACCTCTCGAAACACAATTCAGTACCAGATCTAATAAGGGAATGCACTGGAGAATGCATAAGCTCCGAGCTTACTTCACAATGAAGCTAAATTAAATTAATGTAAAATAAATGTATGTATGCCAGATTAACACGACAGACCGAAATAACACATTAGACACAGGAAATAAAAACTAGTAAACGTAAATTTCTAGGTGACCTTTTTGAGGTTGTGATTTTATATTGACTAAAGAACAGCTTTTGATCATGAGGAAGGTTTAAATAAACAAAAAAGAACATGTATTCACTGCCTATAAAAAAGTAAATATATTGTTTTCCCGCTTTCCTACAAAATCGATACGCCTGATCACGTGCACGTTAGCACGTAACAATTAAGCCATTATAAAAGCTGTGAAAGGGGCAACAAGTAAGAAATGACAACAATAATAATAATAAGAATAATAATAATAATAATAAAGAAGAAAAAATAGTCAGATAATAATAATATAATAATATAATAATACAATAATATAATAATATAATAATATAATAATAAAGTAATATAGCAATAATAATAATATTAACAATAATAGTAATAAATAATAATAAAATATATAGATATTAATAATAATGAGGATAATAATAATATTATAAAAAATCTGCATATTTTAGTATTGATTTTGACTATATATTTCTTCTCCAATCACATGCCGTGGGTTAAATAAAGATTCATTCATCTGGCACAAATTATAATCAAAATGAAAATTACACACCGGCAGGGTTCTTCGTGATCAATGGACCGATAAATCACAAATTAACGATTTATTGACACACATGTGGTTCTCACCATGCGTATCTGTTTTGATGATTGCCATGCAACTCTGCCTTCATAATAGTAATTAAATTGTTATATTAATTGTGAACGACTGACCAGATGCACGTATGCACGTATCCAGTATAAAAGCTGTGACAAATCAATAAGTCAATATGTATATTATAATAACAGCTCCAATGATAATGATATTTAAAAAAATAAAACAAATAATGAAAGTAAAAAATAATACAAATAAAATACTACATTTTTACAAGGAATTATTTAGAGACATGTCTTTAATTTTAATTAGTTTTAAAATTGTAGGATTGTTTTATTTTGTAAATTAACAATTCTGATCCGTTTTTTTATACGAAATCGGTATGGCAGCTGTGGTAAAATGACAGCCCTGAATACACATCCCTTAATACGTGTATGTCACACTTTCTACCATTCATTCAGAACTGGCGTGGGGTTTTCGGTTCGTTAATTTAATGATATTAACATCATGATATTTACATACTAAAGCGATCTGAAACTTCGAATAACCAATATTTTAAATGATTTTTGTATTTGTTGTTAATTGGCTGGCCGTTTTTCTTTTTTATATTTTCTTTTCAATCACATAATGTTGGCTCAATTAAGAATCATCCATCTGGCACGAATTACAATCAAAATGAAATCATACATATCTTCCATGGTCAATAGACCGATAAGTCACCGCTTTAGCATATAACTTAATTGACACGGCTCTCACTGGCATGTGACATAACGTAATTAACACCACGGGTGTGTTGCTGCGTGTCATATAATTAGCGGTATAGCACAGTGGGTGTAGTTTCAAACAAGTTTAATATAGTTTGTCATTTTAAATAATATATTAACATAAAGCATACTATCAGTAAAAGAATAATTTGAGAAACCCACTGAAAAAAGTTCATTGCAAGTATATTTATATACATAATGATGACGAAAATAATTATAAAAACTTAAAATAACAAAATATCTTTTTTAAGTTTAGTAAAGCCACATTTGGACCCAAATCGAGAAAAACACTACAAGATTATTATTTTTCAAAAATCATTTATTATAATGTCGAATTGCATCGCACGGATTATAATAAATTTTTCATCACCCATGCAGTGCATAGTATTGATAATAAAGCTTATTTTAGTTTGAACATTAACAAAACCAGTGATATATCCACATGTTGATTAGTCACTGCTTACACTGAGCAGATTTATGGATTATTATAAGGCCAACGAGGTATCGACAGTATAGAATTATTAATTAAATTTAATTTTTAATAACAATATATTTAGTTTATGTTGATGATGTATATGTAAATTGTGTGGACAAACTTTATTGCTTTCCTATAACAAACGGCTTACTGTATATCAAAGACGATACTGACGCAAACACATGTCAGTCTGGATAACAGAAGCCGGTATAACGTGCGATATTCTTTGATCGCCCAGACCACTGATCACATATCAAAACATAGACACTTCCGTTAAACATGCCTACTATCGATACTAGTTCAACCTTTCGCCCAGCGGGTGACATAATATGTAGACAAACAATCGGATTATGAATTAATTGACCTTGACTAAATCCCATGGATACATTTTATTGCTCCATGGGAACAGATTAAATTAAAAAGTCAATATATAATCATTTTAAAGAGTTGAGATGTTGCGACTGGTTATGGGCCGGAAACCGAACTGAGCAAACTGAACGTTGAGTGAACGCTGAACGAAGCGAACGCTAAGAGGAGTAATAATATAGAGCACTCAGCTATACAGCGCTCGTGAGCGAATACTTGCGTTTGTGAGTGCATTAAATTAACCGCGTTTAATCGAGTGCACGCAAACGGAGCGCGAACTAAGCGCGAACGGAGCGCGAACGGAGTGCAAACTGAGCGCAAACGGAGTGCAATTATGGGGTACTTGAGCTGTTTAGGGTCTGTATGTGCTAGTATTTAATTAGCAATCAGCACATATAAGTACAAGGCAACATATAACAATATTCTCTTGTTTGGTCAATCTGTCCATGTTTTCCTGTTAAATGTATTTATTTCCCAGCACAGGCATGTGCTAATATTGAATAACCAATCAGCATATAAAAGTACTTGGCAACATAGAACATTTTCTTCTTGTTTGGTCGATCTGTCCATGTTTTCTGATGAATGTCTTTATTTCCAAGCACAGCCATGTGCTAATATTGAATAACCATTCAGCACGTACAAGTACAAGGAAACATACAGCAATCTTCTCTTATTTGGTTGATCTTTTCATCATTTGCAATTAAAATTACTTATTTCCCAGCACATGCATGTGCTTATATTGAATAACCAATCAGAACACACATGTACAAGGCAACATAGAACAATATTCATTTGTTTGATCGATCTGTCCATGGTTTGCTGTTCAAGTTCTTTATTTTCCAGCACAGGCATGTGCTAATATTGAATAACCAATCAGCATACAAAAGTACAAGGCAACATACAACAATCTTGTCTTGTTTGGTTGATCTTTTCATGTTTTGTTGTTAACATTCTTTATTTCCCAGCACAGGCATGTGCTAATATTGAAACACCAACCAGCACTTACAAGTACTAGGCAACATAGAACAATCTTCTCTTGTTTGGTTGATCTGTCCAGGTTATGCTGTAAAATGTCTTTATTTCCCAGCACAGGCATGTGCTAATATTGAAACACCAACCAGCACACACAAGTACAAGGCAACATAGAACAATCTTCTCTTGTTTGGTTGATCTGTCCATGTTTTGCTGTTAAATGTCTTTATTTCTCAGCACAGGCATGTGCTAATATTGAATAACCAATCAGCACATACAAGTACAAGGCAACATAAAACATTTTATTCTGTTTGGTTGGTCTTTCCATGTTTTGCTTTTAAAATTCTTTATTTCCAAGCTCAGGCATGTGCTAATATAGAATAACCAATCGCACACAAAAGTACAAGGCAACATAGAACAATCTTGTTTTGTTTGGTTGATCTGTCCATGTTTTGCTGTTAAAGTTCTTTATTTTCCAGCACAGGCAAGTGCTAATATTGAATAACCAATCAGCACATTAAAGTACAAAGCAACATACAACAATCTTGTCTTGTTTGGTTGATCTTTCCATGTTTTGTTGTTAAAATTCTTTATTTCCCAGCACAAGCATGTGCTAATATTGAATAATCAATCAGCAGACACAAGTACAAGGCAACATAGAACAATCTTCTCTTGTTTGGTTGATCTGTCCATGTTTTACTGTTAAATGTCTTTATTTCCCAGCACAGGCATATGCTAATATTGAAACACCAACCAGCACTTACAAGTACCAGGCAACATAGAACAATCTTCTCTTGTTTGGTTTATCTGTCAAGGTGTTGCTGTAAAATGTCTTTATTTCCCAGCACAAGCATGTGCTAATATTGAAACACCAACCAGCACACACAAGTACAAGGCAACATAGAACAATCTTCTCTTGTTTGGTTGATCTGTCCATGTTTTGCTGTTCAATGTTTTTATTTCCCAGCACAGGCATGTGCTAATATTGTATTACCAATCAGCACACACAAGTTCAAGGCAACATAGAACAATATTCTCTTGTTTTGTTGATCTGTCCTTGTTTTGCTGTTAAATGTCTTTCTTTCCAAGCACAGACATGTGCTAATATTGAATTAGCAGCCAGCACATACAAGTACAAATTGACATAGAACAGTTTCTTCTTGTTTTGTTGATATGTCCATGTTTTGCAGTTAAAATTCTTTATTTCCTAGCACAGGCATGTGCTAATATTGAATAACCAATCAGCACATACAAGTACAAGGCAACATAGAACATTTTTCTTCTTGTTTGGTTGGTCTCTTCATATTTTACTATTAAAATTCATTATTTCCCAGCCCAGCCATGTGCTAATATTGAATTACCAAGCAGCACATACAAGTACAAGGCAACATAGAACATTTTCTTCTGTTTGGTTGATCTTTGCCTGTTTTGCTGCTAAAATTCTTTGTTTCCCAGCACAGGCATGTGCTAATATTGTATAACCAATCAGCACACACAAGTACAAGGCAACATAGAACAATATTCTCATGTTTGGTTGATCTGTCCATGTTTTTCTGTTGAATGTCTTTCTTTCCCAGCACAGACATGTGCTAATATTGAATTTGCAACCAGCACATATAAGTACAAGGCAACATAGAACAATATGCACTTGTTTGGTCGATCTGTCCATGTTTTGCTGTTAAAATTCTTTATTTCCCAGCTAATATTGAATAACCAATCAGCACACACAATTATCAGGCATCATACAACAATATTCTTTTGTTTGGTTGATCTGTCCATGTTTTGCTGTTAAATGTCTTTATTTGCCAGCACAGGGATGTGCTGATATTGAATAACCAATCAGCACATACAAGTACATTTATTTTGTTTGTTTGATTTTTCCATGTTTTGCTGTTAGAATTCTTTATTTCCCAGCACAGTGATGTGCTAATATTGAAAAAACAAGTAGCACACAAAAGTACAAGGCAACATAGAATAATATTCTCTTGTTTGGTCGATCTGTCCATGTTTTGCTGTTCAATGTATTTATTTCCCAGCACAGACATGTGCTAATATTATATAACCAATCAGCACATAAAAATACAAGGCAACATAGAACATTTTCTTCTTGTTTGGTCGATCTGTCCATGTTTTCTGATGCATGTCTTTATTTCCCAGCACAGGCATGTGATAATATTGAACAACCAGTCAGCACATACATGTTCAAAGCAACATACAACAATCTTCTCTTGTTTGGTTGATCTTTTCATCGTTTGCTGTTTAAATTTGTTATTTCCCAGCACATGCATGTGCTAATATTGAATAACCAATCAGCACATACAAGTACAAGGCAATATAGAACAATATTCTCTTGTTTGGTTGATCTCTCCATGTTTTGCTGATATAATTCTTTATTTCCCAGCACAGGCATGTGCTTATATTAAATAACCAATCAGCACACACAAAAGTACAAGGAAATATAGAACAATCTTCTCTTGTTTGGTTGATCTCTCTTTGTTTTGCTGTTAAATGTCTTTATTTCCCAGCACAGGCATGTGCTAATATTGAATTAGCAATCAGCACATACATGTACAAAGCAACATAGAACATTTTCTTCTTGTTTGGTTGATCTGTCCATGTTTTGCTGTTAAAATTCTTTATTTCCCAGTGCAAGCATGTGCTAATATTGAATTACCAATCAGCACACACAAGTATAAGGCAACATAGAATAATCTTCTCTTGTTTGGTTGATCTTTCCTTGTTTTGCTGTTAAATGTCTTTATTTCCCAGCACAGGCATGTGCTAATATTGAATTAGCAATCAGCACATACATGTACAAAGCAACATAGAACATTTTTTTCTTGTTTGGTTGATCTTTTGATGTTTTGCTGTGAAAATGTCTTTATTTCCCAGCACAGGCATGTGCTAATATTGTATTAGCAATCAGCACACACAAGTACAAGGCAACATAGAACACTATTCTCTTGTTTGGTTGATCTGTCCATGTTTTGCTGTTAAATGTCTTTATTTCCCTGCACAGACATGTGCTAATATTGAATTAGCAATCAGCACATATAAGTACAAGGCAACATAGAACACTAGTTTGGTCGATCTGTTCACGTTTTGCTGTTAAAGTTGTTTATTTTCCAGCACAAGCATATGCTAATATTGAATGACCAATCAACACATAAAAGTACAAGGCAACATAAAACATTTTCTTCTTGTTTGGTTGATCTGTCCATGTCCTTATTTCCCAGCACAGACATGTGCTCATATTGAATAACAAGTCAGCACAATGTCATACAAGTACAAGGCAACATAGAATGTTTTCTTGTTTGGTTGACCTGTCCTGGTTTTGCTGTTAATTGTCTTTATTTCCCAGCACAGTCATGTGCTAATATTGTTGAACTAATTAGCACATATAAGTACAAGGCAACATAGAATTTTTTTTTCTTGTAGGTTATGAATTGATTAGGAAATCTCTTACTGGGGCTATGTATATTATCTGACTTCTTTAAGTCTGTTCATGTAATTAATAATTGGTTATCTCCTTGTATACTTAATATAAATATCAAAATTTCATCTGTTTGTCTTAACAAATTTCATTTTTTTATATATCAAATTTCATTTAAAGGCCAACAATATTTTGTCTTTGAAGTAGTCCCAGTCTATAGTAGCTCTCTAATTCATTTATTTGAGTAATTAAATTGTTCATTTTCATTAAATATTGGCTTTCTGACAAGATGTTTGTCCTGGCTTGCAATCTGTTTTTATTGAGAGAAATACTAAGTATTTAATGTTTAAATTGAATATTTGCATGTTTGGTTAGCACAAAATATTATATACATTGATACATTCAAAACTTTTCTTTTGA
The DNA here is from genome assembly GCA_029582155.1 of Panopea generosa. Taxonomy (NCBI): domain Eukaryota; kingdom Metazoa; phylum Mollusca; class Bivalvia; order Adapedonta; family Hiatellidae; genus Panopea; species Panopea generosa. Next base: position 34,127,209 of record CM055896.1, read on the forward strand.
GCAAAAACAAATAATTTGCATAAATGGAATATTTACAAATCTGATATTTAATGAATTGATCAACATAAACTTCATTTGAAATTCACATGGCAATAAAATATATTAAAACAGGTATATGGTTATAGTGTCCATTATTGATTGTTAATGAGTTGAATCTTTTGTTATGAACAGTCAATTTTGTTTAACACAAAATATTTTAATGTATAATTGTGTACAGTGTTCCAGTTTAAAATGGATTCAGATTAATATTTGATATCAATTATTATAGACACTTACTTGTAAATTTTGAAAACTTTCATTATTCTGTTATTGCATGGTATGTAACCTATACACACTGTCGGTCAGAACATGTTTTTTTCTTATTCTTCACAAATGCATTTGTAGTTTTAGAATTGAAATTCATTTATTATATACCAAATTTCATCGAACCAAATGACAAATAAAGTCTTACTCTGAGAAGCAGTCCTCACACTAATTAGTAATTTTCTAATCAATTTGTCATAAATGAGCCAATTAAAGTGATCATCCTAGCTATTTACTATACTTACTCAATATAAGAGGTTGTTTGTTCCAAGGTGCAAACATTGTGCTTGGTTTGAGTACAGTAAATGTTAATTTCTAATTAGTGACATCAAAGTGTTAATTGTCTTATGAGCATATAATAGTAGTATATTATTTTCAGTTGTTTTAAAAAATATTCTAATAAAGAATTTTTGTTTAATTTTTTAAAAGAAAACAGGATTGATGATTTAATCATTAAAATAATTATGTTAATTGTTTTTACAGGATAATTTTGCTGTATTTTTCACTGATATTTTGAAAATATTTTAAGAAGGTTTTTAAAATTATTCTCTAATATATTTTTTTTAAATAAATGAACTCAGATTGATTAAATCTTTAAAAAAAAAAATATATATATATATTTTGTGTTCTTGCTTTGAATGTATCATTCTGTAATGTTGCAAGGGATGTTCTGGGATGATTAAGTTCAAAATATGCAATTGGTTTATGATGTTTATTACATTTCATAAGATGGCTTGTAAAGATATATTCTTTTGAATTGACTAAATATATCAATATGGTTAAAAAATGAGACCACTAACAAGATGAAATTTTATTGAAATATGTTTTATTTTTTAATATTTTCAACTTGAGAAAATTCAAGGTTACATACCATTTTTTTGTTAAAATATTGTTAAAGACATTTAATCATTATTGTAATTTTAAACACATTCTGTTATGAAAATTATTTAAATGTTATTACTACAAAAAGTTACAGATATTGTTGAACTAAGATTCATATTTCTGTTTATAATTTGAAAATAGAAACGGGAAGATATGCTAGACAGTGACTAGAGAGACAAGACAGACTGTGTATATACTGTGATGAAAAAATAGAAGATAATTCCATTTTATCATTGAATGTAAAGCTTAAAGTATTATGAGAGAAAAAATTATTAAAACATACTAAACAAACAGAAGAAGCATGTTTAAATTTTTAAAGTTATTAAAATCATCCAAAAAGAATATGATTGTTAAATCTTTGTAAATTTATTGAAGAGGAATCTAAAATTAGAAATGCAATACCACTAAATAATGCACTTTGATTTCATTCTCAAACTTTGAGTAAATATGTAATTAAATATGTTTTTGGTTTAATTCATATATGCCTTTTATATAAGAAACCTTATTTTAACATAAGACAATAATGTAAAGGTTATATTATTTGAAACACCTATCACATGTATTTGTATATGTATGTAATTTGTATTTGTACCAATGTTTTGCTGTTAACATTCTTTATTTCCCAGCACAGGCATGTGCTAATATTGAATAACCAACCAGCACACACAAGTACAAGGCAACATAGAACAGCCTTCTCTTGTTTGGTTGGTCTGTCCATGTTTTGCTGTAAAATGTCTTCATTTCCCAGCACAGGCATGTGCTTATATTGAAACACCAACCAGCACACACAAGTACAAGGCAACATAGAACAATCTTCTCTTGTTTGGTTGATCTGTCCATGTTTTGCTGTTCAATGTCTTTATTTCCCAGCACAGGCATGTGCTAATATTGAATAACCAATTAGCACATACAAATACAAGGCAACATAGAACATTTTCTTCTGTTTAGTTGATCTTTCCATGTTTTGCTGTTAAAATTCTTTATTTCTCAGCACATGCATGTGCTAATATTGAATAACCAATCAACACACAAAAGTACAAGGCAACATAGAACAATCTTCTCTTGTTTTGTTGATCTGTCCATGTTTTGCTGTTCAATGTCTTTATTTCCCAGCACAAGCATGTGCTAATATTGAATAAACAACCAGCACACACAAGTACAAGGCAACATAGAACAGCCTTCTCTTGTTTGGTTGGTCTGTCCATGTTTTGCTGTAAAATGTCTTTATTTCCCAGCACAGGGATGTGCTAATATTGAAACACCAACCAGCACACACAAGTACAAGGCAACATAGAGCAATCTTCTCTTGTTTGGTTGATCTGTCCATGTTTTGCTGTTCAATGTCTTTATTTCCCAGGACAGGCATGTGCTAATATTGAATAACCAATTAGCACATACAAGTACAAGGCAACATAGAACATTTTCTTCTGTTTAGTTGATCTTTCCATGTTTTGCTGTTAAAATTCTTTATTTCCCAGCACATGCATGTGCTAATATTGAATAACCAATCAACACACAAAAGTACAAGGCAACATAGAACAATCTTCTCTTGTTTTGTTGATCTGTCCATGTTTTGCTGTTCAATGTCTTTATTTCCCAGCACAGACATGTGCTAATATTGAATAACCAACCAGCACACACAAGTACAAGGCAACATAGAACAGCCTTCTCTTGTTTGGTTGGTCTGTCCATGTTTTGCTGTAAAATGTCTTCATTTCCCAGCACAGGCATGTGCTTATATTGAAACACCAACCAGCACACACAAGTACAAGGCAACATAGAACAATCTTCTCTTGTTTGGTTGATCTGTCCATGTTTTGCTGTTCAATGTCTTTATTTCCCAGCACAGGCATGTGCTAATATTGAATAACCAATTAGCACATACAAATACAAGGCAACATAGAACATTTTCTTCTGTTTAGTTGATCTTTCCATGTTTTGCTGTTAAAATTCTTTATTTCTCAGCACATGCATGTGCTAATATTGAATAACCAATCAACACACAAAAGTACAAGGCAACATAGAACAATCTTCTCTTGTTTTGTTGATCTGTCCATGTTTTGCTGTTCAATGTCTTTATTTCCCAGCACAAGCATGTGCTAATATTGAATAAACAACCAGCACACACAAGTACAAGGCAACATAGAACAGCCTTCTCTTGTTTGGTTGGTCTGTCCATGTTTTGCTGTAAAATATCTTTATTTCCCAGCACAGGGATGTGCTAATATTGAAACACCAACCAGCACACACAAGTACAAGGCAACATAGAGCAATCTTCTCTTGTTTGGTTGATCTGTCCATGTTTTGCTGTTCAATGTCTTTATTTCCCAGGACAGGCATGTGCTAATATTGAATAACCAATTAGCACATACAAGTACAAGGCAACATAGAACATTTTCTTCTGTTTAGTTGATCTTTCCATGTTTTGCTGTTAAAATTCTTTATTTCCCAGCACATGCATGTGCTAATATTGAATAACCAATCAACACACAAAAGTACAAGGCAACATAGAACAATCTTCTCTTGTTTTGTTGATCTGTCCATGTTTTGCTGTTCAATGTCTTTATTTCCCAGCACAGACATGTGCTAATATTGAATAACCAACCAGCACACACAAGTACAAGGCAACATAGAACAGCCTTCTCTTGTTTGGTTGGTCTGTCCATGTTTTGCTGTAAAATATCTTTATTTCCCAGCACAGGCATGTGCTAATATTGAAACACCAACCAGCACACACAAGTACAAGGCAACATAGAACAATCTTCTCTTGTTTGGTTGATCTGTCCATGTTTTGCTGTTCAATGTCTTTATTTCCCAGCACAGGCATGTGCTAATATTGAATAACCAATTAGCACATACAAGTACAAGGCAACATAGAACATTTTCTTCTGTTTAGTTGATCTTTCCATGTTTTGCTGTTAAAATTCTTTATTTCCGAGCACATGCATGTGCTAATATTGAAGAACCAATCAACACACAAAAGTACAAGGCAACATAGAACAATCTTCTCTTGTTTTGTTGATCTGTCCATGTTTTGCTGTTCAATGTCTTTATTTCCCAGCACAAGCATGTGCTAATATTGAATAAACAACCAGCACACACAAGTACAAGGCAACATAGAACAGCCTTCTCTTGTTTGGTTGGTCTGTCCATGTTTTGCTGTAAAATGTCTTTATTTCCCAGCACAGGGATGTGCTAATATTGAAACACCAACCAGCACACACAAGTACAAGGCAACATAGAGCAATCTTCTCTTGTTTGGTTGATCTGTCCATGTTTTGCTGTTCAATGTCTTTATTTCCCAGGACAGGCATGTGCTAATATTGAATAACCAATTAGCACATACAAGTACAAGGCAACATAGAACATTTTCTTCTGTTTAGTTGATCTTTCCATGTTTTGCTGTTAAAATTCTTTATTTCCCAGCACATGCATGTGCTAATATTGAATAACCAATCAACACACAAAAGTACAAGGCAACATAGAACAATCTTCTCTTGTTTTGTTGATCTGTCCATGTTTTGCTGTTCAATGTCTTTATTTCCCAGCACAGACATGTGCTAATATTGAATAACCAACCAGCACACACAAGTACAAGGCAACATAGAACAGCCTTCTCTTGTTTGGTTGGTCTGTCCATGTTTTGCTGTAAAATATCTTTATTTCCCAGCACAGGCATGTGCTAATATTGAAACACCAACCAGCACACACAAGTACAAGGCAACATAGAACAATCTTCTCTTGTTTGGTTGATCTGTCCATGTTTTGCTGTTCAATGTCTTTATTTCCCAGCACAGGCATGTGCTAATATTGAATAACCAATTAGCACATACAAGTACAAGGCAACATAGAACATTTTCTTCTGTTTAGTTGATCTTTCCATGTTTTGCTGTTAAAATTCTTTATTTCCCAGCACATGCATGTGCTAATATTGAATAACCAATCAACACACAAAAGTACAAGGCAACATAGAACAATCTTCTCTTGTTTTGTTGATCTGTCCATGTTTTGCTGTTCAATGTCTTTATTTCCCAGCACAGGCATGTGCTAATATTGAATAAACAACCAGCACACACAAGTACAAGGCAACATAGAACAGCCTTCTCTTGTTTGGTTGGTCTGTCCATGTTTTGCTGTAAAATGTCTTTTTTTCCCAGCATAGGCATGTGCTAATATTGAAACACCAACCAGCACACACAAGTACAAGGCAACATAGAACAATCTTCTCTTGTTTGGTTGATCTGTCCATGTTTTGCTGTTCAATGTTTTTATTTCCCAGGACAGGCATGTGCTAATATTGAATAACCAATTAGCACATACAAGTAAAAGGCAACATAGAACATTTTCTTCTGTTTAGTTGATCTTTCCATGTATTGCTGTTAAAATTCTTTATTTCCCAGCACATGCATGTGCTAATATTGAATAACCAATCAACACACAAAAGTACAAGGCAACATAGAACAATCTTCTCTTGTTTTGTTGATCTGTCCATGTTTTGCTGTTCAATGTCTTTATTTCCCAGCACAGACATGTGCTAATATTGAATAACCAACCAGCACACACAAGTACAAGGCAACATAGAACAGCCTTCTCTTGTTTGGTTGGTCTGTCCATGTTTTGCTGTAAAATATCTTTATTTCCCAGCACAGGCATGTGCTAATATTGAAACACCAACCAGCACACACAAGTACAAGGCAACATAGAACATTCTTCTCTTGTTTGGTTGATCTGTCCATGTTTTGCTGTTCAATGTCTTTATTTCCCAGCACAGCCATGTGCTAATATTGAATAACCAATTAGCACATACAAGTACAAGGCAACATAGAACATTTTCTTCTGTTTAGTTGATCTTTCCATGTTTCGCTGTTAAAATTCTTTATTTCCCAGCACATGCATGTGCTAATATTGAATAACCAATCAACACACAAAAGTACAAGGCAACATAGAACAATCTTCTCTTGTTTTGTTGATCTGTCCATGTTTTGCTGTTCAATGTCTTTATATCCCAGCACAGGCATGTGCTTATATTCAGTAATCAATCAGCACATACAAGTTCAAGGTGTCATAGCAGAATTTTTCTCCTTGTTTAGTTGATATATCCATGTTTTGCTGTTAAAATTCTTTATTTCCCAGCACAAGCATGTGCTAATATTGAATAACCAATCAGCACATACAAGTACAAGGCAATATAGAACACTTTCTTCTTGTTTGGTTGATCTTGTCATGTTTTGCTGTTAAAATTCTTTATTTCCAAGCACAGGCATGTGTTAATATTAAATAACCAATCAGCACACACAAGTACAAGGCAACATAGAACAATCTTCTCTTGTTTGGTTGATCTGTCCATATTTTGCTGTTAAATGTCTTTATTTCCCAGCACAGGCATGTGCTTATATTGAAACACCAACCAGCACTCACAAGTACAAGGCAACATAGAACATTATTCTATTGTTTGGTTTATCTGTCCATGTTTTGCTGTAAAATGTCTTTATTTCCCAGCACAGGCATGTGCTAATATTGAAACACCAACCAACACACACAAGTACAAGGCAACATAGAACAATCTTCTCTTGTTTGGTTGATCTGTCCATGTTTTGCTGTAAAATGTCTTTATTTCCCAGCACAGGCATGTGATAATATTGAAACAGCAACCAGCAGACACAAGTACAAGCAACATAGAACAATGTTCTCTTGTTTGGTTGATCTTTCCATGTTTTGCTGTTCAATGTCTTTATTTCCCAGCACTGGCATGTGCTAATATTGTATTGCCAATCAACACACACAAGTTCAAGGCAACATAGAACAATATTCTCTTGTTTTGTTGATCTGTCCATGTTTTGCTGTTAAATGTCTTTCTTTCCCAACACAGACATGTGCTAATATTGAATTAGCAACCAGAACATATAAGTACAAGGCAACATAGAACAATATTCACTTGCTTGGTTGATCTGTCCATGTTTTGCTGGAAGAGTTTTTTAATTCCCAGCACAGCCATGTGCTAATATTGAATAACCAATCAGCACATACAAGTTCAAGGCAACATAGAACATTTTCGTCTTGTTTGGTTGATCTCTCCATGTTTTGCTGATAAAATCCTTCATTTTCAAGCACAGTCATGTGCTTATGTTGAATTACCAGTCAGCACATACCAGTACAAGGGAACATGGAACAATATTCACTTGTTTGGTTGATCTGTCCATGTTTTGCTGTTAAAGTTCTTTATTTCCCAACACAGACATATGATAATTTTGAATAACCATTCAGCATACACAAGTACCAGGCAACATAGAACAATCTTCTCTTTTTTGGTTGATCTGTCCATGTTTTGCTGTTAAATGTCTTTATTTCCCAGCACAGGCATGTGCTAATATTGAATAACCAATCAGCACATACAAGTACAAGGCAACATAGAACAATATTCTGTTGTTTGGTCGATCTGTCCATGTTTTGCTGTTAAATGTCTTTATTTCCCAGCACAGGCATGTGCTAATATTGTATAACCAATCAGCACATTACAATACTAGGCAACATAGAACATTTTCTTCTTGTTTGGTCGATCTGTCCATTTTTTCTGATGAATGTCTTTATTTCCCAGCACAGACATGTGCTAGTATTGAATAACCAATCAACACATACAAGTTCAAGGCAACATAGAACATTTTATTCTATTTGGGTGATCTGTCCATGATTTGCTGTTAAAATTCTTTATTTTCCAGTATGTGCATGTACTAATATTCAAAAGAAAAACAATCAGCACACAAAAGTACAAGGCAACATAGAACAATCTTCTCTTGTTTGGTTGATCTATCCATGTTTTGCTGTTAACTGTCTTTATATCCCAGCACAGACATGTGCTAGTATTGAATAAGCAATCAGCACATATAAGTACAAGGCAACATACAACAATATTCTCTTGGTTGGTCGATCTGTCCATGTTTTGCTGTTAAATGTCTTTATTTCCCAGCACAGGCAGGTGCTTATATTGTATAACCAATCAGCACATTAAAGTACTCGGCAACATAGAACATATTCTTCTTGTTTGTTCAATCTGTCCATGTTTTCTGATGAATGTCTTTATTTCCCAGCACAGGCATGTGCTAATATTGAATAACCAATCAGCACATACAATTTCAAGGCAACATACAACAAACTTCTCTTGTTCAGTTGATCTTTTCATAGTTTGCTGTTTAAATTCGTTTTTTCCCAGCACATGCATGTGCTAATATTGAATAACCAATCAGCACATACAAGAACAAGGCAACATAGAACAATCTTCTCTTGTTTGGTTGATCTGTCCATGTTTTGCTGTTCAATGACTTTATATCCCAGCACAGGCATGTGCTAATATTGAATAATCAATCAGCACATACAAATACAAGGTAACATAGAACATTTTCTCCTTGTTTGGTTGATATATCCATGTTTTGCGGTTAAATTTTTTTATTTCCCAGCACAAGCATGTGCTAATATTGAATAACCAATCAGCACATACCAGTACAAGTGAACATAGAACAATATTCACTTGTTTTGTCGATATGTCCATGTTTTGCTGTTCAAGTTTTTTATTTCTCAGTACAGGCATGTGCTAATATTGAATAACCAATCAGCACATTAAAGTGCAAGGCAACATAGAACATTTTTTTCTTGTTTGTTTGATCTGTCCATGTTTTGCTGTTAAATGTCTTTATTTCCCAGCACAGGCATGTGCTAATATTGTATTACCAATCAGCAAACACAAGTACAAGGCAACATAGAACACTCTTCTCTTGTTTGGTTGATCTGTCCATGTTTTGCTGTTCAATGTCTTTATATCCCATCACAGGCATGTGCTAATATTCAATAATCAATCAGCACATACAAGTACAAGATGACATAGAACATTTTTTCTCCTTGTTTGGTTGATATATCCATGTTTTGCTGTTAAAATTCTTTATTTCCCAGCACAAGCATGTGCTAATATTGAATAACCAATCAGCACATACAAGTACAAGGCAATATAGAACAATTTCTTCTTGTTTGGTTGATCTTTCCATGTTTTGCTGATAACATTCTTTATTTCCCAGCACAGGCATGTGCTAATATTGATTTACCAGTCAACACATACCAGTACAAGGGAATATAGAACAATATTCACTTGTTTGGTTGATCTGTGCATGTTTCGCTGTTAAAGTTCTTTATTTCCCAGCACAGGCATGTGCTAATATTGAATAACCAATCAGCACACACAGGTACATGGCAACATAGAACAATCTTCTCATGTTTCTTTGATCTGTCCATGTTTTGCTGTTAAATGTCTTAATTTCCCAGAACAGGAATGTGCTAATATTGAAACACCAACCAGCACTCACAAGTACAAGGCAACATAGAACAATCTTCTCTTGTTTGGTTGGTCTGTCCAGGTTTTTCTATAAAATGTCTATATTTCCCATCACAGGCATGTGCTAGTATTGAAACACCAACCAGCACACACAAGTACAAGGCAACATAGAACAATCTTCTCTTGTTTGGTTGATCTGTCCATGTTTTGCTGTAAAATGTCTTTATTTCACAGCAGACATGTGCTAATATTGAATTAGCAACCAGCACATATAAGTACAAGGCAACATAGAACAATACTTACTTGCTTGGTCGATCTGTCAATGTTTTGCTGTAAGAGTTCTTTATTTCCCAGCACAGGCATGTGCTTATATTGAATAACCGATCAGCACACACAAGTCCAAGGCAACATAGAACAATCTTCTCTTGTTTGGTTCATCAGTTTATGTTTTGCTGTTCAATGTCTTTCTTTCCCAGCACAGGCATGTACTAATATTGAATAACCAATCAGCACATACAAGTACAAATTGACATAGAACAATTTCTTCTTGTATGGTTGATATGTCCATGTTTTGCTGTTAAATTTTTTTATTTCCCATCACAGGCATGTGCTTATATTGAATTACCCAGCAGCACATACAAGTACAATGCAACATAGAACATTTTCTTCTATTTGGTTGATCTTTGCCTGTTTTGCTGCTAAAATTCTTTATTTCCCAGCACAGTCATGTGCTAATATTGTATTACCAATCAGCACACACAAGTACAAGGCAACATAGAACAATCTTCTCTTGTTTGGTTGATCTGTCCATGTTTTGCTGTTAAATGTCTTTATTTCCCAGCACAGGCATGTGCTAATATTGTATTGGCAATCAGCACACACAAGTACAAGGCAACATAAAACAATCTTCTCTTGTTTGGTTGATTTCTCCATGTTTTGCTGTTAAATGTCTTTATTTGCCAGCAAAGATATGTGCTAGTATTTAATTAGCAATCAGCACATATAAGTACAAGGCAACATACAACAATATTCTCTTGTTTGGTCAATCTGTCCATGTTTTGCTGTTAAATGATATTATTTCCCGGCACAGGCATGTGCTAATTTTGAATAACCATTCAGCACATACAAGTTCAAGGCAATATACAACACTCTTCTCTTATTTTGTTGATCTTTTTATCATTTGCTGTTAAAATTCCTTATTTCCCAGCACATGCATGTCCTTATATTGAATAACCAATCAACATACACGAGTACAAGGCAACATAAAACAATACTCACTTGTTTAGTCGATCTGTCTATGGTTTGCTGTTAAAGTTCTTTATTTTCCAGCACAGGCAAGTGCTAATATTGAATGACCAATAAGCACATTAAAGAACAAGGCAACATACAACAATCTTGTCTTGTTTGGTTGATCTTTCCATGTTTTGTTGTTAACATTCTTTATTTCCAAGCCCAGGCATGTGCTAATATTGAATAACCAATCAGCACACACAAGTACAAGGCAACATGGAACAATCTTCTCTTGTTTGGTTGATCTTTCCATGTTTTGCTGTTAAATGTCTTTATTTCCCATCACAGGCATGTGTTAATATTGTATTGCCAATCAGCACACAAGTACAAGGCAGCATAGAACAATCTTCTCTTGTTTGGTTGATCTGTCCATGTTTTGCTGTAAAATGTCTTTATTTCCCAGCACAGGCATGTGGTAATATTGAATAACCAATCAGCACATTAAAGTACAAGGCAACATACAACAATCTTGTCTTGTTTGGTTGATCTTTCCATGTTTTGTTCTTAAAATTCTTTATTTCCCAGCACAGGCATGTGCTAATATTGAATAACCAATCAGCACACACAAGTACAAGGCAACATAGAACAATCTTCTCTTGTTTGGTTGATATGTCCATGTTTTGCTGTTCAATGTCTTTATTTCCCAGCACAGGCATGTGCTTATATTGAATAACCAATCAGCACACACAAGTACAAGGCAACATAAAACATATTATTCTGTTTGGTTGATTTTTCCATGTTTTGCTGTTAATATTCTTTATTTCAAAGCTCAGGCAAGTGCTAATACAAGGCAACATAGAATATTGTCTTCTTGTTTGGTTGATCTTTCCATTATTTGTTGTTAAAATTCTTTATTTCTCAGTACAGGCATGTGCTAATATTGAATAACCAATCAGCACATTAAAGTACAAGGCAACATAGAACAATATTCTCTTTTATGGTTGATCTGTCCATTTTTTGCTGTTGAATTTCTTTATATCCCAGCACAGGCATGTGCTAATATTGTATTACCAATCAGCACACACAAGTACCAGTCAACATAGAACAATTTTCTGTTGTTTGGTTGATCTCTCAATGTTTTGCTTTTAAATGTCTTTATTTCCCAGCACAAGCATGTGCTAATATTGTCTAACCAATCGACACACACACAAGTACAAGGCAACATAGAACAATATTCTCTTGTTTGGCTGATCTGTCCATGTTTTGCTGTTCAATGTCTTTATTTCCAAGCACAGATATGTGCTAATATTGAATTAGCAATCAGCACATATAAGTACAAGGCAACATAGAACAAAATTCACTTGTTTGGTCAATCTGTCCATGTTTTGCTATTTAATGTCTTTAATTACCAGCACAGGCATGTGCTAATATTGGATAACCAATCAGCACATAAAAGTACTAGGCAACATAGGACTTTTTCTTCTTGTTTGGTCGATCTGTCCATGTTTTCTGAGGAATGTCTTTATTTCCTAGCACAGGCATGTGCTAATATTGAATAACAAATCAGCACATACGAATACAAGGCAACATAGAACATTGTCTTCTTGTTTGGTCAATCTGTCCATGTTTTCTTATGAATGTCTTTATTTCCCAGCACAGGCTTATGTTAATATTGTATAACCAAACAGCACATACATGTACAAGGCAACATACAACATTCTTCTCTTGTTTGGTCCATCTGTCCATGTTTTGCTGTTAAAATTCCTAATTTCCCAGCACAGGCATGTGTTACTATTGAATAACCAATAAGCACACACATATACAAGGCACCATAGAACAATCTTCTCTTGTTTGGTTGATCTGTCCTTGTTTTGCTGTTAAAGTTCCTAATTTCCCAGCACAGGCATGTGTTAATATTGAATAACCAATAAGCACACACACATACAAGGCACCATAGAACAATATTCTCTTGTTTGGTTGATCTGTCCTTGTTTTGCTGTTAAAATTCCTAATTTCCCAGCACAGGCATGTGTTAATATTGAATAACCAATCAGCACACACACATACAAGGTACCATAGAACAATCTTCTCTTGTTTGGTTGATCTGTCCATGTTTTGCTGTTAAATGTCTTTATTTCCCAGCACAGGCATGTGCTAATATTGAATAACCAATCAGCACATACAAGTACAAGGTGACATAGAACATTTTCTTCTTGTTTGGTTGATATGTCCATGCGTTGCTGTTAAAATCTCTTATTTCCAAGCACAAGCATGTGCTAATATTGTTTTACCAATCAGCACATACAGGTACAAGGCAACATAGAACATTTTCTTCTTGTTTGGTTGATCTGTACATGCTTTGCTGTTAAATGTCTTTATTTCCTAGCACAGGCATGTGCTAATATTGAATAACCAATCAGCACATACAAGTACAAGGCAACATATAACAATTTCTTCTTGTTTGATTGACCTCTCCATGTTTTGCTATGAAAATTCTTTATTTCCCAGCACAGGCATGTGCTAATATTGAATTAGCAATCAGCACATACAAGTTCAAGGCAACATAGAACATTTTCTTTTGTTTTGTTGATCTGTCCATGTTTTGCTGTTAAAATTCTTTATTTCCCCGCACAGGCATGTGCTAATATTGTATTACCAATCAGCACACTCAAGTACAAGGCAACATAGAACAATATTCTCTTGTTTGGTTGATCTGTCCATGTTTTGCTGTTAAATGTCTTTATTTCCAAGCACAGACATGTGCTAATATTGAATTAACAATCAGCACATATAAGTACAAGGCAACATAGAACAATAGTTTGATCGATCTGTCCACGTTTTGCTGTTAAAGTTGTTTATTTTCCAGTACAAGCAAAATTATGCTAATATTGAATAACCGATCAGCACATCAAAGTACGAAGCAACATTTTCTTCATGTTTGGTTGATCTGTCCATGTTTTCTGATGAATGTCTTTATTTCCCAGCACAGCCATATCCATGTTTTGCTCATAAAATTCTTTATTTCCCAGCACAGGCATGTGCTAATATTGAATAACCAATCAGCACAAACAAGTACAAGGCAACATAGAACAATATTCACTTGTTTGGTCGATCTGTCCATGTTTTGCTGTTAAATGTCTTTATTTCCCAGCACAGGCATGTGCTAATATTGTATAACCAATCAGCACATTAAAGTACAAGGCAACATAGAACACTTTCTTCTTGTTTGGTTGATCTGTCCATGTTTTCTGATGAATGTCTTTATTTCCCAGCACAGGCTTATGCTAATATTGTATAACCAATGGCACATACAAGTACAAGGCAACATACAACATTCTTTTCTTGTTTGGTCCATCTGTCCAATTTTTTGCTGTTAAAATTCCTAATTTCCCAGCACAGGCATGTGTTAATATTGAATAACCAATCAGCACACACACATACAAGGCACCATAGAACAATCTTCTCTTGTTTGGTTCATCTGTCCTTGTTTTTCTGTTAAATGTCTTTATTTCCCAGCACAGGCATGTGCTTATATTGAATAACCAATCAGCACATACATGTACATGGTGACATAGAACATTTTTTTCTTGTTTGGTTGATATTTCCATGTTTTGCTGTTAAAATTCTTTATTTCCCTGCACAGGCATGTGCTTATATTGAATAACCAATCAGCACACACAAGTACAAGGCAACATAGAACAATCTTCTCTTGTTTGGTTGATCTCTCTTTGTTTTGCTATTAAATGTCTTTATTTCCCAGCACAGGCATGTGCTAATATTGAATAACCATTCAGCATACAGAAGTACAAGGCAACATAAAACATTTTGTTCTGGTTTGGTTGATCTTTTGATGTTTTGCTGTTAAAATTCTTTTTTTCCCAGCACAGGCACGTGCTAATATTGTACTACCAATCAGCACACACAAGTACAAGGCAACATAGAACACTATTCTCTTGTTTGGTTGATCTGTCAATGTTTTGCTGTTCAATGTCTTTATTTCCCAGCACAGGCATGTGCTAATATTGTATTACCAATCAGCACAAACAAGTTCAAGGTAATATCGAACAATATTCTCTTGTTTGGTTGATCTGTCCATGTTTTGCTGTTAAATGTCTTTCTTCCCCAGCACAGACATCTGCTAATATTGAATTAGCAACCAGCACATATAAGTACAAGGCAACATTGAACAATCTTCTCTTGTTTGGTCGATCTTCCCATGTTTTGCTGTAAAAATTCTTTATTTCGCAGCACAGGCATGTGCTAATATTAAATAATCGATCAGCACACACAAGTCCAAGGCAATATAGAACAAACTTCTCTTGTTTGGTTGATCTGTTCATGTTTCGCTGTTCAATGTCTTTATTTCCCAGCACAGGCATGTGCTAATATTGAATAACCAATCACCACATACAAGTACAAATTGATAAAGAATAGTTTCTTGTGCATATATTGAATAACCAATAAGCACATAGAAGTACAAGGCAACATAGAACATTTTCTTCTTTTTTGGTTGATTTCTCCATATTTTACTGTTAATATTCTTTATTTTCCAGCACAGGCATGTGCTAATATTGAATAACCAATCAGCACACACAAGTACAAGGCAACAAAGAACAATCTTCTCTTGTTTGGTTGATCTGTCCATGTTTTGCTGTTAAATGTCTTTATTTCCTAGCACAGGCATGTGCTTATATTGAATAACCAATCAGCACATACAAATACAAGGAAACATACAACAATCTTGTCTTGTTTGGTTGAGCTGTCCATGTTTTGCTGTTAAATGTCTTTATTTCCCAGGACAGGCATGTGCTAATATTGAATAACCAATCGGCACATACAAGTACAAGGCAACAAAGAACATTTTCTTCTTGTTTGGTTGACCTCTCCATGTTTTACTATTAAAATTCATTATTTCCCAGTACAGCCATGTGCTAATATTGAATTACCCAGCAGCACATGCAAGTACAAGGCAACATAGAACATTTTCTTCTATTTGGTTGATCTTTGCCTGTTTTGCTGCTAAAATTCTTTATTTCCCAGCACAGGCAGGTGCTAATATTGTATTAATAATCAGCACACACAAGTACAAGGCAACATAGAACAATCTTTTCTTTTTTGGTTGATCTGTCCATGTTTTGCTGTTGGATGTCTTTATTTCCCAGCACAGGCATGTGCTAAAATTGTATTGCCAATCAGCACACACAAGTACAAGGCAACATAAAACAATATTCTCTTGTTTGGTTGATCTCTCCATGTTTTGCTGTTAAATGTCTTTATTTCCCAGCACAGATATGTGCTAGTATTTAATTAGCAATCAGCACATATAAGTACAAGGCAACATATAACAATATTCTCTTGTTTGGTCAATCTGTCCATGTTTTGTCTTTATTTGCCAGCACAGGCATGTGCTAATATTGAAAAACCAATCAGTACATAAAAGTACTAGGCAACATAGAACATTTTCTTCTTGTTTGGTCGATCTGTCCATGTTTTCTGATGAATGTCTTTATTTCCCAGCAGAGCCATGTGCTAATATTGAATAACCATTCAGCACATACAAGTTCAAGGCAACATACAACAATCTTCTCTTATTTGGTTGATCTGTTCATCATTTGATGTTAAAATTCCTTATTTCCCAGCTCATGCATGTGCTTATATTGAATAACCAATCAGCACACACAAGTATAAGGCAACATAGAACAATATTTACTTGTTTGATTGATCTATCTATGGTTTGCTGTTAACGTTCTTTATTTTCCAGCATAGGCAATTGCTAATATTGAATAACCAATCAGCACATTAAAGTACTAGGCAACATTAAACAATCTTGTCTTGTTTGGTTGATCTTTCCATGTTTTGTTGTTAACATTCTTTATTTCCCAGCACAGGCATGTGCTAATATTGAATAACCAATCAGCACACACAAGTACAAGGCAACATGGAACAATCTTCTCTTGTTTGGTTGATCTTTCCATGTTTTGCTGTTAAATGTCTTTATTTCCCATCTCAGGCATGTGTTAATATTGTATTGCCAATCAGCACACAAGTACAAGGCAGCATAGAACAATCTTCTCTTGTTTGGTTGATCTGTCCATGTTTTGCTGTAAAATGTCTTTATTTCCCAGCACAGGCATGTGGTAATATTGAATAACCAATCAGCACATTAAAGTACAAGGCAACATACAACAATCTTGTCTTGTTTGGTTGATCTTTCCATGTTTTGTTCTTAAAATTCTTTATTTCCCAGCACAGGCATGTGCTAATATTGAATAACCAATCAGCACACACAAGTACAAGGCAACATAGAACAATCTTCTCTTGTTTGGTTGATATGTCCATGTTTTGCTGTTCAATGTCTTTATTTCCCAGCACAGGCATGTGCTAATATTGAATAACCAATCAGCACACACAAGTACAAGGCAACATAGAACATATTATTCTGTTTGGTTGATTTTTCCATGTTTTGCTGTTAATATTCTTTATTTCAAAGCTCAGGCAAGTGCTAATACAAGGCAACATAGAATATTGTCTTCTTGTTTGGTTGATCTTTCCATGATTTGTTGTTAAAATTCTTTATTTCTCAGTACAGGCATGTGCTAATATTGAATAACCAATCAGCACATTAAAGTACAAGGCAACATAGAACAATATTCTCTTTTATGGTTGATCTGTCCATTTTTTGCTGTTGAATTTCTTTATATCCCAGCACAGGCATGTGCTAATATTGTATTACCAATCAGCACACACAAGTACCAGTCAACATAGAACAATTTTCTGTTGTTTGGTTGATCTCTCAATGTTTTGCTTTTAAATGTCTTTATTTCCCAGCACAAGCATGTGCTAATATTGTCTAACCAATCGACACACACACAAGTACAAGGCAACATAGAACAATATTCTCTTGTTTGGCTGATCTGTCCATGTTTTGCTGTTCAATGTCTTTATTTCCAAGCACAGATATGTGCTAATATTGAATTAGCAATCAGCACATATAAGTACAAGGCAACATAGAACAAAATTCACTTGTTTGGTCAATCTGTCCATGTTTTGCTATTTAATGTCTTTATTTACCAGCACAGGCATGTGCTAATATTGGATAACCAATCAGCACATAAAAGTACTAGGCAACATAGGACTTTTTCTTCTTGTTTGGTCGATCTGTCCATGTTTTCTGATGAATGTCTTTATTTCCTAGCACAGGCATGTGCTAATATTGAATAACAAATCAGCACATACGAATACAAGGCAACATAGAACATTGTCTTCTTGTTTGGTCAATCTGTCCATGTTTTCTTATGAATGTCTTTATTTCCCAGCACAGGCTTATGTTAATATTGTATAACCAAACAGCACATACATGTACAAGGCAACATACAACATTCTTCTCTTGTTTGGTCCATCTGTCCATGTTTTGCTGTTAAAATTCCTAATTTCCCAGCACAGGCATGTGTTACTATTGAATAACCAATAAGCACACACATATACAAGGCACCATAGAACAATCTTCTCTTGTTTGGTTGATCTGTCCTTGTTTTGCTGTTAAAGTTCCTAATTTCCCAGCACAGGCATGTGTTAATATTGAATAACCAATAAGCACACACACATACAAGGCACCATAGAACAATATTCTCTTGTTTGGTTGATCTGTCCTTGTTTTGCTGTTAAAATTCCTAATTTCCCAGCACAGGCATGTGTTAATATTGAATAACCAATCAGCACACACACATACAAGGCACCATAGAACAATCTTCTCTTGTTTGGTTGATCTGTCCATGTTTTGCTGTTAAATGTCTTTATTTCCCAGCACAGGCATGTGCTAATATTGAATAACCAATTAGCACATACAAGTACAAGGTGACATAGAACATTTTCTTCTTGTTTGGTTGATATGTCCATGCGTTGCTGTTAAAATCTCTTATTTCCAAGCACAAGCATGTGCTAATATTGTTTTACCAATCAGCACATACAGGTACAAGGCAACATAGAACATTTTCTTCTTGTTTGGTTGATCTGTACATGCTTTGCTGTTAAATGTCTTTATTTCCTAGCACAGGCATGTGCTAATATTGAATAACCAATCAGCACATACAAGTACAAGGCAACATATAACAATTTCTTCTTGTTTGATTGACCTCTCCATGTTTTGCTATGAAAATTCTTTATTTCCCAGCACAGGCATGTGCTAATATTGAATTAGCAATCAGCACATACAAGTTCAAGGCAACATAGAACATTTTCTTCTATTTTGTTGATCTGTCCATGTTTTGCTGTTAAAATTCTTTATTTCCCAGCACAGGCATGTGCTAATATTGTATTACCAATCAGCACACTCAAGTACAAGGCAACATAGAACAATATTCTCTTGTTTGGTTGATCTGTCCATGTTTTGCTGTTAAATGTCTTTATTTCCAAGCACAGACATGTGCTAATATTGAATTAACAATCAGCACATATAAGTACAAGGCAACATAGAACAATAGTTTGATCGATCTGTCCACGTTTTGCTGTTAAAGTTGTTTATTTTCCAGTACAAGCAAAATTATGCTAATATTGAATAACCGATCAGCACATCAAAGTACGAAGCAACATTTTCTTCATGTTTGGTTGATCTGTCCATGTTTTCTGATGAATGTCTTTATTTCCCAGCACAGCCATATCCATGTTTTGCTCATAAAATTCTTTATTTCCCAGCACAGGCATGTGCTAATATTGAATAACCAATCAGCACAAACAAGTACAAGGCAACATAGAACAATATTCACTTGTTTGGTCGATCTGTCCATGTTTTGCTGTTAAATGTCTTTATTTCCCAGCACAGGCATGTGCTAATATTGTATAACCAATCAGCACATTAAAGTACAAGGCAACATAGAACACTTTCTTCTTGTTTGGTTGATCTGTCCATGTTTTCTGATGAATGTCTTTATTTCCCAGCACAGGCTTATGCTAATATTGTATAACCAACGGCACATACAAGTACAAGGCAACATACAACATTCTTCTCTTGTTTGGTCCATCTGTCCAATTTTTTGCTGTTAAAATTCCTAATTTCCCAGCACAGGCATGTGTTAATATTGAATAACCAATCAGCACACACACATACAAGGCACCATAGAACAATCTTCTCTTGTTTGGTTCATCTGTCCTTGTTTTTCTGTTAAATGTCTTTATTTCCCAGCACAGGCATGTGCTTATATTGAATAACCAATCAGCACATACATGTACAAGGTGACATAGAACATTTTTTTCTTGTTTGGTTGATATTTCCATGTTTTGCTGTTAAAATTCTTTATTTCCCTGCACAGGCATGTGCTTATATTGAATAACCAATCAGCACACAAGTACAAGGCAACATAGAACAATCTTCTCTTGTTTGGTTGATCTCTCTTTGTTTTGCTATTAAATGTCTTTATTTCCCAGCACAGGCATGTGCTAATATTGAATAACCAATCAGCACATACATGTACAAAGCAACATAGAACATTTTCTGTTTGTTTGGTTGATCTTTTGATGTTTTGCTGTTAAAATTCTTTATTTCCCAGCACAGGCATGTGCTAATATTGTATTACCAATCAGCACACACAAGTACTAGGCAACATAGAACACTATTCTCTTGTTTGGTTGATCTGTCCATGTTTTGCTGTTAAATGTCTTTATTTCCAAGCACAGACTTGTGCTAATATTGAATTAGCAATCAGCACATATAAGTACAAGGCAACATAGAACACTAGGTTGGTCGATCTGTTCACATTTCGCTGTTAAAGTTGTTTATTTTCCAGCACAAGCATATGCTAATATTGAATAACCAATCAGCTCATAAAAGTACAAGGCAACATAGAAAATTTTCTTCTTGTTTAGTTGATCTGTCCATGTCTTTTTTCCCAGCACAGGCATGTGCTCATATTGAATAACAAGTCAGCACAATTTTATACAAGTACAAGGCAACATAGAATGTTTTCTTGTTTGGTTGACCTGTCCTGATTTTGCTGTTAATTGTCTTTATTTCCCAGCACATTCATGTGCTAATATTGTTTAACTAATTAACACATATAAGTAGAAGGCAACATAGAATATTTTTTTCTTGTAGGTTATGAATTGATTTGGAAATCTCTTACTGTGGTTTTCTTGCTATGTATATTATCTGACTTCTTTAAATCTGTTCATGTAATTAATAATTGGTTATCTCCTTGTATACTTAATATAAATATCAAAATTTCATCTGTTTGTCTTACCAAATTTCATTTTTTATATATCAAATTTCATTTAAAGGCCAACAATATTTTGTCTTTGAAGCAGTCCCAGGCTATAGTAGTTCTCTAATTCATTTATTTGAGTAATTAAATTGTTCATTTTCATAAAATATTGACTTTCTGACAAGATGTTTGTCCTGGCTTGCAATCTGTTTTTATTGAGAGAAATACTAAGTATTTAATGTTTAAATTGAATATTTGCATGTTTGGTTAGCACAAAATATTATATACATTGATACATTCAAAACTTTTCTTTTGAGCAAAAACAAATAATTTGCACAAATGGAATATTTACAAATCTGATATTTAATGAACTGATTAACATAAACTTCTTTTAATATTCACATGGCAATAAAAGATATTAAAACAGGTATATAATTATAGTGTCCATTATTGATTGTTAATGAGTTGAATCTTTTGTTATGAACAGTCGATTTTGTTTAACAAAAAATATTTTAATGTATAATTGTGTACAGTGTTACAATTTAAAATGGATTCAGATTAATATTTTATATCAATTACTATAGACACTTACTTGTAAATTTTGAAAACTGTTATTATTCTGTTATTGCATGGTATGTAACCTATACACACTTTCAGTCAGAAGATGTTTTTTTCTTATTCTTAACAAATGCATTTGTAGTTTTAGAACTGAAATTCGTTTATTATATACTAAATTTCATCGAACCAAATGACAAATAAAGTCTTACTCTGAGAAGCAGTCCTCAAACTAATTAGTAATTTTCTAATCAATTTGTCATTAATGAGCCAATTAAAGTGATCATCCTAGCTATATACTATACTTACTCAATATAAGAGGTTGTTTGTTCCAAGGTGCAAACATTGTGCTAATTTTGAGTACAGTAAATGTTAATTGCTAATTAGTGACATTAAAGAGTTAATTGTCTTATGAGCATATAATAGTTGTTCATTATTTTCAGTTGTTTTAAAAAATATTCTAATAAAGATTTTTTGTTTAATTTTTTAAAATAAATCAGGATTGATGATTGAACCATTAAAATAATTATGTTAATTGTTTTTACAGGATAATTTTGCTTATATTTTGAAAAGAAGGTTTTTAAAATTGTTCTGTTATATTTTTTTTAAATAAATGAACTCAGATTGATTAAATCTTTAAAAATATATATATATATTTTGTGTTCTTGCTTTGAATGTATCATTCTGTAATGTTGCAAGGGATGTTCTGGGACGATTAAGTTCAAAATATGCAATTGGTTTATGATGTTAATTACATTTCATCAGATGGCTTGTAAAGATATATTCTTTTGAATTGACTAAATGTATAAATATGGTTAAAAAATTAGACCGCTAACAAGATGAAATTTTATTGAAATATGTTCTATTTTAAATAATTTTAACTTGAGAAAATTCAATGTTACATAACATTTTTTTGTTAAAATATTGTTAAAGACATTTAATCATTCTTGTAATTTTAAACACATTCTGTTATGAAAATTATTTAAATGTTATTACTACAAAAAGTTACAAATATTGTTGAACTAAGATTCATATTTCTGTTTATAATTTGAAAATAGAAACAGGAAGATATGCTATACAGAGACTAGAGAGACAAGACAGACTGTGTATATACTGCGACGAAAAAATAGAAAACGATTCCATTTTATCATTGAATGTAAAGCTTATAGTACTATGAGAGAAAAATATATTAAAAAATACTAAACAAACAGAAGAAGCATGTTTAAATTTTTAAAGTTATTAAAATCATCAAAAAAGAATATGATTGTTTAATCTTTGTAAATTTATTGCAGAGGAATCTAAAATTAGAAATGCAATATCGCTGAATAATGCACTTTGATTTCATCTTTAAACTTAGAGTAAATATGTAATTAAATATGTTTTTGGTTTAATTCATAGATGCCTTTTATATAAGAAACCTTACTTTAACATAAGACAATGATGTAAAGGTTATATTATTTGAAACACCTATCACATGTATTTGTATATGTATGTAATTTGTATTTGTACCAATGTTTTGCTGTTAACATTCTTTATTTCCCAGCACAGGCATGTGCTAATATTGAATAACCAATCAGCACAAACAAGTACAAGGCAACATAGAACAATCTTCTCTTGTTTGGTTGATCTGTCCATGATTTGTTATTAAATGTCTTTATTTCCCAGCACAGGCATGTGCTAATATTGAAATGCCAATTAGCACACACAAGTACAAAGCAACAATAGAACAATCTTCTCTTGTTTGGTTGAGCTGTCGATGTTTTGCTGTAAAATGTCTTTATTTCCCAGCACAGGCACGTGTTTATATTGAATAACCAATCAGAACACAAGAGTACAAGGCAACATAGAACATTCTTCTCTTGTTTGGATGATATGTCCATGCTTTGCTGTTCAATGTCTTTATTTCCCTGCACAGGCATGTGCTAATATTGTATTACCAATCAGCACACACAAGTACAAGGCAACATAGAACAATCTTCTCTTGTTTGGTTGATCTGTCCATGTTTTGCTGTTAAATGTCTTTATTTCCCAGCACAGGCATGTGCTAATATTGTATTACCAATCAGCACAAACAAGTTCAAGGTAACATCGAACAATATTCTCTTGTTTGGTTGATCTGTCCATGTTTTGCTGTTAAATGTCTTTCTTCCCCAGCACAGACATCTGCTAATATTGAATTAGCAACCAGCACATATAAGTACAAGGCAACATTGAACAATCTTCTCTTGTTTGGTCGATCTTCCCATGTTTTGCTGTAAAAATTCTTTATTTCGCAGCACAGGCATGTGCTAATATTAAATAATCGATCAGCACACACAAGTTCAAGGCAATATAGAACAAACTTCTCTTGTTTGGTTGATCTGTTCATGTTTCGCTGTTCAATGTCTTTATTTCCCAGCACAGGCATGTGCTAATATTGAATAACCAATCACCACATACAAGTACAAATTGATAAAGAATAGTTTCTTGTGCTCATATTGAATAACCAATAAGCACATAGAAGTACAAGGCAACATAGAACATTTTCTTCTTTTTTGGTTGATTTCTCCATAATTATTTTACTGTTAATATTCTTTATTTTCCAGCACAGGCATGTGCTAATATTGAATAACCAATCAGCACACACAAGTACAAGGCAACAAAGAACAATCTTCTCTTGTTTGGTTGATCTGTCCATGTTTTGCTGTTAAATGTCTTTATTTCCTAGCACAGGCATGTGCTTATATTGAATAACCAATCAGCACATACAAATACAAGGAAACATACAACAATCTTGTCTTGTTTGGTTGAGCTGTCCATGTTTTGCTGTTAAATGTCTTTATTTCCCAGGACAGGCATGTGCTAATATTGAATAACCAATCGGCACATACAAGTACAAGGCAACAAAGAACATTTTCTTCTTGTTTGGTTGACCTCTCCATGTTTTACTATTAAAATTCATTATTTCCCAGTACAGCCATGTGCTAATATTGAATTACCCAGCAGCACATGCAAGTACAAGGCAACATAGAACATTTTCTTCTATTTGGTTGATCTTTGCCTGTTTTGCTGCTAAAATTCTTTATTTCCCAGCACAGGCAGGTGCTAATATTGTATTAATAATCAGCACACACAAGTACAAGGCAACATAGAACAATCTTTTCTTTTTTGGTTGATCTGTCCATGTTTTGCTGTTGGATGTCTTTATTTCCCAGCACAGGCATGTGCTAAAATTGTATTGCCAATCAGCACACACAAGTACAAGGCAACATAAAACAATATTCTCTTGTTTGGTTGATCTCTCCATGTTTTGCTGTTAAATGTCTTTATTTCCCAGCACAGATATGTGCTAGTATTTAATTAGCAATCAGCACATATAAGTACAAGGCAACATATAACAATATTCTCTTGTTTGGTCAATCTGTCCATGTTTTGTCTTTATTTGCCAGCACAGGCATGTGCTAATATTGAAAAACCAATCAGTACATAAAAGTACTAGGCAACATAGAACATTTTCTTCTTGTTTGGTCGATCTGTCCATGTTTTCTGATGAATGTCTTTATTTCCCAGCAGAGCCATGTGCTAATATTGAATAACCATTCAGCACATACAAGTTCAAGGCAACATACAACAATCTTCTCTTATTTGGTTGATCTGTTCATCATTTGATGTTAAAATTCCTTATTTCCCAGCTCATGCATGTGCTTATATTGAATAACCAATCAGCACACACAAGTATAAGGCAACATAGAACAATATTTACTTGTTTGATTGATCTATCTATGGTTTGCTGTTAACGTTCTTTATTTTCCAGCATAGGCAATTGCTAATATTGAATAACCAATCAGCACATTAAAGTACTAGGCAACATTAAACAATCTTGTCTTGTTTGGTTGATCTTTCCATGTTTTGTTGTTAACATTCTTTATTTCCCAGCACAGGCATGTGCTAATATTGAACAACCAATCAGCACAAACAAGTACAAGGCAACATAGAATAATCTTCTCTTGTTTGGTTGATCTGTCCATGTTTTGCTGTTAAATGTCTTTATTTCCTAGCACAGACATGTGCTAATATTGTGTTGCCAATCAGCACACACAAGTACAAGACAACATAAAACAATCTTCTCTTGTTTGGTTGATCTGTCCATGTTTTGCTGTTATATGTTTTTATTTCCCAGCACAGATATGTGCTAGTATTTAATTAGCAATCAGCACATATAAGTACAATGCAACATACAACAATATTCTCTTGTTTGGTCAATCTGTCCATGTTTTGCTGTTCAATGTCTTTATTTCCCAGCACATGCATGTGCTAATATTGAATAACCAATCAACACACACAAGTACAAGGCAACATAGAACAATATTCACTTGTTTGGTTGATCTGTCCATGTTTTGCTGTTAAAGTACTTTATTTCTCAGTACAGGTATGTGCTAATATTGAATAACCAATCAGCACATTAAAGTACAAGGCAACATACAACAGTCTTGTCTTGTTTGGTTGATCTTTCCATGTTTTGCTGTTAAAATTCTTTATTTGCCAGCACAGGCATGTGCTAATATTGAATAACCAATCATCTCAAACAAGTACAAGGCAACATAGAACAATCTTCTCGTGTTTCTTTGATCTGTCCATGTTTTGCTGTTAATTGTCTTTATTTCCCAGAACAGGAATATGCTAATATTGAAACACCAACCAGCACTCACAAGCACAAGGCAACATAGAACAATCTTCTCTTGTTTGGTTGATCTGTCCAGATTTTTCTGTAAAATGTTTATATTTCCCATCACAGGCATGTGCTAATATTGAAACACCAATCAGCACACAAAAGAACAAGGCAACATTGAACAATCTTCTCTTGTTTGGTTGATCTCTCTTTGTTTTGCTGTTAAATGTCTTTATTTCTCAGCACAGGCATGTGCTAATATTGAATAACCAACCAGCACACACAAGTACAAGGCAACATAGAACAGTCTTCTCTTGATTGGTTGATCTGTACATGTTTTGCTGTTAAATGTCTTTATTTCCCAGTACAGGCATGCGCTTATATTGAATAACCAATCAGTACAAACAAGTACAAGGCAACATAGAACAATCTTCTCTTGTTTGGTTGATCTGTCCATGTTTGTTTTGCTGTTCAATGTCTTTATTTCACAGCACAGGCATGTGCAATATTGAATAGCCAATTAGCACATACAAGTACAAGGCAAAATAGAACATTTTCTTTTGTTTGGTTGATCTTTCCATGTTTTGCTGTTAAAATTCTTTATTTCCCAGCACATGCATGTGCTAATATTAGTAACCAATCAACAAACAAAAGTACAAGGCAACAGAGAACAATCTTCTCTTGTTTTGTTGATCTGTCAATGTTTTGCTGTTCAATGTCTTTATTTCCCAGCACAGGCATGTGCTAATATTGAATAATCAATCAGCACATACAAGTGCAAGGTGACATAGAAATTTTTTCTCATTGTTTGGTTGATATATCCATGTTTTGCTGTTAAAATTCTTTATTTCCCAGTACAAGCATGTGCTAATATTGAATAACCAATCAGCACATACAAGTACAAGGCAATATAGAACACTTTCTTCTTGTTTGGTTGATCTGTCCATGTTTTGCTGTTAAAGTTTTTTGATTTCTCAGTACAGGCATGTGCTGATATTGAATAACCAATCAGCACATTAAAGTACAAGACAACATACAACAGTCTTGTCTTATTTGGTTGATCTTTTCATGTTTTGCTATTAAAATTCTTTATTTCCTAGCACAGGCATTTGCTTATATTGAATAACCAATCAGCACACACAAGTACAAGGCAACATATAACAATCTTCCCGTGTTTCTTTGATCTGTCCATGTTTTGCTGTTAAATGTCTTTATTTCCTGGCACAGGCATGTGCTAATATTGTTTTTCCAATCAGCACATACAAGTACAAGGCAACATAAAACAATCTTCTCTTGTTTGGTTGATCTCTCCGTGCTTTGCTGTTCATTGTCTTTATTTTCCAGCACAGATATGTGCTAGTATTTAATTAGCAATCAGCACATATAAGTACAATGCAACATACAATAATATTCTCTTGTTTGGTTGATCTGTCTATGTTTTGCTGTACAATGTCTTTATTTCCCAGCACATTCATGTGCTAATATTGAATAACGAATCAGCACACACAAGTACAAGGCAACATAGAAAAATCTTTTCGTGTTTCTTTGATCTGTCCATGTTTTGCTGTTAAATATCTTTATTTCTCACTACAGGCATGTGCTAATATTGAATAACCAATCAGCACATTAAAGTACAAGACAACATACAACAGTCTTGTCTTGTTTGGTTGATCTTTTCATGTTTTGCTGTTAAAATTCTTTATTTCCCAGCACAGACATGTGCTAATATTGAATAACCAATCAGCACACACAAGTACAAGGCAACATAGAACAATCTTCTCATGTTTCTTTGATCTGTCCATGTTTTGCTGTTAAATGTCTTTATTTCTCATCACAGGCATGTGCTAATATTGGAACACCAACCAGCACGCACAAGAACAAGGCAACATAGAACAATTTCTTCTTCCTTGGTTGATAAATCCTTGTTTTGTTGTTAAATTTTTTTGTTTCCCTGCACAGACATGTGCTAATATTGAATAACCAATAAGCACATACAAGTTCAAGGCAACATAAAACATTTTCTTCTTATTTGGTTGTTCTCTTCATGTTTTACTATTAAAATTCATTATTTCCCAGCACAGCCATGTGCTTATATTGAATTACCCAGCAGCACATACAAGTGCAAGGCAACATAGAACACTTTCTTCTATTTGGTTGATCTTTACCTGTTTTGCTGCTAAAATTCGTTATTTCCCAGCACAGGCATGTGCTTATATTGTATGACTAATCAGCACACACAACTACAAGGCAATATAGAACAATCTTCTCTTGTTTGGTTTATCTGTCCATGTTTTGCTGTTAAATGTCTTTATTTCCCAGTAAAGGCATGTGCTAATAGTGTATTGCCAATCAGCACACACAAGTACAAGGCAACATAAAACAATCTTCTCTTGTTTGGTTGATCTCTCCATGTTTTGCTGTTAAATGTCTTTATTTCCCAGCACAGATATGTGCTAGTATTTAATTAGCAATCAGCACATATAAGTACAAGGCAACATATAACAATATTCTCTTGTTTGGTCAAACTGTCCATGTTTTGCTGTTAAATGTCTTTATTTCCCAGCACAGGCATGTGCTAATATTGAATATCCAATCAGCACATAAAAGTACTTGGCAACATAGAACATTTTCTTCTTGTTTGGTTGATCTGTCCATGTTTTCTGATGAATGTCTTTATTTCCAAGCACAGCCATTTGCTAATATTGAATAACCATTCAGCACATACAAGTTCAAGGCAACATACAACAATCTTCTCTTATTTGTTTAATCTTTTCATCATTTGCAATTAAAATTCCTTATTTCCCAGGACATGCATGTGCTTATATTGAATAACCAATCAGAACACACAAGTACAAGGCAACATAGAACAATATTCATTTGTTTGATCGATATGTCCATGGTTTGCTGTTAAAGTTCTTTATTTTCCAGCACAGGCATGTGCTAATATTGAATAACCAATCAGCATACAAAAGTACAAGGCAACATACAACAATCTTGACTTGTTTGGTTGTTCTGTTCATGTTTTGTTGTTAACATTCTTTATTTCCCAGCACAGGCATGTGCTAATATTGAAACACCAACCAGCACACACAAGTACAAGGCAACATAGAACAATCTTCTCTTGTTTGGTTGATCTGTCCATGTTTTGCTGTTAAATGTCTTTTTTTCTTAACACAGGCATGTGCTTATATTGTATTACCAATCAGCACACACAAGGACAAGGCAACATAGAAGAATCTTCTCTTGTTTGGTTGATCTGTCCATGTTTTGCTGTTAAATGTCTTTATTTCCCAACACAGGCATGTGCTAATATTGAATAACCAATCAGCACATACAAGTACAAGGCAACATAAAACATTTTATTGTGTTTGGTTGGTCTTTCCATGTTTTGCTTTTAAAATTCTTTATTTCCAAGCTCAGGCATATGCTAATATTGAATAACCAATCGCACACAGAAGTACAAGGCAACATAGAACAATCTTGTTTTGTTTGGTTGATCTGTCCATGTTTTGCTGTTAAATTTCTTTATTTTCCAGCACAGGCAAGTGCTAATATTGAATAACCAATCAGCACATTTAAGTACAAAGCAACATACAACAATCTTGTCTTGTTTGGTTGATCTTTCCATGTTTTGTTGTTAAAATTCTTTATTTCCCAGCACAGGCATGTGCTAAAATTGAATAACCAATCAGCAGACACAAGTACAAGGCAACATAGAACAATCTTCTCTTGTTTGGTTGATCTGTCCATGTTTTGCTGTTAAATGTCTTTATTTCCCAGCACAGGCATATGCTAATATTGAAACACCAACCAGCACTTACAAGTACCAGGCAACATAGAACAATGGTCTCTTGTTTGGTTGATCTGTCAAGGTGTTGCTGTAAAATGTCTTTATTTCCCAGCACAGGCATGTGCTAATATTGAAACACCAACCAGCACACACATGTACAAGGCAACATAGAACAATCTTCTCTTGTTTGGTTGATCTGTCCATGTTTTGCTGTTCAATGTCTTTATTTCCCAGCACAGGCATGTGCTAATATTGTATTACCAATCAGCACACACAAGTTCAAGGCAACATAGAACAATATTCTCTTGTTTTGTTGATCTGTCCATGTTTTGCTGTTAAATGTCTTTCTTTCCAAGCACAGACATGTGCTAATATTGAATTAGCAGCCAGCACATATAAGTACAAGGTAACATAGAACAATATTCACTTGGTTTGTCGATCTGTCCATGTTTTGCTGTAAGAGTTCTTTATTTCCGAGCACAGGCATGTGCTAATATTGAATAACCGATCAGCACATACTAGTCCAAGGCAACCTAGAACAATCTTCTTTTGTTTGGTTGATCTGTTCATGTTTTGCTGTTCAATGTGTTTCTTTCCCAGCACAGGCATGTGCTAATATTGAATAACCAATCAGCACATACAAGTACAAATTGACATAGAACAGTTTCTTCTTGTTTTGTTGACATGTCCTTGTTTTGCGGTTAAAATTCTTTATTTCCTAGCACAGGCATGTGCTAATATTGAATAACCAATCAGCACATACAAGTACAAGGCAACATAGAACATTTTCTTCTTGTTTGGTTGATCTCTTCATGTTTTACTATTAAAATTCATTATTTCCCAGCCCAGCCATGTGCTAATATTGAATTACCAAGCAGCACATACAAGTACAAGGCAACATAGAACATTTTCTTCTGTTTGGTTGATCTTTGCCTGTTTTGCTGCTAAAATTCTTTATTTCCCAGTACAGGCATGTGCTAATATTGTATAACCAATCAGCACACACAAGTACAAGGCAACATAGAACAATATTCTCTTGTTTGGTTGATCTGTCCATGTTTTTCTGTTGAATGTCTTTCTTTCCCAGCACAGACATGTGCTAATATTGAATTTGCAACCAGCACATATAGGTACAAGGCAACATAGAACAATATGCACTTGTTTGGTCGATCTGTCCATGTTTTGCTGTTAAAATTCTTTATTTCCCAGCTAATATTGAATAACCAATCAGCACACACAATTATCAGGCAACATACAACAATATTCTTTTGTTTGGTTGATCTGTCCATGTTTTGCTGTAAAATGTCTTTATTTGCCAGCACAGGCATGTGTTGATATTGAATAACCAATCAGCACATACAAGTACATTTATTTTGTTTGTTTAATCTTTCCATGTTTTGCTGTTAGAATTCTTTATTTCCCAGCACAGTGATGTGCTAATATTGAAAAAAACAAGTAGCACACAAAAGTACAAGGCAACATAGAATAATATTCTCTTGTTTGGTCGATCTGTCCATGTTTTGCTGTTCAATGTATTTATTTCCCAGCACAGACATGTGCTAATATTATATAACCAATCAGCACATAAAAGTACATGGCAACATAGAACATTTTCTTCTTGTTTGGTCGATCTGTCCATGTTTTCTGATGCATGTCTTTATTTCCCAGCACAGGCATGTGATAATATTGAACAACCAGTCAGCACATACATGTTCAAAGCAACATACAACAATCTTCTCTTGTTTGGTTGATCTTTTCATCGTTTGCTGTTTAAATTTGTTATTTCCCAGCACATGCATGTGCTTATATTGAATAACCAATCAGCACATACAAGTACAAGGCAACATAAAACTATCTTCTCTTGTTTGGTTGATAAATCCATGTTTTGCTGTTTAAATTCTTTATTTCCCAGCACAAGCATGTGCTAATATTGAAAAACCAATCAGCACATAGAAGTACAAGGCAATAAAGAACAATATTCTCTTGTTTGGTTGATCTCTTCATGTTTTGCTGATAAAATTCTTTATTTCCCAGCACAGGCATGTGCTTATATTAAATAAGCAATCAGCATACACAAAAGTACAAGGCAATATAGAACAATCTTCTCTTGTTTGGTTGATCTCTCTTTGTTTTGCTGTTAAATGTCTTTATTTCCCAGCACAGGCATGTGCTAATATTGAATTAGCAATCAGCACATACATGTACAAAGCAACATAGAACATTTTCTTCTTGTTTGGTTGATCTGTCCATGTTTTGCTGTTAAAATTCTTTATTTCCCAGCGCAAGCATGTGCTAATATTGAATTACCAATCAGCACACACAAGTATAAGGCAACATAGAACAATCTTCTCTTGTTTGGTTGATCTTTCCTTGTTTTGCTGTTAAATGTCTATATTTTCCAGCACAGGCATGTGCTAATATTGAATTAGCAATCAGCACATACATGTACAAAGCAACATAGAACATCTTTTTCTTGTTTGGTTGATCTTTTGATGTTTTTCTGTGAAAATTCTTTATTTCCCAGCACAGGCATGTGCTAATATTGTATTACCAATCAGCACACACAAGTACAAGGCAACATAGAACAATATTCTCTTGTTTGGTTGATCTGTCCATGTTTTGCTGTTAAATGTCTTTATTTCCCTGCACAGACATGTGCTAATATTGAATTAGCAATCAGCACATATAAGTACAAGGCAACATAGAACACTAGTTTAATCGATCTGTTCATGTTTTGCTGTTAAAATTGTTTATTTTCCAGCACAAGCATATGCTAATATTGAATAACCAATCAACACATAAAAGTACAAGGCAACATAAAACATTTTCTTCTTGTTTGGTTGATCTGTCCATGTCTTTATTTCCCAGCACAGACATGTGCTCATATTGAATAACAAGTCTGCACAATGTCATACAAGTACAAGGCAACCGAGAATGTTTTCTTGTTTGGTTGACCTGTCCTGGTTTTGCTGTTAATTGTCTTATTTCCCAGCACAGTCATGTGCTAATATTGTTTAACTAATTAGCACATATAAGTACAAGGCAACATAGAATTTTTTTTTCTTGTAGGTTATGAATTGATTAGGAAATCTCTTACTGGGGCTATGTATATTATCTGACTTCTTTATATCTGTTGATGTAATTAATAATTGGTTATCTCCTTGTATACTTAATATAAATATCAAAATTTCATCTGTTTGTCTTAACAAATTTCATTTTTTTATATATCAAATTTCATTTAAAGGCCAACAATATTTTGTCTTTGAAGCAGTCCCAGTCTATAGTAGCTCTCTAATTCATTTATTTGAGTAATTAAATTGTTCATTTTCATTAAATATTGGCCTTCTGACAAGATGTTTGTCCTGGCTTGCAATCTGTTTTTATTGAGAGAAATACTAAGTATTTAATGTTTAAATTGAATATTTGCATGTTTGGTTGGCACAAAATATTATATACATTGATACATTCAAAACTTTTCTTTTGAGCAAAAACAAATAATTTGCATCAATGGAATATTTACAAATCTGATATTTATTGAATTGATTAACATAAACTTCATTTGAAATTCACATGGCAATAAAAGATATTAAAACAGGTATATGGTTATAGTGTCCATTATTGATTGTTAATGAGTTGAATGTTTTGTTATGAACAGTCAATTTTGTTTAACACAAAATATTTTAATGTATAATTGTGTACAGTGTTACAATTTAAAATGGATTCAGATTAATATTTGATATCAATTACTATAGACACTTACTTGTAAATTTTGAAAACTGTTATTATTCTGTTATTGCATGGTATGTAACTTATACACACTGTCGGTCAGAACATGTTTTTTTCTTATTCTTCACAAATGCATTTGTAGTTTTAGAATTGAAATTCATTGATTATATACCAAATTTCATCGAACCAAATGACAAATAAAGTCTTACTCTGAGAAGCAGTCCTCACACTAATTAGTAATTTTCTAATCAATTTGTCATTAATGAGCCAATTAAAGTGATCATCCTAGCTATATACTATACTTACTCAATATAAGAGGTTGTTTGTTCCAAGGTGCAAACATTGTGCTTGGTTTGAGTACAGTAAATGTTAATTGCTAATTAGTGACATTAAAGTGTTAATTGTCTTATGAGCATATAATAGTAGTATATTATTTTCAGTTGTTTTAAAAAATATTCTAATAAAGAATTTTTGTTTAATTTTTTAAAGAAAACAGGATTAATGATTTAATCATTAAAATAATTATGTTAATTGTTTTTACAGGATAATTTTGCTGTATTTTTCACTGATATTTTGAAAATATTTTAAGAAGTTTTTTAAAATTATTCTCTAATATATATTTTTTAAATAAATGAACTCAGATTGATTAAATCTTTAAAAAAAATATATATATATATTTTGTGTTCTTGCTTTGAATGTATCATTCTGTAATGTTGCAAAGGATGTTCTGGGATGATTAAGTTCAAAATATGCTATTGGTTTATGATGTTTATTACATTTCATAAGATGGCTTGTAAAGATATATTCTTTTGAATTGACTAAATATATCAATATGGTTAAAAAATGAGACCGCTAACAAGATGAAATTTTATTGAAATATGTTCTATTTTAAATATTTTCAACTTGAGAAAATTCAAGGTTACATACCATTTTTTTGTTAAAATATTGTTAAAGACATTTAATCATTCTTGTAATTTTAAACACATTCTGTTATGAAAATTATTTAAATGTTATTACTACAAAAAGTTACAGATATTGTTGAACTAAGATTCATATTTCTGTTTATAATTTGAAAATAGAAACAGGAAGATATGCTATACAGAGACTAGAGAGACAAGACAGACTGTGTATATACTGCGACGAAAAAATAGAAAACGATTTCATTTTATCATTGAATGTAAAGCTTATAGTACTATGAGAGAAAAATATATTAAAAAATACTAAACAAACAGAAGAAGCATGTTTAAAGTTTTAAAGTTATTAAAATCATCAAAAAAGAATATGATTGTTTAATCTTTGTAAATTTATTGCAGAGGAATCTAAAATTAGAAATGCAATATCGCTGAATAATGCACTTTGATTTCATCTTCAAACTTAGAGTAAATATGTAATTAAATATGTATTTGGTTTAATTCATAGATGCCTTTTATATAAGAAACCTTACTTTAACATAAGACAATAATGTAAAGATAATATTATTTGAAACACCTATCACATGTATTTGTATATGTATGTAATTTGTATTTGTACCAATGTTTTGCTGTTAACATTCTTTATTTCCAAGCACATGCATGTGCTAATATTGAATAACCAACCAGCACACAAAAGTACAAGGCAACATAGAACAATCTTCTCTTGTTTGGTTGATCTATCCATGATTTGTTGTTAAATGTCTTTATTTCCCAGCACAGGCATGTGCTAATATTGTATTGCCAATTAGCACACACAAGTACAAGGCAACAATAGAACAATCTTCTCTTGTTTGGTTGATCTGTCGATGTTTTGCTGTAAAATGTCTTTATTTCCCAGCACAGGCACGTGTTTATATTGAATAACCAATCAGAGCACAAGAGTACAAGGCAACATAGAACATTCTTCTCTTGTTTGGATGATATGTCCATGCTTCGCTGTTCAATGTCTTTATTTCCCTGCACAGGCATGTGCTAATATTGTATTACCAATCAGCACACACAAGTACAAGGCAACATAGAACAATCTTCTCTTGTTTGGTTGATCTGTCCATGTTTTGCTGTTAAATGTCTTTATTTCCCAGCACAGGCATGTGCTAATATTGTATTACCAATCAGCACACACAAGTTCAAGGCAATATCTAACAATATTCTCTTGTTTGGTTGATCTGTCCATGTTTTGCTGTTAAATGTCTTTCTTCACCAGCACAGACATGTGCTAATATTGAATTAGCAACCAGCACATATCAGTACAAGGCAACATAGAACAATCTTCTCTTGTTTGGTCGATCTTCCCATGTTTTGCTGTAAAAATTCTTTATTTCGCAGCACAGGCATGTGCTAATATTAAATAATCGATCAGCACACACAAGTACAAATTGATAAAGAATAGTTTCTTGTGCTAATATTGAATAACCAATAAGCACATAGAAGAACAAGGCAACAAAGAATAATCTTCTCTTGTTTGGTTGATCTGTCCATGTTTTGCTGTTAAATGTCTTTATTTCCTAGCACAGGCATGTGCTTATATTGAATAACCAATCAGCACATACAAATACAAGGAAACATACAACAATTTTGTCTTGTTTGGTTGATCTGTCCATGTTTTGCTGTTCAATGTCTTTATTTCCCAGCACAGGCATGTGCTAATATTGAATAACCAATCGGCACATACAAGTACAAGGCAACATAGAACATTTTCTTCTTGTTTGGTTGACCTCTCCATGTTTTACTATTAAAATTCATTATTTCCCAGTAAAGCCATGTGCTAATATTGAATTACCCAGCAGCACATGCAAGTACAAGGCAACATAGAACATTTTCTTCTATTTGGTTGATCTTTGCCTGTTTTGCTGCTAAAATTCTTTATTTCCCAGCACAGGCATGTGCTAATATTGTATTACTAATCAGCACACACAAGTACAAGGCAACATAAAACAATCTTTTCTTGTTTGGTTGATCTGTCCATATTTTGCTGTTGGATGTCTTTATTTCCCAGCACAGGCATGTGCTAAAATTGTATTGCCAATCAGCACATTAAAGTACAAGGCAACATAAAACAATATTCTCTTGTTTGGTTGATCTCTCCATGTTTTGCTGTTAAATGTCTTTATTTCCCAGCACAGATATGTGCTAGTATTTAATTAGCAATCAGCACATATAAGTACAAGGCAACATATAACAATATTCTCTTGTTTGGTCAATCTGTCCATGTTTTGTCTTTATTTCCCAGCACAGGCATGTGCTAATATTGAAAAACCAATCAGTACATAAAAGTACTAGGCAACATAGAACATTTTCTTCTTGTTTGGTCGATCTGTCCATGTTTTCTGATGAATGTCTTTATTTCCCAGCAGAGCCATGTGCTAATATTGAATAACCATTCAGCTCATACAAGTTCAAGGCAACATACAAAAATCTTCTCTTATTTGGTTGATCTGTTCATCATTTGATGTTAAAATTCCTTATTTCCCAGCACATGCATGTGCTTATATTGAATAACCAATCAGCACACACAAGTACAAGGCAACATAGAACAATATTCACTTGTTTGATTGATCTATCTATGGTGTGCTGTTAACGTTCTTTATTTTCCAGCAGAGGCAATTGCTAATATTGAATAACCAATCAGCACATTAAAGTACTAGGCAACATTAAACAATCTTGTCTTGTTTGGTTGATCTTTCCATGTTTTGTTGTTAACATTCTTTATTTCCCCGCACAGGCATGTGCTAATATTGAATAACCAATCAGCACAAACAAGTACAAGGCAACATAGAACAATCGTCTCTTGTTTTGTTGATCTGTCCATGTTTTGCTGTTAAATGTCTTTATTTCATAGCACAGACATGTGCTAATATTGTATTACCAATCAGCACACAAAAGTACAAGGCAACATAGAACAATCTTCTCTTGTTTGGTTGATCTGTCCATGGTTTGCTGTTAAATGTCTTTATTTCCCAGCACAGGTATGTGCTAATATTGTGTTGCCAATTAGCACACACAAGTACAAGGCAACATAAAACAATTTTCTCTTGTTTGGTTGATCTGTCCATGTTTTGCTGTTATATGTTTTTATTTCCCAGCACAGATATGTGCTAGTATTTAATTAGCAATCAGCACATATAAGTACAATGCAACATACAACAATATTCTCTTGTTTGGTCAATCTGTCCATGTTTTGCTGTTCAATGTCTTTATTTCCCAGCACATGAATGTGCTAATATTGAATAACCAATCAACACACACAAGTACAAGGCAACATAGAACAATATTCACTTGTTTGGTTGATCTGTCCATGTTTTGCTGTTAAAGTACTTTATTTCTCAGTACAGGTATGTGCTAATATTGAATAACCAATCAGCACATTAAAGTACAAGGCAACATACAACAGTCTTGTCTTGTTTGGTTGATCTTTCCATGTTTTGCTGTTAAAATTCTTTATTTCCCAGCACAGGCATGTGCTAATATTGAATAACCAATCAGCACAAACAAGTACAAGGCAACATAGAACAATCTTCTCGTGTTTCTTTGATCTGTCCATGTTTTGCTGTTAATTGTCTTTATTTCCCGGAACGGGAATATGCTAATATTGAAACACCAACCAGCACTCACAAGTACAAGACAACATAGAACAATCTTCTCTTGTTTGGTTGATCTGTCCAGATTTTTCTGTAAAATGTCTATATTTCCCATCACAGGCATGTGCTAATATTGAAACACCAATCAGCAAACAAAAGAACAAGGCAACATAGAACAATCTTCTCTTGTTTGGTTGATCTCTCTTTGTTTTGCTGTTAAATATCTTTATTTCCCAGCACAGACATGTGCTAATATTGAATAACCAACCAGCACACACAAGTACAAGGCAACATAGAACAGTCTTCTCTTGATTGGTTGATCTGTACATGTTTTGCTGTTAAATGTCTTTATTTCCCAGTACAGGCACCAGCACACACATGTACAAGGCAACATAGAACAATCTTCTCTTGTTTGGTTGATCTGTCCATGTTTTGCTGTAAAATTTCTTTATTTCCCAGCACAGGCATGCGCTTATATTGAATAACCAATCAGTACACACAAGTACAAGGCAACATAGAACAATCTTCTCTTGTTTGGTTGATCTGTCCATGTTTTACTGTTCAATGTCTTTATTTCACAGCACAGGCATGTGCTAATATTGAATAACCAATTAGCACATACAAGTACAAGGCAAAATAGAACATTTTCTTTTGTTTGGTTGATCTTTCCATGTTTTGCTTTTAAAATTCTTTATTTCCCAGCACATGCATGTGCTAATATTGAATAACCAATCAACACACAAAAGTACAAGGCAACAGAGAACAATCTTCTCTTGTTTTGTTGATCTGTCAATGTTTTGCTGTTCAATGTCTTTATTTCCCAGCACAGGCATGTGCTAATATTGAATAACCAATCAGCACATACAAGTACAAGGAGACATAGAAATTTTTTCTCATTGTTTGGTTGATATATCCATGTTTTGCTGTTAAAATTCTTTATTTCCCAGTACAAGCATGTGCTAATATTGAATAACCAATCAGCACATACAAGTACAAGGCAATATAGAACACTTTCTTCTTGTTTGGTTGATCTGTCCATGTTTTGCTGTTAAAGTTTTTTTATTTCTCAGTACAGGCATGTGCTGATATTGAATAACCAATCACACATATAAGTACAAGGCAACATAGAACAGTAGTTTGGTAGATCTGTTCACGTTTTGCTGTTAAATTTGTTTATTTTCCAGCACAAGCATATGCTAATATTGAATAACCAATCAACACATAAAAGTACAAGGCAACATAAAACATTTTCTTCTTGTTTGGTTGATCTGTCCATGTCCTTATTTCCCAGCACAGACATGTGCTCATATTGAATAACAAGTCTGCACAATGTCATACAAGTACAAGGCAACCGAGAATGTTTTCTTGTTTGGTTGACCTGTCCTGGTTTTGCTGTTAATTGTCTTTATTTCCCAGCACAGTCATGTGCTAATATTGTTTAACTAATTAGCACATATAAGTACAAGGCAACATAGAATTTTTTTTTCTTGTAGGTTATGAATTGATTAGGAAATCTCTTACTTGGGCTATGTATATTATCTGACTTCTTTAAATCTGTTCATGTAATTAATAATTGGTTATCTCCTTGTATACTTAATATAAATATCAAAATTTCATCTGTTTGTCTTAACAAATTTCATTTTTTTATATATCAAATTTCATTTAAAGGCCAACAATATTTTGTCTTTGAAGCAGTCCCAGTCTATAGTAGCTCTCTAATTCATTTATTTGAGTAATTGTTCATTTTCATTAGATATTGGCTTTCTGACAAGATGTTTGTCCTGGCTTGCAATCTGTTTTTATTGAGAGAAATACTAAGTATTTAATGTTTAAATTGAATATTTGCATGTTTGGTTAGCACATAATATTATATACATTGATACATTCAAAACTTTTCTTTTGAGCAAAAACAAATAATTTGCATAAATGGAATATTTACAAATCTGATATTTAATGAATTGATTAACATAAACTTCATTTGAAATTCACATGGCAATAAAAGATATTAAAACAGGTATATGGTTATAGTGTCCATTATTGATTGGTAATGAGTTGAATCTTTTGTTATGAACAGTCAATTTTGTTTAACACAAAATATTTTAATGTATAATTGTGTACAATGTTACAATTTAAAATGGATTCAGATTACTATTTGTTATCAATTACTATAGACACTTACTTGTATATTTTGAAAACTTTTATTATTCTGTTATTGCATGGTATGTAACCTATACACACTGTCGGTCAGAACATGTTTTTTTCTTATTCTTCACAAATGCATTTGTAGTTTTAGAATTGAAATTCATTTATTATATACCAAATTTCATCGAACCAAATGACAAATAAAGTCTTACTCTGAGAAGCAGTCCTCAAACTAATTAGTAATTTTCTAATCAATTTGTCATTAATGAGCCAATTAAAGTGATCATCCTAGCTATATACTGTACTTACTCAATATAAGAGGTTGTTTGTTCCAAGGTGCAAACATTGTGCTTGGTTTGAGTACAGTAAAAGTTAATTGCTAATTAGTGACATTAAAGTGTTAATTGTCTTATGAGCATATAATAGTAGTATATTATTTTCAGTTGTTTTAAAAAATATTCTAATAAAGAATTTTTGTTTAATTTTTTAAAAGAAAACAGGATTGATGATTTAATCATTAAAATAATTATGTTAATTGTTTTTACAGGATAATTTTGCTGTATTTTTCACTGATATTTTGAAAATATTTGAAGAAGGTTTTTAAAATTATTCTCTAATATATTTTTTTTAAATAAATGAACTCAGATTGATTAAATCTTTAAAAAAAAAAAATATATATATTTTGTGTTCTTGCTTTGAATGTATCATTCTGTAATGTTGCAAGGGATGTTCTGGGATGATTAAGTTCAAAATATGCAATTGGTTTATGATGTTTATTACATTTCATAAGATGGCTTGTAAAGATATATTCTTTTGAATTGACTAAATATATCAATATGGTTAAAAAATGAGACCACTAACAAGATGAAATTTTATTGAAATATGTTCTATTTTAAATATTTTCAACTTGAGAAAATTCAAGGTTACATACCATTTTTTTGTTAAAATATTGTTAAAGACATTTAATCATTCTTGTAATTTTAAACACATTCTGTAATGAAAATTATTTAAATGTTATTACTACAAAAAGTTACAGATATTGTTGAACTAAGATTCATATTTCTGTTTATAATTTGAAAATAGAAACGGGAAGATATGCTAGACAGTGACTAGAGAGACAAGACAGACTGTGTATATACTGTGATGAAAAAATAGAAAATGATTCCATTTTATCATTAAATGTAAAGCTTATAGTACTATGAGAGAAAAATTTATTAAAAAATACTAAACAAACAGAAGAAGCATGTTTAAATTTTTAAAGTTATTAAAATCATCCAAAAAGAATATGATTGTTAAATCTTTGTAAATTTATTGAAGAGGAATCTAAAATTAGAAATGCAATACCGCTAAATAATGCACATTGATTTCATTCTCAAACTTCGAGTAAATATGTAATTAAATATGTTTTTGGTTTAATTCATATATGCCTTTTATATAAGAAACCTTACTTTAACATAAGACAATGATGTAAAGGTTATATTATTTGAAACACCTATCACATGTATTTGTATATGTATGTAATTTGTATTTGTACCAATGTTTTGCTGTTAACATTCTTTATTTCCCAGCACATGCATGTGCTAATATTGAATAACCAACAAGCACACACAAGTACATGGCAACATAGAACAGTCTTCTCTTGATTGGTTGATCTGTACCTGTTTTGCTGTTAAATGTCTTTATTTCCCAGCACAGGCACCAGCACACACATGTACAAGGCAACATAGAACTATCTTCTCTTGTTTTGGGCGATCTGTCCATGTTTTGCTGTTCATTGTCTTTATTTCCCAGCCCAGGCATGTGCTAATATTGTATTACCAATCAGCACACACAAGTTCAAGGCAACATAAAAAAATATTATCTTGTTTTGTTGATCTGTCCATGTTTTGCTGTTAAACGTCTTTGTTTTCCAGCACAGACATGTGCTGATATTAAATTAGCAACCAGCAAATATAAGTACAAGGCAACATAGAACAATCTTCTCTTGTTTCGTTGATCTTTCCATGTTTTGCTGTTAAAATTCTTTTTTTCACAGCACAGGCATGTGCTAATATTAAATAATCGATCAGCACACACAAGTCCAAGGCAATATAGATCAATCTTCTCTTGTTTGGTTGATCTGTTCATGTTTTGCTGTTCAATGTCTTTATTTCCCAGCACAGGCATGTGCTAATATTGAATAACCAATCAGCACATACAAGTACAAATTGACAAAGAACAATTTCTTGTTATTTGGTTGATATGTCCATGTTTTGCTGTTAAAATTATTCATTTCCCAGCACAGGCATGTGCTAATATTGAATAACCAATAAGCACATAGAAGTACAAGGCAACATAGAACATTTTCTTCTTGTTTGGTTGATCTCTCCATATTTTGCTATTAAAATTCTTTATTGTCCAGCACAGGCATGTGCTAATATTGAATAACCAATCAGCACATACAAGTACAAGGCAACATAGAACAATCTTCTCTTTTTTGGTTGATCTGTCCATGTTTTGCTGTTAAATGTCTTTATTTCCCAGTACAGACATGTGCTTATATTTAATTAGTAATCTGCACATATAAGTAAAAGGGAACGTAAAACAATATTCTCTTGTTTGGTCGATCTGTCTATGTTTTCTTGTTAAAATTTTAAGTTTTCCCAGCACAGGCATGTGCTAATATTGAATAACTAATCATCACATAAAAGAAGAAGGCAACATAGAACATTTTCTTCTGTTTAGTTGATCTTTCCATGTTTTGCTGTTAAAATTGTTTATTTCCCAGCACAGCCATGTGCTAATATTGAATAACCATTCAGCACATACAAGTTCAAGGAAACATACAACAATCTTCTCTTATTTGGTTGATCTTTTCATCATTTGCTATTAAAATTCCTTATTTCCCAGCACATGCATGTGCTAATATTGAATAACCAATCAGCACATTAAAGTACAAAACAACATACAACAATATTGTCTTGTTACAGAGGTTGATCTTTCCATGTTTTGTTGTTAAAATTCTTTATTTCCCAGCACAGGCATGTGCTAATATTGAATAACCAATCAGCACACACAAGTACAAGGCAACATAAAACAATCTTCTCTTGTTTGGTTGATCTGTTGCTGTTAAATATCTTTATTTCCCAGCACAGGCATGTGC
Source organism: Panopea generosa (assembly GCA_029582155.1). Lineage (NCBI taxonomy): Eukaryota > Metazoa > Mollusca > Bivalvia > Adapedonta > Hiatellidae > Panopea > Panopea generosa. Next base: position 34,170,686 of record CM055896.1, read on the forward strand.
TAATATTGAATAATCAATAAGCACATACAAGTACATGGTGACATAGAAATTTTTTCTCATTGTTTGATATATCCATGTTTTGCTGTTAAAATTATTTATTTCCCAGTACAAGCATGTGCTAATATTGAATAACCAATCAGCACATACAAGTACAAGGCAATATAGAACACTTTCTTCTTGTTTGGTTGATCTTTCCATGTTTTGCTGTTAAAGTTTTTTATTTCTCAGTACAGGCATGTGCTAATATTGAATAACCAATCAGCACATTAAAGTACAAGACAACATACAACAGTCTTGTCTTGTTTGGTTGATCTTTTCATGTTTTGCTATTAAAATTCTTTATTTCCAAGCACAGGCATTTGCTTATATTGAATAACCAATCAGCACACACAACTACAAGGCAACATAGAACAATCTTCTCGTGTTTCTTTGATATGTCCATGTTTTGCTGTTAAATGTCTTTATTTCCTGGCACAGGCATGTGCTAATATTGTATTTCCAATCAGCACATACAAGTACAAGGCAACATCAAACAATCTTCTCTTGTTTGGTTAATCTCTCCATGTTTTGCTATTAAATGTCTTTATTTTCTAGCACAGATATGTGCTAGTATTTAATTAGCAATCAGCACATATAAGTACAAGGCAACATACAACAATATTCTCTTGTTTGGTTGATCTGTCCATGTTTTGCTGTTCAATGTCTTTATTTCCCAGCACATTCATGTGCTAATATTGAATAACCAATCAGCACACACAAGTACAAGGCAACATAGAAAAATCTTTTCGTGTTTCTTTGATCTGTCCATGTTTTGCTGTTAAATATCTTTATTTCTCAGTACAGGCATGTGCTAATATTGAATAACCAATTAGCACATTAAAGTACAAGACAACATACAACAGTCTTGTCTTGTTTGGTTGATCTTTTCATGTTTTGCTGTTAAAATTCTTTATATCCCAGCACAGGCATGTGCTAATATTGAATAACCAATCAGCACACATAAGTACAAGGCATCATAGAACAATCTTCTCATGTTTCTTTGATCTGTCCATGTTTTGCTGTTAAATGTCTTTATTTCTGAGAACAGGAATATGCCAATATTGAAACACCAACCAGCAGTCACAAGTACAATTCAACATAGAACAATCTTCTCTTGTTTGGTTGATCTGTCCAAGTTTTTCAATAAAATGTCTATATTTTCCATCACAGGCATGTGCTAATATTGGAACACCAATCAGCACACACAAGAACAAGGTAACATAGAACAATCTTCTTTTGTTTGGTTGATCTGTCCATGTTTTTTTGTAAAATGTCTTTATTTCCCAGCACAGGCATGTGCTAATATTGAAACACCAACCAGCACACACAAGTACAAGGCAACAGAATAATCTTCACTTGTTTGGTTGATCTGTCTATGTTTTGCTATTCAATGTCTTTATTTCCGAGCACAGGCATGTGCTAATATTGTATTACCAATCAGCACACACAAGGTCAAGGCAACATAGAACAATATTCTCTTGTTTTGTTGATCTGTCCATGTTTTGATGTTAAATGTCTTTCTTTCTCAGCACAGACATGTGCTGATATTAAATTAACAACCAGCAAATGTAAGTACAAGGCATTCACTTGCTTGGTCGATCTGTGCATGTTATGCTGTAAGAGTTCTTTATTTCCCAGCACAGGCATGTGCTAATATTGAATACCCGATCAGCACATACAAGTCCAAGGCAACATAGAACAATCTTCTCTCGTTTGGTTGATCTGTTCATGTTTTGCTGTTCAATGTCTTTCTTTCCCAGCACAGGCATGTGCTAATATTGAATAACCAATCAGCACATACAAGTACAAATTGACATAGAACAATTTCTTCTTGCTTAGTTGATAAATCCATGTTTTGTTGTCAAAATTTGTTGTTTCCAAGCACAGGCATGTGCTAATATTGAATAACCAATAAGCACATACAAGTTCAAGGCAACATAAAACATTTTCTTCTTGTTTGGTTGATCTCTTCATATTTTACTATTAAAATTCATTATTTCCCAGCACAGCCATGTGCTGATATTGAATTACCCAGCAGCACATACAAGTACAAGGCAACATAGAACATTTTCTTCTATTTGGTCGGTCTTTGCCTGTTTTGCTGCTAAAATTCGTTATTTCCCAGCACAGGCATGTGCTTATATTGTATTACTAACCATCACACACAAGTACAAGGCAACATAAAACAATTTCCTCTTGTTTGGTTGATCTGTCCATGTTTTGCTGTTTAATGTCTTTATTTCTCAGCACAGATATGTGCTAGTATTTAATTAGCAATCAGCACATATAAGTACAAGGCAACATATAACAATATTCTCTTGTTTGGTCAATCTGTCCATGTTTTGCTGTTAAATGTCTTGATTTCCCAGCACAGGCATGTGCTAATATTGAATAACCAATCAGCACATAAAAGTACTTGGCAACATAGAACATTTTCTTCTTGTTTGGTCAATCTGTCCATGTTTTCTGATGAATGTCTTTATTTCGAAGCACAGCCATGTGCCAATATTGAATAACCATTCAGCACATACAAGTTCAAGGCAACATACAACAATCTTCTCTTATTTGGTCGATCTTTTCATCATTTGCAATTAAAATTCCTTATTTCCCAGCACATGCATGTGCTTATATTGAATAACCAATCAGAACACACAAGTACAAGGCAACATAGAACAATATTCATTTGTTTGATCGATCTTTCCATGGTTTGCTGTTCAAGTTCTTTATTTTCCAGCACAAGCATGTGCTCATATTGAATAACCAATCAGCATACAAAAGTACAAGGCAACATACAACAATCTTGTCTTGTTTGGTTAATCTTTTCATGTTTTGTTGTTAACATTCTTTATTTCCCAGCACAGGCATGTGCTAATATTGAAACACCAACCAGCACTTACAAGTACTAGGCAAGATAGAACAATCTTCTCTTGTTTGGTTGATCTGTCCAGGTTGTGCTGTAAAATGTCTTTATTTCCCAGCACAGTCATGTGCTAATATTGAAACACCAACCAGCACACACAAGTACAAGGCAACATAGAACAATCTTCTCTTGTTTGGTTGATCTGTCCATGTTTTGCTGTTAAATGTCTTTTTTTCTTAGCACAGGCATGTGCTAATATTGTATTACCAATCAGCACACACAAGGACAAGGCAACATAGAAGAATCTTCTCTTGTTTGGTTGATGTGTCCATGTTTTGCTGTTTAATGTCTTTATTTCCCAGCACAGGCATGTGCTAATATTGAATAACCGATCAGCACATACAAGTACAAGGCAACATAAAACATTTTATTCTGTTTGGTAGGTCTTTCCATGTTTTGCTGTTAATATTCTTTATTTCAAAGCTCAGGCAAGTGCTAATATTGAATAACCAATCAGCACACAAAAGTACAAGGCAACATAGAACAATCTTCTTTTGTTTGGTTGATCTGTCCATGTTTTGCTGTTAAAGTTCTTTATTTTCCAGCACAGGCAAGTGCTAATATTGAATAACCAATCAACACATTAAAGTACAAACCAACATAGAACAATCTTCTCTTTTTTGGTTGATCTGTCCAGGTTATACTGTAAAATATCTTTATTTCCCAGCACAGGCATGTGCTAATATTGAAACACCAACCAGCACACACAAGTACAAGGCAACATAGAACAATCTTCTCTTGTTTGGTTGATCTGTCCATGTTTTGCTGTTAAATGTCTTTTTTTCTTAGCACAGGCATGTGCTAATATTGTATTACCAATCAGCACACACAAGGACAAGGCAACATAGAAGAATCTTTTCTTGTTTGGTTGATCTGTCCATGTTTTGCTGTTAAATGTCTTTATTTCGCAGCACAGGCATGTGCTAATATTGAATAACCAATCAGCACATACAAGTACAAGGCAACATAAAACATTTTATTCTGTTTGGTTGGTCTTTCCATGTTTTGCTGTTAATATTCTTTATTTCCAAGCTCAGGCATGTGCTAATATTGAATAACCAATCAGCACACAAAAGTACAAGGCAACATAGAACAATCTTCTCTTGTTTGGTTGATCTGTCCATGTTTTGCTGTTAAATGTCTTTATTTCCCAGCACAGGCATATGCTAATATTGAAACACCAACCAGCACTTACAAGAACCAGGCAACATAGAACAATCTTCTCTTGTTTGGTTGATCTGTCAAGGTGTTGCTGTAAAATGTCTTTATTTCCCAGCACAGGCATGTGCTAATATTGAAACACCAACCAGCACACACAAGTACAAGGCAACATAGAACAATCTTCTCTTGTTTGGTTGATCTCTCCATGTTTTGCTGTTCAATGTCTTTATTTCCCTGCACAAGCATGTGCTAATATTGTATTACCAATCAGCACACACAAGTTCAAGGCAACATGGAACAATATTCTCTTGTTTTGTTGATCTGTCCATGTTTTGCTGTTAAATGTCTTTCTTTCCAAGCACAGACATGTGCTAATATTGAATTAGCAGCCAGCACATATAAGTACAAGGTAACATAGAACAATATTCAATTGCTTTGTCGATCTGTCCATGTTTTGCTGTAAGAGTTCTTAAGCGAGCACAGGCATGTTCTAATATTGAATAACCGATCAGCACATACAAGTCCAAGGCAACATAGAACAATCTTCTTTTGTTTGGTTGATCTGTTCATGTTTTGCTGTTCAATGTGTTTCTTTCCCAGCACAGGCATGTGCTAATATTGAATAACCAATTAGCACATACAAGTACAAGGCAACATAGAACATTTTCTTCTGTTTAGTTGATCTTTCCATGTTTTGCTGTTAAAATTCTTTATTTCCCAGCACATGCATGTGCTAATATTGAATAACCAAATAACACACAAAAGTACAAGGCAACATAGAACAATCTTCTCTTGTTTTGTTGATCTGTCCATGTTTTGCTGTTCAATGTCTTTATATCCCAGCACAGGCATGTGCTTATATTCAGTAATCAATCAGCACATACAAGTTCAAGTTGTCATAGAAGAATTTTTCTCCTTGTTTAGTTGATATATCCATGTTTTGATGTTAAAATTCTTTATTTCCCAGCACAAGCATGTGCTAATATTGAATAACCAATCAGCACATACAAGTACAAGGCAATATAGAACACTTTCTTCTTGTTTGGTTGATCTGTCCATGTTTTACTGTTAAAATTCTTTATTTCTCAGTGCAGGCATGTGCTAATATTGAATTACCAGTCAGCACATTTCAGTACAAGGGAATATAGAACAATCTTGTCTTGTTTGGTTGATCTTGTCATGTTTTGCTGTTAAAATTCTTTATTTCCAAGCACAGGCATGTGCTAATATTAAATAACCAATCAGCACACACATGTACAAGGCAACATAGAACAATCTTCTCTTGTTTGGTTGATCTGTCCATGTTTTGCTGTTAAATGTCTTTATTTCTCAGCACAGGCATGTGCTTATATTGAAACACCAACCAGCACTCACAAGAACAAGGCAACATAGAACAATATTCTATTGTTTGGTTTATCTGTCCATGTTTTGCTGTAAAATGTCTTTATTTCCCAGCACAGGCATGTGCTAATATTGAAACACCAACCAGCACACACAAGTACAAGGCAACATAGAACAGTCTTCTCTTGTTTGGTTGATCTTTCCATGTTTTGCTGTTCAATGTCTTTATTTCCCAGCACAGGCATGTGCTAATATTGTATTACCAATCAGCACACACAAGTTCAAGGCAACATAGAACAATATTCTCTTGTTTTGTTGATCTGTCCATGTTTTGCTGTTAAATGTGTTTCTTTCCCAACACAGACATGTGATAATTTTGAATAACCATTCAGCATACACAAGTACAAGGCAACATAGAACAATCTTCTCTTTTTTGGTTGATCTGTCCATGTTTTGCTGTTAAATGTCTTTATTTCCCAGCACAGGAATGTGCTAATATTGAATAACCAATTAGCACATACAAGTACAAGACAACATAGAAAAGTTAATTCTATTCGGTTGATCTGTCCATGTTTTGCTGTTAACTGTCTTTATTTCCCAGCACAGACATGTGCTAGTATTGAATTAGCAATCAGCACATATAAGTACAGGGCAACATATAACAATCTTCTCTTGTTTGGTCGATCTCTCCATGTTTTGCTGTTAAATGTCTTTTTTTCCCAGCACAGGCATGTGCTAATATTGTATAACCAATCAGCACATTAAAGTACTAGGCAGCATAGAACATTTTCTTCTTGTTTGTTTGATCTGTCCATGTTTTCTGATGAATGTCTTTATTTCCCAGCACCGGCATGTGCTAATATTGAATAACCAATCAGCACATACAAGTACAAGGCAACATAGAACAATATTCTATTGTTTGGTTGATCTGTCCATGTTTTGCTGTTAAATGTCTTTATTTCCCAGCACAGGCATGTGCTAATATTGTATAACCAATCAGCACATTACAATACTAGGCAACATAGAACATTTTCTTCTTGTTTGTTCGATCTGTCCATTTTTTCTGATGAATGTCTTTATTTCCCAGCACAGACATGTGCTAATATTGAATAACCAATCAACACATACAAGTTCAAGTCAACATAGAACATTTTATTCTGTTTGGTTGATCTTTCCATGATTTGCTGTTAAAATTCTTTATTTTCCAGTACGTGCATGTACTAATATTCAAAAGAAAAACAATCAGCACACAAAAGTACAAGGCAACATAGAACAATCTTCTCTTGTTTGGTTGATCTATCCATGTTTTGCTGTTAACTGTCTTTATATCCCAGCACAGACATGTGCTAGTATTGAATAAGCAATCAGCACATATAAGTACAAGGCAACATACAACAATATTCTCTTGGTTGGTCGATCTGTCCATGTTTTGCTGTTAAATGTCTTTATTTCCCAGCACAGGCATGTGCTAATATTGTATAACCAATCAGCACATTAAAGTACTAGGCAACATAGAACATATTCTTCTTGTTTGTTCAATCTGTCCATGTTTTCTGATGAATGTCTTTATTTCCTAGCACAGGCATGTGCTAATATTGAATAACCAATCAGCACATACAAGTTCAAGGCAACATACAACAAACTTCTCTTGTTCAGTTGATCTTTTCATAGTTTGCTGTTTAAATTCCTTATTTCCCAGCACATGCATGTGCTAATATTGAATAACCAATCAGCACATACAAGTACAAGGCAATATAGAACAATTTCTTCTTGTTTGGTTGATCTGTCCATGTTTTGCTGTTCAATGACTTTATATCCCAGCACAGGCATGTGCTAATATTGAATAATCAATCAGCACATACAAATACAAGGTAACATAGAACATTTTCTCCTTGTTTGGTTGATATATCAATGTTTTGCTGTTAAAATTCTTTATTTCCCAGCACAGGCATGTGCTAATATTGAATAACCAATCAGCACATACAAGTTCAAGGCAATATAGAATTTTTTCTTCTTCTTTGGTTGATCTCTCCATGTTTTGCTGATAAAACTCTTTTTTCCCAGCACAGACATGTGCTAATATTGAATTATCAATCAGCACATACCAGTTCAAGTGAACATAGAACAATATTCACTTGTTTGGTCGATATGTCCATGTTTTGCTGTTCAAGTTTTTTATTTCTCAGTACATGCATGTGCTAATATTGAATAACCAATCAGCACATTAAAGTGCAAGGCAACATAGAACATTTTTTTCTTGTTTGTTTGATCTGTCCATGTTTTGCTGTTAAATGTCTTTATTTCCCAGCACAAGCATGTGCTAATATTGTATTACCAATCAGCACACACAAGTACAAGGCAACATAGAACAATCTTCTCTTGTTTGGTTGATCTGTCGATGTTTTGCTGTTCAATGTCTTTATATCCCATCACAAGCATGTGCTAATATTCAATAATCAATCAGCACATACAAGTACAAGGTGACATAGAACATTTTTTCTCGTTGTTTGGTTGATATATCAATGTTTTGCTGTTAAAATTCTTTATTTCCCAGCACAAGCATGTGCTAATATTGAATAACCAATCAGCACATACAAGTACAAGGCAATATAGAACAATTTGTTCTTGTTTGGTTGATCTTTCCATGTTTTGCTGATAACATTCTTTATTTCCCAGCACAGGCATGTGCTAATATTGAATAACCAGTCAACACATACCAGTACAAGGGAATATAGAACAATATTCACTTGTTTGGTTGATCTGTGCATGTTTCGCTGTTAAAGTTCTTTATTTACCAGCACAGGCATGATTTAATATTGAATAACCAATCAGCACACACAGGTACATGGCAACATAGAACAATCTTCTCATGTTTCTTTGATCTGTCCATGTTTTGCTGTTAAATGTTTTAATTTCCCAGAACAGGAATGTGCTAATATTGAAACACCAACCAGCACTCACAAGTACAAGGCAACATAGAACAATCTTCTCTTGTTTGGTTGGTCTGTCCAAGTTTTTCTATAAAATGTCTATATTTCCCATCACAGGCATGTGCTAGTATTGAAACACCAACCAGCACACACAAGTACAAGGCAACATAGAACAATCTTCTCTTGTTTGGTTGATCTGTCCATGTTTTGCTGTAAAATGTCTTTATTTTCCAGCAGACATGTGCTAATATTGAATTAGCAACAAGCACATATAAGTACAAGGCAACATAGAACAATATTTACTTGCTTGGTCGATCTGTCCATGTTTTGCTGTAAGAGTTCTTTATTTCCCAGCACAGGCATGTGCTAATATTGAATAACCGATCAGCACACACAAGTCCAAGGCAACATAGAACAATCTTCTCTTGTTTGGTTCATCAGTTTATGTTTTGCTGTTCAATGTCTTTCTTTCCCAGCACAGGCATGTGCTCATATTGAATAACCAATCAGCACATACAAGTACAAATTGACATAGAACAATTTCTTCTTGTTTGGTTGATATGTCCATGTTTTGCTGTTAAATTTTTTTATTTCCCATCACAGGCATGTGCTAATATTGAATTACCCAGCAGCACATACAAGTACAAGGCAACATAGAACATTTTCTTCTATTTGTTTGATCTTTGCCTGTTTTGCTGCTAAAATTCTTTATTTCCCAGCACAGTCATGTGCTAATATTGTATTACCAATCAGCACACACAAGTACAAGGCAACATAGAACAATCTTCTCTTGTTTGGTTGATCTGTCCATGTTTTGCTGTTAAATGTCTTTATTTCCCAGCACAGGCATGTGCTAATATTGTATTGGCAATCAGCACACACAAGTACAAGGCAACATAAAACAATCTTCTCTTGTTTGGTTGATTTCTCTATGTTTTGCTGTTAAATGTCTTTATTTGCCAGCAAAGATATGTGCTAGTATTTAATTAGCAATCAGCACATATAAGTACAAGGCAACATACAACAATATTCTCTTGTTTGGTCAATCTGTCCATGTTTTGCTGTTAAATGTTTTTATTTCCCAGCACAGGCATGTGCTAATTTTGAAAATCCAATCAGCACATGAAAGTACTAGGCAACATAGAACATTTTCTTCTTGTTTGGTCGATCTGTCCATGTTTTCTGATGAATATCTTTGTTTCCATCACAGCCATGTGCTAATATTGAATAACCATTCAGCACATACAAGTTCAAGGCAACATACAACAGTCTTCTCTTATTTGGTTGATCTTTTTATCATTTGCTGTTAAAATTCCTTATTTCCCAGCACATGCATGTCCTTATATTGAATAACCAATCAACACACACGAGTACAAGGCAACATAAAACAATACTCGCTTGTTTAGTCGATCTGTCCATGGTTTGCTGTTAAAGTTCTTTATTTTCCAGCACAGGCAAGTGCTAATATTGAATGACCAATAAGCACATTAAAGAACAAGGCAACATACAACAATCTTGTCTTGTTTGGTTGATCTTTCCATGTTTTGTTGTTAACATTCTTTATTTCCAAGCCCAGGCATGTGCTAATATTGAATAACCAATCAGCACACACAAGTACAAGGCAACATGGAACAATCTTCTCTTGTTTGGTTGATCTGTCCATGTTTTGCTGTTGAATGTCTTTATTTCCCATCACAGGCATGTGTTAATATTGTATTGGCAATCAGCACACACAAGTACAAGGCAACATAGAACATATTATTCTGTTTGGTTGATTTTTCCATGTTTTGATGTTAAAATTCTTTATTTCCCAGCACAGGCTGTGCTAATATTGAATAACCAATCAGCACACAAAAGTACAACACAACATCGAACAATCTTCTCTTGTTTGGTTGATCTGTCAATGTTTTGCTGTTCAATGTCTTTATATCCCAGCAGAGGCATGTGCTAATATTGAATAACCAATCAGCACATAAAAGTACAAGGCAACATAGAATATTGTCTTCTTGTTTGGTTGATCTTTCCATGATTTGTTGTTAAAATTCTTTATTTCTCAGTACTGGCATGTGCTAATATTGAATAACCAATCAGCTCATTAAAGTACAAGGCAACATACAACAATCTTGTCTTGTTTGGTTGATCTTTTCATGTTTTGCTGTTAAAGTTCTTTATTTCCCAGCACAGGCATGTGCTTATATTGAATAACCAATCAGCACACAAGTACATGGCAACATAGAACAATATTCTCTTGTATGGTTGATCTGTCCAGTTTTTGCTGTTGAATTTCTTTATTTCCCAGCACGGCCATGTGCTAATATTGTATTACCAATCAGCACACACAAGTACCAGGCAACATAGAACAATTTTCTGTTGTTTGGTTGATCTCTCAATGTTTTGCTGTTAAATGTCTTTATTTCCCAGCACAAGCATGTGCTAATATTGTCTAACCAATCCACACACACACAAGTACAAGGCAACATAGAACAATATTCTCTTGTTTGGCTGATCTGTCCGTGTTTTGCTGTTCAATGTCTTTATTTCCAAGCACAGACATGTGCTAATATTGAATTAGCAATCAGCACATATAAGTACAAGGCAACATAGAACAAAATTCACTTGTTTGGTCAATCTGTCCATGTTTTGCTATTTAATGTCTTTATTTACTAGCACAGGCATGTGCTAATATTGGATAACCAATCAGCACATAAAAGTACTAGGCAACATAGGACATTTTCTTCTTGTTTTGTCGATCTGTCCATGTTTTCTGATGAATGTCTTTATTTCCTAGCACAGGCATGTGCTAATATTGAATAACAAATCAGCACATACGAATACAAGGCAACATAGAACATTGTCTTCTTGTTTGGTCAATCTGTCCATGTTTTCTTATGAATGTTTTTATTTCCCAGGACAGGCTTATGCTAATATTGTATAACCAAACAGCACATACAAGTACAAGGCAACATACAACATTCTTCTCTTGTTTGGTCCATCTGTCCATGTTTTGCTGTTAAAATTCCTAATTTCCCAGCACAGGCATGTGTTAATATTGAATAACCAATAAGCACACACACATACAAGGCACCATAGAACAATCTTCTCTTGTTTGGTTGATCTGTCCTTGTTTTGCTGTTAAAGTTCCTAATTTCCCAGCACAGGCATGTGTTAATTTTGAATAACCAATAAGCCAAAACACATACAAGGCACCATAGAACAATATTCTCTTGTTTGGTTGATCTGTCCTTGTTTTGCTGTTAAAATTCCTAATTTCCCAGCACAGGCATGTGTTAATATTGAATAACCAATCAGCACACACACATACAAGGCACCATAGAACAATCTTCTCTTGTTTGGTTGATCTGTCCATGTTTTGCTGTTAAATGTCTTTATTTCCCAGCACATGCATGTGCTAATATTGAATAACCAATCAGCACATACAAGTACAAGGTGACATAGAACGTTTTCTTCTTGTTTGGTTGATATGTCCATGCGTTGCTGTTAAAATCTCTTATTTCCAAGCACAAGCATGTGCTAATATTGTTTTACTAATCAGCACATACAGGTACAAGGCAACATAGAACATTTTCTTCTTGTTTGGTTGATCTGTACATGCTTTGCTGTTAAATGTCTTTATTTCCTAGCACAAGCATGTGCTAATATTGAATAACCAATCAGCACATACAAGTACAAGGCAACATATAACAATTGCTTCTTGTTTGATTGACCTCTCCATGTTTTGCTATTAAAATTCTTTATTTCCCAGCACAGGCATGTGCTAATATTGAATTAGCAATCAGCACATACAAGTTCAAGGCAACATAGAACATTTTCTTTTGTTTTGTTGATCTTTCCATGTTTTACTGTTAAAATTCTTTATTTTCCAGCACAGGCATGTGCTAATATTGTATTACCAATCAGCACACTGAAGTACAAGGCAACATAGAACAATATTCTCTTGTTTGGTTGATCTGTCCATGTTTTGCTGTTAAATGTCTTTATTTCCAAGCACAGACATGTGCTAATATTGAATTAACAATCAGCACATATAATTACAAGGCAACATAGAACAATAGTTTGGTCCATCTGTCCATGTTTTGCTGTTAAAATTCCTAATTTCCCAGCACAGGCATGTGTTAATATTGAATAACCAATCAGCACACACATATACAAGGCACCATAGAACAATCTTCTCTTGTTTGGTTGATCTGTCCTTGTTTTTCTGTTAAAATTCTTTATTTCCCTGCACAGGCATGTGCTTATATTGAATAACCAATCAGCACACACAAGTACAAGGCAACATAGAACAATCTTCTCTTGTTTGGTTGATCTCTCTTTGTTTTGCTGTTAAATGTCTTTATTTCCCAGCACAGGCAGGTGCTAATATTCTATAACCAATCAGCACATTAAAGTACTAGGCAACATAGAACATTTTCTTCTTGTTTGTTCGATATGTCCATGTTTTCTGATGAATATCTTTATTTCCCAGCACAGGCATGTGCTAATATTGAATAACCAATCAGCACATACAAGTTCAAGGCAACATACAACAAATCTCTTGTTCGGTTGATCTTTTCATTGTTTGCTGTTTAAATTCGTTATTTCCCGGCACATGCATGTGCTAATATTGAATAACCAATCAGCACATACAAGTACAAGGCAACATAGAACAATCTTCTCTTGTTTGGTCATCTGTCCATGTTTTGCTGTTCAATGACTTTTTATCCCAGCACAGGCATGTGCTAATATTGAATAATCAATCAGCACATACAAGTACAAGGTGACATAGTATATTTTTTCCTTGTTTGGTTGATATATCCATGTTTTGCGGTTAAAATTCTATATTTCCCAGCACAAGCATGTGCTTATATTGAATAACCAATCAGCACATACAAGTACAAGGCAATATAGAACATTTTCCTCTTCTTTGGTTGATCTCTCCATGTTTTGCTGATAAAACTCTTTATTTCCCAGCACAGACATGTGCTAATATTGAATTACCAGTCAGCATATACCAGTACAAGTGAACATAGAACAATATTCACTTGTTTGGTCGATCTGTCCATGTTTTGCTCTTAAAGTTCTTTATTTCTCAGTATAGGCATGTGCTAATATTGAAACACCAACCAGCACACACAAGTACAAGGCAACATAGAACAATTTTCTCTTGATTGGTTGATCTGTCCATGTTTTGCTGTTCAATGTCTTTATTTCCCAGCACAGGAATGTGCTAATATTGTATTACCAATCAGCACACACAAGTTCAAGGCGACATAGAACAATATTCTCTTGTTTTGTTGATCTGTCCATGTTTTGTTGTTAAATGTCTTTCTTTCCCAGCACAGACGTGCTAATATTGAATTAGCAACCAGCACATATACGTACAAGGCAACATAGAACAATCTTCTCTTGTTTGGTTGATCTTTCCATGTTTTGCTGTTAAAATTCTTTATTTCGCAGCACAGGCATGTGCTAATATTAAATAACCGATCAGCACACACAAGTCCAAGGCAATATAGAACAATCTTCTCTTGTTTGGTAGATCTGTTCATGTTTTGCTGTTCAATGTCTTTATTTCCCAGCACAGGCATGTGCTAATATTGAATAACCAATCAGCAAATACAAGTACAAATTTACAAAGAACAGTTTCTTCTTGTTTGGTTGATATGTCCATGTTTTGCTGTTAAAACTCTTTATTTCCCAGCACAGGCATGTGCTAATATTGAATAACTAATCAGCACACACAAGTACAAGGCAACATAGAATGATCTTCTCTTTTTTGGTTGATTTGTCCATGTTTTGCTGTTAAATGTCTTTATTTCCCAGCACAGACATGTGGTAATATTTAATTAGCAATCAGCACATATAAGTACAAGGCAACATAACACAATATTCTCTTGTTTGGTCGATCTGTCTATGTTTTCCTGTTAAAGTTTTTTTATTTCCCAGCACAGGCATGTGCTAATATTGAATAACTAATCAGCACATACAATTACAATGCGACATAGAACATTTTATTCTTGTTTGTTTGATCTCTTCATGTTTTACTATTAAAATTCATTATTTCCCAGCACAGCCATGTGCTTATATTGAATTACCAAGCAGCACATACAAGTACAATGCAACATAGAACATTTTCTTCTGTTTGGTTGATCTTTCCATCGTTTGCTGTTAAAATTTGTTATTTCCCAGCACAGGCATGTGCTTATATTGAATAACCAATCAGCACACACAAGTACAGGCAACATAGAACAATATTCACTTGTTTGGTCTATCTGTCCATGTTTTGCTGTTAAAATGCTTTATTTCCCAGCACAGGCATGTGCTAATACTGAATAACCAATCAGCACACAAAAGTACAAGGCAACATAGAACAATATTCTCTTGTTTGGTTGATCTGTCCATGTTTTGCTGTTCAATGTCTTTATATCCCATCTCAAGCATGTGCTTATATTGAATAACCAATCAGCACATACAAGTACAAGGCAATATAGAACATTTTCCTCTTCTTTGGTTGATCTCTCCATGTTTTGCTGATCAAACTCTTTATTTCCCAGCACAGACATGTGCTAATATTGAATTACCAGTCAGCACATACCAGTACAAGTGAACATAGAACAATATTCACTTGTTTGGTCGATCTGTCCATGTTTTGCTGTTAAAGTTCTTTATTTCTCAGTATAGGCATGTGCTAATATTGAAACACCAACCAGCACACACAAGTACAAGGCAACATAGAACAATTTTCTCTTGTTTGGTTGATCTGTCCATGTTTTGCTGTTCAATGTCTTTATTTCCCAGCACAGGCATGTGCTAATATTGTATTACCAATCAGCACACACAAGTTCAAGGCAACATAGAACAATCTTCTCGTGTTTCTTTGATCTGTCCATGTTTTGCTGTGAAATGTCTTCATTTCCAAGCACAGGCATGTGCTAATATTGAATAACCAATCAGCACACACAAGTACAAGGCAACATAGAACAATCTTCCTGTGTTTCTTTGATCTGTCCATGTTTTCTGATGAATGTCTTTATTTCCAAGCACAGGCATGTGCTAATATTGAATAACCAATCAGCACCTTAAAGTACAAGGCAACATACAACAAACTTCCTGTGTTTCTTTGATCTGTCCATGTTTTCTGATGAATGTCTTTATTTCCAAGCACAGGCATGTGCTAATATTGAATAACCAATCAGCACACACAAGTACAAGGCAACATATAACAATCGTCTCATGTTTGGTTGATCTCTCCTTGTTTTGCTGTTAAATGTATTTATTTCCCAGCACAGGCATGTGCATATATTGAATTAGCAATCAGCACATTCATGTACAAAGCAACATAGAACATTTTCTTCTTGTTTGGTTGATCTTTTGATGTGTTGCTGTTAAATGTCTTTATTTCCCAGCACAGGCATGTGTCAATATTGAATAACCAATCAGCACACACAAGTACAATGCAACATAGAACAATCTTCTCTTGTTTAGTTGATCTCTCCATGTTGTGCTGTTAAATGTCTTTATTTCCCAGCACAGGCATGTGCTAATATTGTATTACCAATCAGCACTCACAAGTACAAGGCAACATAGAACAATATTCTCTTGTTTGGTTGATCTGTCCATGTTTTGCTGTTAAATGTTTTTATTTCCAAGCACAGACATGTGCTTATATTGAATTAGCCATCAGGACATATAAGTACAAGGCAACATAGAACAATAGTTTGGTCGATATGTCCACGTTTTGTTGTTAAAGTTGTTTATTTTCCAACACAAGCATAATTATGCTAATATTGAATAAGCGACCAGCACATAAAAGTACAAGGCAACATAGAACATTTTCTTCATGTTTGGTTAATCTGTCCATGTTTTCTGATGAATTTCTTTATTTGGTTGATCTGTCCATGTTTTCTGATGAATGTCTTTATTTCCCAACACAACCATGTGCTAACATTGAATAACCAATCAGCACATACAAGTACAAGGCAATATAGAACATTTTCTTCTTGTTTGGTTGATCTCTCCATCGTTTGCTGTTAAAATTCTTTATTTCCCAGTACAGGAATGTGCTAATATTGAATAACCAATCAGCACATACAAGTACAAGGCAATATAGAACATTTTCTTCTTGTTTGGTTTTTCTCTCCATGTTTTGCTGATAAAATTCTTTATTTTCCAGTACAGGCATGTGCTAATATTGAATAACCAATCAGCACACACAAGTACAAGACAACATAGAGCACTATTCACTTGTTTGGTCGATCTGTCCATGTTTTACTGTTAAATTTCTTTATTTTCCAGCACAGGCAAGTGCTAATATTGAATAACCAATCAGCACATTAAAATACATGGCAACATAGAACAATCTTCTCTTGTTTGGTTGATCTTTTGATGTTTTGCTGTTCAATGTCTTTATATCCCAGCACAGGCATGTCCTAATATTCAATAATTAATCAGCACATACAAGTACAAGGTGACATAGACGTTTTTTCTCCATGTTTGGGTGATATATCAATGTTTTGCTGTTAAAATTCTTTATATCCCAGCACAAGCATGTGCTAATATTGAATAACCAATCAGCACATACAAGTTCAAGGCAATATAGAACAATTTTTCTTCTTTGGTTGATCTCTCCATGTTTTGCTGATAAAATTCTTTAATTCCCAGCACAGGCATGTGCTAATATTGAATTATCAGTTAGTACATACCAGTACAAGGGAATATAGAACAATATTCACTTGTTTGGTTGATCTGTCCATGTTTCGCTGTTGAAGTTCTTTATTTCTCATTACAGGCATGTGCTTATATTGAATAACCAATCAGCACATTAAAGTACAAGGCAACATACAACAATATTATCTTATTTGGTTGATCTTTCCATGTTTTGTTGTTAAAATTCTTTATTTCCCAGCACAGGCATGTGCTAATATTGAATAACCAATAAGCACACACAAGTACAAGGCAACATAGAACAATCTTCTCGTGTTTCTTTGATCTGTCCATGTTTTGCTGTGAAATGTCTTTATTTCCAAGCACAGGCATGTGCTAATATTGAATAACCAATAAGCACACACAAGTACAAGGCAACATAGAACAATCTTCCTGTGTTTCTTTGATCTGTCCATGTTTTCTGATGAATGTCTTTATTTCCAAGCACAGGCATGTGCTAATATTGAATAACCAATCAGCACATTAAAGTAAAAGGCAACATACAACAATCTTCCTGTGTTTCTTTGATCTGTCCATGTTTTCTGATGAATATCTTTATTTCCAAGCACAGGCATGTGCTAATATTGAATAACCAATCAGCACACACAAGTACAAGGCAACATATAACAATCTTCTCATGTTTGGTTGATCTCTCCTTGTTTTGCTGTTAAATGTATTTATTTCCCAGCACAGGCATGTGCTAATATTGAATAAGCAATCAGCACATTCATGTACAAAGCAACATAGAACATTTTCTTCTTATTTGGTTGATCTTTTGATGTGTTGCTGTTCAATGTCTTTATTTCCCAGCACAGGCATGTGCTAATATTGAATAAACAATCAGCACATATAAGTACAAGGCAACATAGAACAATCTTATCTTGTTTGGTTGATCTCTCCTTGTTTTGCTGTTAAATGTCTTTATTTCCCAGCACAGGCATGTGCTAATATTGAATTAGCAATCAGCACATATAAGTACAAGGCAACATAGAACACTAGTTTGGTCGATCTGTTCATGTTTTGCTGTTAAAGTTGTTTATTTTCCAGCACAAGCATATGCTAATATTGAATAACCAATCAGCACATAAAAGTGCAAGGCAACATACAACATTTTCTTCTTGTTTGGTTGATCTGTCCATGTCTTTTTTCCCAGCACAGGCATATGCTCATATTGAATAACAAGTCAGCACAATGTCATACAAATACAAGGCAACATAGAATGTTTTCTTGTTTGGTTTACCTGTCCTGGTTTTGCTGTTAACTGTCTTTATTTCCCAGCACAGTCATGTGCTAATATTGTTTAACTAATAAGCACATATAAGTACAAGGCAACATAGAATATTTTTTTCTTTTAGGTTATGAATTGATTAGGAAATCTCTTACTGGGGTTTTCTTGCTATGTATATTATCTGACTTCTTTAAATCTGTTCATGTAATTAATAATTGGTTATCTCCTTGTATACTTAATATAAATATCAAAATTGCATCTGTTTGTCTTAACAAATTTCATTTTTTTATATATCAAATTTCATTTAAAGGCCAACAATATTTTGTCTTTGAAGCAGTCCCAGGCTATAGTAGTTCTCTAATTTATTTATTTGAGTAATTAAATTGTTCATTTTCATAACATATTGGCTTTCTGACAAGATGTTTGTCCTGGCTTGCAGTCTGTTTTTATTGAGAGAAATACTAAGTATTTAATGTTTAAATTGAATATTTGCATGTATGGTTAGCACAAAATATTATATACATTGATACATTCAAAACTTTTCTTTTGAGCAAAAACAAATTATTTGCACAAATGGAATATTTACAAATCTGATATTTAATGAACTGATTAACATAAACTTCATTTGAAATTCACATGTCAATAAAAGATATTAAAACAGGTATATAATTATAGTGTCCATTATTGATTGTTAATGAGTTGAATCTTTTGTTATGAACAGTCAATTTTGTTAAACACAAAATATTTTAATGTATAATTGTGTACAGTGTTACAATTTAAAATGTATTCAGATTAACATTTTATATCAATTACTATAGACACTTACTTGTAAATTTTGAAAACTTTTATTATTCTGTTATTGCATGGTATGTAACCTATACACACTTTCGGTCAGAACATGTTTTTTTCTTATTCTTCACAAATGCATTTGTAGTTTTAGAATTGAAATTCATTTATTATATACCAAATTTCATCGAACCAAATGACAAATAAAGTCTTACTCTGAGAAGCAGTCCTCAAACTAATTAGTAATTTTCTAATCAATTTGTCATTAATGAGCCAATTAAAGTGATCATCCTAGCTATATACTATACTTACTTAATATAAGAGGTTGTTTGTTCCAAGGTGCAAACATTGTGCTTGGTTTGAGTACAGTAAATGTTAATTGCTAATTAGTGACATTAAAGTGTTAATTGTCTTATGAGCATATAATAGTAGTTCATTATTTTCAGTTGTTTTAAAAAATATTCTAATAAAGATTTTTTGTTTAATTTTTTTAAAATAAATCAGGATTAATGATTTAATCATTAAAATAATTATGTTAATTGTTTTTACAGGATAATTTTGCTGTATTTTTTATTGATATTTTGAAAATATTTTAAGAAGGTTTTTAAAATTGTTCTGTAATATTTTTTTCTCAAATAAATGAACTCAGATTGATTAAATCTTTAAAAATATATATATATATATATATATATATTGTGTTCTTGCTTTGAATGTATCATTCTGTAACGTTGCAAGGGATGTTCTGGGACGCTTAAGTTCAAAATATGCAATTAATTTATGATGTTAATTACATTTCATAAGATGGCTTGTAAAGATATATTCTTTTGAATTGACTAAATATATTAATATGGTTAAAAAAATGAGACCGCTAACAAGATGAAATTTTATTGAAATATGTTCTATTTTAAATATTTTCAACTTGAGAAAATTCAAGGTTACATTTTATTTTTTTTAAAATATTGTTAAAGACATTTAATCATTATTGTAATTTTAAACACATTCTGTTATGAATATTTTTTAAATGTTATTACTACAAAAAGTTACAGATATTGTTGAACTAAGATTTATATTTCTGTTTATAATTTGAAAATAGAAACGGGAAGATATGCTAGACTAGAGAGACAAGACAGACTGTGTATATACTGCGACGAAAATTTTTTATCATTAAATGTAACGCTTATAGTACTATGAGAGAAAAATATATTAAAAAATACTAAACAAACAGAAGTAGCATGTTTAAATTTTTAAAGTTATTAAAATCATCAAAAAAGAATATGATTGTTTAATCTTTGTAAATTTATTGCAGAGGAATCTAAAATTAGAAATGCAATACCGCTAAATAATGCATTTTGATTTCATCCTCAAACTTAGAGTAAATATGTAATTATATCTTTTTGCTTTAATTCATAGATGCCTTTTATATAAGAAACCTTACTTTAACATAAGACAATGATGTAAAGATTATATTATTTGAAACACCTATCACATGTATTTGTATATGTATGTAATTTGTATTTGTACCAATGTTTTGCTTAACTGTTAACATTCTTTATTTCCAAGCACATGCATGTGCTAATATTGAATAACCAACCAGCACACAAAAGTACATGGCAACATAGAACAATCTTCTCTTGTTTGGTTGATCTGTCCATGTTTTGCTGTTAAATGTCTTTATTTCCCAGCACTGGCATGTGCTAATATTGTATTACTAATCAGCACACACAAGTATAAGGCAACATAGAACAATCTTCTCTTGTTTGGTTGATCTCTCCATTTTTTGCTGTTAAATGTTAAAGTTCTTTATATTCCAGCTCAGGCAAGTGCTAATATTGAATAACCAATCAGCACATTAAAGTACAAGGCAACATAGAACAATCTTGTCTTGTTTGGTTGATCTTTCCATGTTTTGCTATTAAATGTTTTATTTCCCAGCTAAGGCATGTGGTAATATTGAATAACCAATCAGCACATACAAGTACAAGGCAACCTAGAACATTTTCTTCTGTTTAGTTGATCTTTCCATGTTTTGCTATTAAAATTCTTTATTTCCAAGCACAGGCATGTGCTAATATTGAATAACCAATCAGCACATAAAAGTACTAGGCAACATAGAACATTTTCTTCTTGTTCGGCTGATCTGTCCATGTTTTCTGATGAATGTCTTTATTTCCCAGCACATGCATGTGCTAATATTGAATAACCAATCAGCACACACAAGTACAAGGCAACATAGAACAATATTCACTTGTTTGGTCAATCTGTCCATGTTTTGCTGTTAAAGTTCTTTATATTCCAGCTCAGGCAAGTGCTAATATTGAATAACCAATCAGCACATTGAAGTACAAAGCAACATGTAACAATCTTGTCTTGTTTGGATGATCTTTCCATGTTTTGCTATTAAATGTCTTTATTTCCCAGCACAGGCATGTGCTAATATTGAATAAGCAATCAGCACATACATGTACAAAGCAACATAGAACATTTTTTTCTTGTTTGGTTTATCATTTGATGTTTTGCTGTTAAAATTCTCTATTTCCCAGCCCAGGCATGTGCTAATATTGAAATACCAATCAGCACACACAAGTATAAGGCAACATAGAACAATCTTCTCTTGTTTGGTTTATCTTTTGATGTTTTGCTGTTAAAATTCTCTATTTCCCAGCCCAGGCATGTGCTAATATTGAATTACCAATCAGCACACACAAGTACAAGGCAACATAGAACAATCTTCTCTTGTTTGGTTGATCTTTCCTTGTTTTGCTGTTAAATGTCTTTATTTCCCAGCACAGGCATGTGCTAATATTGAATTAGCAATCAGCACATACATGTACAAAGCTACATAGAACATTTTCTTCTGGTTCTGTTGATCTTTTGATGTTTTGCCGTTTTAATTCTTTATTTCCCAGTA
This sequence comes from Panopea generosa, assembly GCA_029582155.1. Taxonomy (NCBI): domain Eukaryota; kingdom Metazoa; phylum Mollusca; class Bivalvia; order Adapedonta; family Hiatellidae; genus Panopea; species Panopea generosa. The sequence continues at coordinate 34,192,702 of CM055896.1, forward strand.
CAGGCATATGCTAATATTGTATTACCAATCAGCACACACATGTACAAGGCAACTTAGATCACTCTTCTCTTGTTTGGTTGATCTTTCCATATTTTGCTGTTAAATGTCTTTATTTCCCAGCACAGGCATGTGCTAATATTGAATAACCAATCAGCACATTAAAGTACAAGGCAACATACAACAATATTGTCTTGTTTGGTTGATCTTTCCATGTTTTGCTGTTAAAATTCTTTATTTCCCAGCACACCCATGTGCTAATATTGAATTACCAAGCAGCACATACATGTACAATGCAACATAAAACATTTTCTTCTGTTTGGTTGATCTTTGCATGCTTTGCTGCTGAAATTCTTTATTTCCCAGGACAGGCATGTGCTAATATTGTATTTCCAATCAGCACATACATGTACAAAGCAACATAGTACATTTTCTTCTGGTTTGGTTGATATTTCCATGTTTTGCTGTTAAAATTCTTTATTTCCCAGCACAGGCATGTGCTAATATTGAAAAAAACAATCAGCACACAAAAGTACAAGGCAACATAGAACAATATTCCGTTGTTTTGTTGATCTGTCCATGTTTTCTGATGAATGTCTTTATTTCCCTACACAGGCATGTGCTAATATTGAATAATCAATTAGCACAAACAAGTACAAGCAACATATAACAATCTTCTCATGTTTGGTTGATCTCTCCTTGTTTACTGTTAAATGTCTTTATTTCCCAGCACAGGCATGTGCTAATATTGAATAATCAATTAGCACAAACAAGTACAAGCAACATATAACAATCTTCTCATGTTTGGTTGATCTCTCCTTGTTTGCTGTTAAATGTCTTTATTTCCCAGCACAGGCATGTGCTAATATTGAATTAGCAATCAGCACATTCATGTACACAGCAACATAGGACATTTTCTTCTTGTTTGGTTGATCTTTTGATGTTTTGCTGTTAAATGTCTTTATTTCCCAGCACATGCATGTGCTAATATTGAATAAACAATCAACACATATAAGTACAAGGCAACATAGAACAATATTTTCTTGTTTGGTTGATCTCTCCATGTTTTGCTGTTAAATGTCTTTCTTTCCCAGCACAGGCATGTGTTTATATTGAATTAGCAATCAGTACATATAAGTACAAGGCAACATAGAACAATATTCTCTTGTATGGTTGATCTGTCCATTTTTTGCTGTTGAAGTTCTTTATTTCCCAGCACAGGCATATGCTAATATTGTATTACCAATCATCACACACAAGTACCAGGCAACATAGAACAATCTTCTGTTGTTTGGTTAATCTCTCCATGTTTTGCTGTTAAATGTCTTTATTTCCCAGCACAGGCATGTGCTAATATTGTATTACCAATCCACACACACAAGTTCAAGGCAACATAGAACAATCTTCTCTTGTTTGGTTGATCTGTCCGTGTTTTGCTGTTCAATGTCTTTATTTCCAAGCACAGATATGTGCTAATATTGAATTAGCGATCAGCACATATAAGTACAAGGCAACATAGAACAAAATTCACTTGTTTGGTCGATCGGTCCATGTTTTGCTGTTAAAGTTCTGTATTTCCCAGCACAGGCATGTTCATATATTGAATAACAAATCAGCACATACAAATACAAGGCAACATAGAACATTGTTTTCTTGTTTGGTCAATCTGTCCATGTTTTCTGATGAATGTCTTTTTTTCCCAGCACAGGCATATGCTAATATTGTATAACCAAAGAGCACATACAAGTAAAAGGCAACATACATCAATCTTCTCTTGTTTGGTTGCTCTTTCCATGTTTTGCTGTTAAAATTCCTAATTTCCCAGCACAGGCATGTGTTAATATTGAATATCCAATCGGCACACACACATACAAGGCACCATTGAACAATCTTCTCTTGTTTGATTAATCTATCCTTGTTTTGCTGTTAAATGTCTTTATTTCCCAGCACAGGCATGTGCTAATATTGAATAACCAGTCAGCACATACAAGTACAAGGTGACATAAAACATTTTCTTCTTGTTTGTTTGATATGTCCATGTTTTGCTGTGAAAATCTCTTATTTCCAAGCACAAGCATGTGCTTTTATTGTTTTACCAATCTGCACATACAGGTACAAGGCAACATAGAACATTTTCTTCTTATTTAGTTGATCTTTACATGCTTTGCTGTTAAATGTCTTTATTTCCTAGCACAGGCATGTGCTTATATTGAATAACCAATCAGCACATACAAGTACAAGGCAACATAGAACAATTTCTTCTTGTTTGATTGATCTCTCCATGTTTTGCTGTTAAAATTCTTTATTTCCCAGCACAGGCATGTGCTAATATTGTATTACCAATCAGCACATACAAGTACAAGGCAACATAGAACATTTTCTTCTGTTTTGTTGATCTTTCCTTGTTTTGCTATTAAAATTCTTTATTTCCCAGCACAGGCATGTGCTAATATTGTATAACCGATCAGCACACACAAGTACAAGGCAACATAGAACAATATTCTCTTGTTTGGTTGATCTGTCCATGTTTTGCTGTTAAATGTCTTTATTTCCAAGCACAGACATGTGCTAATATTGAATTAGCAATCAGCACATATAAGTACATGGCAACATAAAACAATAGTTTTGTTGATCTGTCCATGTTTTGCTGTTAAAGTTGTTTATTTTCCAACACAAGCTTAATTATGCTAATATTGAATAACCGATCAGCACATATAAGTACGAGGCAATATTTTCTTCATGTTTGGTTGATCTGTCCATGTTTTCTGATGAATGTCTTTATTTCCCAGCACAGCCATCTCCATGTTTTGCTGATAAAATTCTTTATTTTCCAGCACAGGCATGTGCTAATATTGAATAACCAATCAGCACACACATGTACAAGGCAACATAGAACAATCTTCTCATGTTTCTTTGATCTGTCCATGTTTTGCTGTTAAATGTCTTTATTTCACAGTACAGACATCTTCTAATATTGAATAACCAACCTGCACACACAAGTACAAGGCAACATAGAACAATTTCTTCTTGTTTGGTTGATCTGTCCATGTTTTCTGATGAATGTCTTTATTTCCCAGCCCAGGCATGTGCTTATATTGAATAACCAATCAAGCATAGAAGTACAAGGCAACATACAACAATCTTCTCTTGTTTGGTTGATATTTCCATGTTTTGCTGTTAAAATTCTTTATTTCCCTGCACAGGCATGTGCTTATATTGAATAACTAATCAGCACACACAAGTACAAGGCAACATAGAACATTTTCTTCTTGTTTGTTCAATCTGTCCATGTTTTCTGATGAATGTCTTTATATCCCAGCACAGGCATGTGCTAATATTGAATTACAAATCAGCACATACAAGTACAAGGCAACATAGAACATTTTCTTCTGTTTTGTTGATCTTTCCATGTTTTGCTATTAAAATTCTTTATTTCCCAGCACAGGCATGTGCTAATATTGTATAACCGATCAGCACACACAAGTACAAGGCAACATAGAACAATATTCTCTTGTTTGGTTGATCTGTCCATGTTTTGCTATTAAATGTCTTTATTTCCAAGCACAGACATGTGCTAATATTGAATTAGCAATCAGCACATATAAGTACATGGCAACATAAAACAATAGTTTTGTCGATCTGTCCATGTTTTGCTGTTAAAGTTGTTTATTTTCCAACACAAGCTTAATTATGCTAATATTGAATAACCGATCAGCACATATAAGTACGAGGCAATATTTTCTTCATGTTTGGTTGATCTGTCCATGTTTTCTGATGAATGTCTTTATTTCCCAGCACAGCCATCTCCATGTTTTGCTGATAAAATTCTTTATTTTCCAGCACAGGCATGTGCTAATATTGAATAACCAATCAGCACACACATGTACAAGGCAACATAGAACAATCTTCTCATGTTTCTTTGATCTGTCCATGTTTTGCTGTTAAATGTCTTTATTTCCCAGCACAGGCATGTGCTAATATTGAATAACCAATCAGCACATTAAAGTACAAGGCAACATAGAACATTTTCTTCTTGTTTGGTTGATCTGTCCATGTTTTCTGATGAATGTCTTTATTTCCCAGCCCAGGCGTGTGCTTATATTGAATAACCAATCAAGCATAGAAGTACAAGGCAACATACATCAATCTTCTCTTGTTTGGTTGATATTTCCATGTTTTGCTGTTAAAATTCTTTATTTCCCTGCACAGGCATGTGCTTATATTGAATAACTAATCAGCACACACAAGTACAAGGCAACATAGAACAATTTTCTGTTGTTTGGTTGATCTGTCCATGTTTTGCTGTTAAATGTCTTTATTTCCCAGCACAGGCATGTGCTAATATTGAATTAGCAATCAGCACATACATGTACAAAGCAACATAGAACATTTTCTTCTTGTTTGGTTGATCTTTTGATGTTTTGCTGTTAAAATTCTTTATTTCCCAGCACAGGCATGTGCTAATATTGTATTACCAATCAGCACACACAAGTACAAGGCAACATAGAACACTATTCTCTTGTTTGGTTGATCTGTCCATGTTGTGCTGTTAAATGTATTTATTTCCAAGCACAGACTTGTGCTAATATTGAATTAGCAAGCAGCACATATAAGTACAAGACAACATAGAACACTAGTTTGGTTGATCTGTTCACATTTTGCTGTTAAAGTTGTTTATTTTCCAGCAGAAGCATATGCTAATATTGAATAAGCAATAAGCACATAAAAGTACAAGTTAACATAAAACATTTTCTTCTTGTTTGGTTGATCTGTCCATGCCTTTTATTCCCAGCACAGGCATTTGCTCATATTGAATAACAAGTCAGCACAATGCATACAAGTACAGGGCAACATAGAATGTTTTCTTGTTTGGTTGACCTGCTCTGGTTTTGCTGTTAATTGTCTTTATTTCCCAGCACAGTCATGTGCTAATATTGTTTAACTAATAAGCACATATAAGTACAAGGCAACATAGAATATTTTTTTCTTGTAGGTTATGAATTGATTAGGAAATCTCTTACTGGGGTTTTCTTGCTATTTATATTATCTGATTTCTTTAAATCTGTTCATGTAATTAATAATTGATTATCTCCTTGTATACTTAATATAAATATCAAAATTTCATCTGTTTGTCTTAACAAATTTCATTTTTTTATATATCAAATTTCATTTAAAGGCCAACAATATTTTGTTTTTGAAGCAGTCCCAAGCTATAGAAGTTCTCTTATTCATTTATTTGAGTAATTAAATTGTTCATTTTCATAAAATATTGACTTTCTGACAAGATGTTTGTCCTGGCTTGCAATCTGTTTTTATTGAGAGAAATACTGAGTATTTAATGTTTAAATTGAATATTTGCATGTTTGGTTAGCACAAAATATTATATACATTGATACATTCAAAACTTTTCTTTTGAGCAAAAACAAATAATTTGCACAAATGGAATATTTACAAATCTGATATTTAATGAACTGATTAACATAAACTTCATTTGATATTCACATGGCAATAAAAGATATTAAAACAGGTATATAATTATAGTGTCCATTATTGATTGTTAATGAGTTGAATCTTTTGTTATGAACAGTCAATTTTGTTTAACTCAAAAAATATTTTAATGTATAATTGTGTACAGTGTTACAATTTAAAATGGATTCAGATTAATATTTGATATCAATTACTATAGACACTTACTTGTAAATTTTGAAAACTTTTATTATTCTGTTATTGCATGGTATGTAACCTATACACACTTTCGGTCAGAACATGTTTTTTTCTTATTCTTCACAAATGCATTTGTAGTTTTAGAACAGAAATTCATTTATTATATACCAAATTTCGTCGAACCAAATGACAAATAAAGTCTTACTCTGAGAAGCAGTCCTCAAACTAATTAGTAATTTTCTAATCAATTTGTCATTAATGAGCCAATTAAAGTGATCATCCTAGCTATATACTGTACTTACTCAATATAAGAGGTTGTTTGTTACAAGGTGCAAACATTGTGCTTGGTTTGAGTACAGTAAATGTTAATTAAAGTGTTAATTGTCTTATGAACATATAATAGTGGTTCATTATTTTCAGTTGTTTTAAAAAATATTCTAATAAAGATTTTTTGTTTAATGTTTTAAAATCAATCAGGATTATTGATTTAATCATTAAAATAATTATGTTAATTGTTTTTACAGGATAATTTTGCTGTATTTTTTATTAATATTTTGAAAATATTTAAAGAAGCTTTTTAATCTTTGTTGATCTTTCCATGTTTTGCTATTTAAATTCTTTATTTCCCAGCACAGGCATTTGCTAATATTGAATTAACAATCAGCACATACAAGTACAAGGCAACATAGAATATTTTCATCTGTTTTGTTGATCGTTCCACGTTTTCCTGTTAAAATTCTTTATTTCCCAGCACAGGCATGTGCTAATATTGTATTACCAATCAGCACACATGTACAAGGCAACATTGAACAATATTCTCTTGTTTTGTTGATCTATCCATGGTTTGCTGTTAAATGTCTTTAGTTCTCAGCAGAGACATCTTCTAATATTAAATTAGTAATCAGCACATATAAGTACAAGGCATCATACAACAATATTCTCTTGTTTGGTCGATCTGTCAATGTTTTGCTGTTAAATGTCATTATTTCCCAGCACAGGCATGTGCTAATATTGAATAACCAATCTGCACATACAAATACAAGGCATATTAGAACAATCTTCTCTTGTTTGATTGGTCTTTCCATGTTTTGCTGTTAGAATTCCTAATTTCGCAGCACAGGCATGTGCTAATATTGAATAACAAATCAGCACACACAAGAACAAGGCAACATAGAACAATCTTCTGTTGTTTGGTTGATCTTTCCCTGTTTTGCTGTTCAATGTCTTTATTTCCCAGCACAAGCATGTGCTAATATTGAATAATCAATCGGTACATACAATTTCAAATTGACATTGAACATTTTGTTCTTGTTTGGTTGATTATGTCCATGTTAGCTGTTAAAATTCTTTATTTCAAAGCACAGGCATGTGCTAATATTGAATAACCAATCAGCACATACAAGTACATGGCAACATAGAACATTTACTTCTTGTTTGGTTGATCTCTCCATATTTTGTTGTTAAAATTCTTTATTTCCAAGCACACGCATGTGCTTATATTGAACAAACAATCTGCACTTACAAGTAGAAGGTAAATACAACAATCTCCTGTTGTTTGGTTGATCTGTTCATCTTTTGCTGTTCAGGCATGTGCTAATATTGAAAAACCAATCAGCACATACAAGTACAAGGCAACATAGAATATTTTCTTGTTGTTTGGTTGATCTCTTCATGTTTAACTATCAAAATTCATTATTTCCCAACACAGGCATGTGCTTATATTGAATAACCAAGCACCACATACAAGAACAAGGCAACATAGAACATTTTCTTCTGTTTGGTTGATCTTTCCATGTTTTGCTGTTAAAATTTTTTATTTCCCAGCTCAGGCATGTACTAATATTGTATTACCAATCAGCATACACATGTAGAAGGCAACATAGAACAATCTTCTCTTGTTTAGTTGATCTGTCCATGTTTTGCTGTTAAATGTCTTTATTTCCTAGCACAGGCATGTGCTAATATTGTACATGTATTACCAATCAGAACACACAAATACAATGAAAGAGAGAACAATCATCTCTTGTTTGGTTTATCTGTCCATGTTTTGCTATTAAATATCTTTATTTCCCAGCACAGATTTGTGCTAGTTTTGAATTAGCAATCAGCACATATAAGTACAAGGGAACATACAATATTATTCTCTTGTTTGGTCGATTTGTCCATGTTTTCCTGTTAAATGTCGTTACTTCCCAGCACAGGCATGTGCTTCTATTGAATAATCAATCAGCACATCAATGTACAAGGCAACATAGAACATTTTCTTTTTGTTTCGTCGATCTGTCCATGTTTTCTGATGAATGTCTTTATTTCCCAGCACAGCCATGTGCTAATATTGAATAACCAATCAGCACACACAAGTACATGGAAACATAGAACAATATTCTCTTGTTTTGTTAATCTGTCCATGTTTTGCTGTTAAAGTTCTGTATTTCCCAGCACAGGCATGTGCTAATATTGAATAACCATTCAGCACACACAAGTACAAGGCAACATAGATCAATCTTCTCTTGTTTTGTTGGTCTGCATGTTTTGCTATTAAAATTCCTAATTTCCAAGCACAGGCATGTGCTAATATTGAATAACACATCAGCACACACAAGTACATGGAAACATAGAACAATATTCTCTTTTTTGGTTGATCAGTCCATGATTTGCTGTTAAATGTCTTTATTTCCCAGCACAGGCATGTGCTAATATTGAATAACCAATGAGCACATAAATGTTCTAGGCAACATAGAACATTTTCTTTTTGTTTGGTCGATCTGTCCGTGTTTTGTGATGAATGTCTTTATTTCCCAGCACAGCCATGTACTAATATTGAATAACCAATCAGGAAATACAAGTTCAAGGTAACATACAACAATCTTCTCTTGTTTGGTTGATTTTTCCATTGTTTGCTGTTAAAATTAGTTATTTACCAGCACAGGCATGTGCTTATATTGAATAACAAATCAGCTCACACAAGTACAAGGCAACATAGAACAATATCCACTTGTTTGGTCGATCTGTCCATGTTTTGCTGTTAAAGTTCTTTATTTTCCAGCACAGGCATGTGCTTATATTGAATAACCTATCAACACACACAAGAACAAGGCAACATAGAACAATCTTCTCGTGTTTCTTTGATCTGTCCATGTTTTGCTGTTAAATGTCTTGATTTCCCAGCACAGGCATGTGCTAATATTGAATAACCAATCAGCACATACAAGTACAAGGCAACATAGAACATTTTCTTCTTGTTTGGTTGATCTCTTCATGTTTTACTATAAAAATGTCTTTACTTCCCAACACAGGCTTGTGCTGGACAAGGTGACATAGAACATTTTCTTCTGTTTGGTTGATCTTTTGATGTTTTGCTGTTCAAATTCTTTATTTCCCAGCACAGACATGTGCTAATATTGTATTACCAATTAGCACATACAAGTACAAGGCAACATAGAACATTTTCTTCTGTTTGGTTGATATTTCCATGTTTTGCTGTTAAATGTCTTTATTTCCCAGCACAGGCATGTGCTAATATTAAAAAATCCAATCAGCACATACAAGTACAAGGTGACATAGAACATTTTCTTCTTGTTTGGTTGATATGTCCATGTTTTGCTGTTAAAATTCTTTATTTCCCAACACAGGCATGTGCTTATATTGTATTACCAACCAGGACACACAAGTGCCAGGTAACATAGAACATTTTCTTCTTGTTTGGTCGATCTCTCCGTGTTTTCTGATGAATGTCTTTATATCCCAGCACAGGCATGTGCTAATATTGAATAACCAATCAGCACATAAATGTACTAGGTAACATAGAACATTTTCTTCTGTTTGGTTGAGCTGTCCATTTTTTCTGATTAATGTCTTTATTTCCCAGCACTGCCATGTGCTAATATTGAATAACCAATCAGCAAATACAAGTTCAAGGTAACATACAACAATCTTCTCTTATTTGGTTGATCTTTCAATCGTTTGCTGTTAAAATTCGTTATTTCCCAGCACATGCATGTGCTTATATTGAATAACCAATCAGCTCACACAAGTACAAGGCAACATAGAATAATATTCACTTGTTTGGTCGATTTGTCCATGTTTTCTGATGAACATCTTTATTTCCCAGCACAGGCATGTGCTAATATTGAATAACCAATCAGCACACACAAGTACAAGGCAATATAGAACAATCTTTTCTTGTTTGGTTGATCTCTTCTTGTTTTGCTGTTATTTTTTTTATTTCCCAGCACAGACATGTGCTTATATTGAATAACCAATCAGCACACTCAAGTATAAGGCAACATAGAACAAACTTCTCTTGTTTCGTTGATCTATCTATGTTTTGCTGTTCAATGTCTTTATTTCCAGCACAGGCATGTGCTAATATTGAATAACCAATCAGCAAACACAAGTACAATGAAATGTAAATGTAGGACAATCTTCTTTTGTTTGGTTGATCTTCCCATGTTTTGCTGTTCAATGTCTTTATTTCCCAGCACTAAGCATGTGCTTATATTGAATAACCAATCAGCACATAAAAGTACAAGGCAACATAGAAATTTTTTTCTTGTTTGGTTGATCTTTCCATGTTTTGCTGATGAATGTCTTTATTTCATAGCACAGGTATGTAATAATGTTGAATAACCATTCAGCACAAAGTCATACAAGTACAAGGCAACATAGAATATTTTCTTTTTGTAAGCTATTAATTGCTTACTGGTTTTTTCTTGCTATGGATATTATCTCACTTCTTTAAATCTGCTCATGTAATTAATAATTGATTATCTCCTTGCATACTTAATAGAAATATCAAAATTTCATCTGTTTGTCTGAACAAATTTCATTTCCTTATATATCAAATTTCAGATTAATATTTTATATCAATTACTAAAGACACTTACTTGTAAATTTTGAAAACTGTTATCATTCTGTTATTACATGGTATGTAACCTATACACACTTTCGGTCAGAACATGTTTTTTTCTTATTCTTCACAAATGCATTTGTAGTTTTAGAACAGAAATACATTTATTATATACCAAATTTCATCGAACCAAATGACAAATAAAGTCTTACTCTGAGAAGCAGTCCTCAAACTAATTAGTAATTTTCTAATCAATTTGTCATTAATGAGCCAATTAAAGTGATCATCCTAGCTATATACTATACTTACTCAATATAAGAGGTTGTTTGTTCCAAGGTGCAAACATTGTGCTTGGTTTGAGTACAGTAAATGTTAATTACTAATTAGTGACATTAAAGTGTTAATTGTCTTATGAGCATAGTTGTGCATTATTTTCAGTTGTTTTAATAAAAAAATAAGGATTTACGATTTAATCATTAAAATAATTATGTTAATTGTTTTATCAGGGTAATTTTAAGAAGATTTTAAAATAATGTTCTGTAATATTTTTTTTAAAAAAGAACTCAGATTGATTAAATCTTTAAAAAAATTTATATTTTGTGTTTTGCTTTGAATATATCATTCTGTAATGTTGCAAGGAATGTTCTAGGGTGATTAAGTTTAAAATATGCAATTGGTTTATGATGTTCATTACATTTCATAAGATGGCTTTTAAAGATATATTCTTTTGAATTGACTAAAAATATTTTATATAATTATGGTTAAAAATGAAACCGCTAACAAGATGGAATCTTATTAAAATATGTTCTATTTAATTGTTTTCAGCTTGAGAAAATTTGTGGTTACATAACATTTTTTTTGTAAGAAAGTTTTTAAAGACATTTAAACCTTCTTGTAATTTTTAACACATTTTTGTTATGAAAATTATTTAAAGTTGTGACTACAAAAAGTTACAGATATTATTTAACTAAGATTCACATTTCTGTTTATAATTTAAAAATAGAAACAGGAATATATGCTAGATGAGAGAGACAAGACAGACTGTGTATATACTGTGACGAAAATGTTGTGGAAGATGAATTCCGTTTTATCATTGAATGTGAAGGTTACAGTACTATAAGAGAGAAATACATTAAAAAATACTGTTCAAACAGAAGTTATTAAAATCATCAAAAAAGAATATGTTAAATCTTTGTAAATTCATTGCAGAGGCATCTAAAATTAGAAAGAATGATTCATATAAGCTTGGAACATTGTTAATTTACTTTGCCATCAAGCTAAAATATATTAGTTTAAACATAATATTAAGTTGTATGGGACAATAAATGAACTGTTGACCTTCCCAATTTCTATATAACATTCTCTCCAGTCCTAAAGTTGTTTTGTATTCACAATTTTTGTTTGCAAAATGTCTTCTCCTCCATTCAACTCAGACTCATTCTGAAGTTTTTCTGCATCAGTAAAACTGAATGCCATATTTTATCTACAGTGTGTTGAAAATGATGTTAAACTCCATTTTGTTTTTGCCGTTGACTAAGGGGAGGTAACATGTATGGTCAGTGCATAAAAGTTTCTCAGCATGTTTTTATCTCTCTTTACTTGTGCTGGCAGATATTTTGCCAGTGCAACTGTTAATTTCTATGTTAATTTCTATGAGAAAAGAACACATGATTCTGAACAAAAAGTTCTTAAAATAGCTTTATAGCATTTAAATAATCAATGTTAAATATTTTATCCTAAAAATATCGAACTTGTAGGTAATGCTTCTTTAAATACTTTACAGCTTAACTTGATGTAAAAATCTTTCATTATATTCAGTGAAACCAACTGCAGTTTCTCATGATGATTGTCATAGATTTAAGTTTTATCAGTATTTAAGTACGGTAGAACATCGATAACTCGAACCTGACAGGACTGGACAAAATAGTTTGAGTTAAGGGTTGCTTGAGCCAAGTAGTGTTCAACATCATACCATACATGTACATGTACAGATATCAAAATAGGAATTCGGTTGGGACCAGCTAAGTGGTTTGAGCTATATGTGGTGTTCCAGCCATCCGTGTTCAAGCCAACAAATCAAATATATTGGTGAAACAAAACCAGGTAGTTCAAGTACTGGTTGGTTAGGCAAAAGTGTAATCTAAATTATGTCAGCCATATACTAGGGCACTAGACACACCACTACCACCATTCTTCTTTTCCATTGTCATCTTGCCCAATACAAAATTAATGATTGTCTGCTGCTCCTCCTTAATCTCTGAACTCAAATTAACTCTGCATTTTACTTTTCGCAGACTTCTGTTAAACCCACTTCTGTTTATTTTTCTTGCGAACAGCACCAAACTTTCACAGATTGACTTTCGAAACATAACGTCTATATGGCGTTGATTACAGTGACGTTTCCCTGCTATTTCCATTGCTATTATTCATCAAGGTATTATTAGATTTTGTAACTACCAATTTTTATGGTGTGCTCCACAATGTAGTGTCATTCAAATGCAAAGAGAATGAATGATTATTTATTTAGAGTTCACCACATGACATCTTTGTCTATTTTCAGACTGCAAGAACGAAAGCCGAAGCCAGAATTGAAGCCCTCAGACTCTCGGGAGGTATGTTGGCTTATTGTTTCTATATTTGAAACTATAAAAAAATCAACAAAAGTGTATTTAAAAGTATGTTGACATCAACTATTACAATTCACCTTCAAATTTTATTTACTTTATTTATTTTTTAATTATGTTGTAATGTCACATGACAGTTTTATTGGTGTAGGAGGACCTCATATGAAGCCTGAATAGAATCACCCTCCTTCCACAAGTAACTGGCAAATTTTCTAAAAGTTTATATATTGAGCAGGGTCCTCCGTGGATGAGTGGTCTAAGGCTTCCTTGAGGTCTTCCTCCACCAGTAAAACTGGATATGCCATATATAACCTGCAATGTGTCGAAAATGGCATTAAAAAAAAAAAAATTAAATTGAACAAGACTCGAAGCTACAACTTCAGCAGTGCTAGGTAAGTGATCTTGAGGTGGTACCTTGGACAAGTGAATCACGGAGATGGCTTTCTTTATTTTAATTAATGAGTTTTATTGAATACCAACACAAGAAGGTTATATAGGTACCAGAAGGAACATTTGAGGCTCACTTTCTATTTACAAAGTCAACAACGTAACATACAGATAGATTTGTTTGTTTGAATATTTAGCATCATTTTTGTAGCACAGAGGACTAACAGTCAATCAGTTAATCTAACCACTCTAGCTTACAGATAGATTTCTTGTTTGAATATTTAGCATCATTTTTATGGCACAGAGGGCTAACAGACAATCAGTTAATCTAACCACTTTAGCTTACAGATAGATTTCTTGTTTGAATATTTAGCATAATTTTTATGGCACAGAGGACTAACAGACAATCAGTTAATCTAACCACTCTAGCTTACAGATAGATTTCTTGTTTGAATATTTAGCATAATATTTATGGCACAGAGGGCTAACAGACAATCAGTTAATCTAACCACTTTAGCTTACAGATAGATTTCTTGTTTGAATATTTAGCATAATTTTTATGGAACAGAGGGCTAACCACTCATTCATGGGATTCTGGAAGGTAAACCAGAACTGGAACACACCTATCACTGTAAGTAACTGAAAACTTTCACACTTGAATCAGCGGTGAGATATGAATGACAAGGAGACACTATGCAGTATATCACATTCACCACGGAGACTGTGGCCTGACGAGGATTCAAACTCGTGACCCCTGGATTAATAATCAGACTTGCTACCCACTGAGCTAACTGGGCCAGGCTAATACAGATAGAAATACTTAAATTTCTTAATTACCATACCTGTAGATAGAAATTTAAAAACAAATAAAATCATCAACTGAACCTTCAGAATGAGCATAAGAATGCAGATTTTGATCAACTTCTATATGTAAAGGTAAATTTAAATATTACAATTCAGAATGAAGCTGTTTAACTCACTCTAAATGTTATTGTCACTCACAGTGGATGTGGACCAGTGGTTATCCAGTGCCAATGTAGATAGTCTAGGTCTGGACGATGATTCAGATCTACCTAGAACACCTAGTCGAACCTCAATCAAAACTGACAGCTCAGGGGTAAGTTACAAGTGGTGTTGATTTCAGTGTAGGTAGTCTAGGTCTGGACGATGATTCTGATCTGCCCAGGACATCTAGTTGAACCTCAATCAAAACTGACAGCTCAGAGGTAAGTTACAATTGGTGTTGACTTCAATGATGTTTATATCTAGATGGAAATTCCTCTGACATCATGCATATTTCATTAAAGCTCACCTGAGCAAAGCTTTTCGTATTGCGCTCTCGGTGTCTGTTGCTCTTTGTCAGGCAGTTAACTTTTAGATTAAGTGCACTGAAGCACCTTGCATTCCTCATTCAATCTTTACCAAACTGCGCAGTAGCAAGATTTTATTAAACAGAGGCTGAATTTCCCAGTTGAAAAATCATGTCTTTTTCCCAATTTAGTGGAAAAAAATCCCAAAATTAAAAGACAAAAAAATGTTTGTAGGGAATTTTTCTAATGTTTAGTATATAGTAAATCCACTTGATATGAAGTATTACTGTAATATTTGATATTAAATGGTTAGAACATGATGTTAACAGTTTGGTAAAGCCTTAAATACTCCCATTTTCCCTTTGATCATACTGTTGTTTTTTTTCCCAATCTCAAAGGCTTGGGTCTCTTCCCAATTTCCAGGAAAAATGCTCTGTTTGTAGCAGGCCTTCTAAAATTCCAAACTGCAAATCGGTCCAGGTTTTTTACTACCGTAAGAATCGCACTTATTTAAAAAAAAATCACTTAAATTGCCTTTACATGTATGCATACCCCACCCACCATGTCAGCAGCATCATGTATTTTCTGCGTTTATTTATTAATAAGGAATGATTTCAAGTTTATTTGTGTATTATTTATAACATACTTTACCACAATGTGTACATTTTAATGACTGACATTATGTTTCCGCGTTTCTGAATAATTTTCATTATATTAAAAATGATCGAGCGAACCGGAAGTGATGCAAGTTCCGGAAGCTGCGTGAAATAATCACCGTGAAAACCAATGTAATGGTTCAACCACCAAAATAAATCATTCCGAACCTGTCCCAAATCAAAACAAAATCGGTCCGGGTTTTATCACTTTCATTAATTAATGTCATCAATTTTATAATTAAATTATTTTTAAAAAAAAAAATGAAACAAACAAGTAACGCTGCACGTTTTATCAAATATTTTAATGACGCAAACAATATTCGGTCCGACCGTCCCCGCTTTGGTTAGCGGTATATCAAAGAAATTACGGACGCAAACACAGTCTTTTGATGAACCGACAGAACGCTATGGGTCCTGATCACACATCGGAGGCATGCTTCATAGCGATAGACTCTTCCGATAAACTCCCCTAATACCGTCAATGGTTTGGTCGAAATTGACATCATTTCGCACAGCAGGTGACAAAAGAAACGGATTATTGGGTCAAATGATATTGCCGCAAGGCGTATTTCACAGGTCAGTATGGCATGATAAGAGCAATTTATGAGATTTTATACGACCGATAGAAAATATCTGGACCGATTTTTTATTGAACTTTGAAAATATTTGGACCGATTTTTTATTAAACTTTGAAACGAAAACCGGTTTTGAACTTCAGAAATCTGTCCTAAAACCAAAAAACCGGCAATTTTAGAAGGCCTGGTTTGTAGTGCCAGTAGCCCTAATTTTGGAGATGGCTGTTTGCATATCAGACATTTTTTTACCTCCCTTCATTAATTTCTTTCTGATTATTTTTGTTCAATAATCAAGTCGAGGTATTGAGTCAGTACAATAGAATAGGATACAATATGACTGTAATACATGCAGAAAACTACAATAGAATTGTTTAAGAACACTATATATGTAGAAAAATACAATAGAATTGTTTAAGGAACACTATAATTATATACAGAAAAGTACAATAGAATTATTTATGACCATTATACATGCACAGAATAATATGTGGAGCGCGTGTGGTCAGGTGGTAGAGCATCGTATGCATGATTGGCAGGTCGATGGTTTGATCTTCCACCACACATTATATAGTGTCCTTCGGCCAGACACTTAATTTGTATATGCTTAGCACTGGTTCCACCCAGAAAGATTTCATGCCTGATTTGTCTATTAAGATTAGTAAGAAATTGTTTTCCAATCCATGTAAAATGAATAAGTTAAAAACAGAATATTGAACAATAATTCTAATATAGAGTTTAACAATTAAGCTACTTTAGACTTCAAAGGGGCTTAACTGTGTTGAGTTAAGTTATAATGAACTATACATTTCAGCATACAGACGACCAAGAGCCGACGTACACGCATTACGATGAAGATGACGACTTTCTAGACGAGACATTTGATGTCACTGTTGGTGACTTCTCCCTGAAGAGCAATTCTAGTCAATATCCTATCAGATGTAGATCCATATACGATTTCTGCGTAAGTTACCAGAAAAGTAAAAGTTTTGTTTAACACAATACCTGATACCTTCCGATTCATGTCTATTATTCCCAAATTTAAAAGTAGCAAATGCCATGCCTGCCCACAATAAGTGTGCACAATAGCATTTGCCCTATATAGTGTTTTATGTTTACAGTTTGTTGAAGTCACTAACTGAATTATCATTGTGTTAAAAATCACCCATGCTGATGCTGAAACATCCATGATCTTCAATAGGTTTGAGGTTCTGGTAGGATATTCTATCTTGATTAATAATTGCTTTAGCGGGAACAAGGCTTTGCCAAGTTACCACGAAAACAGTTATCCCAATGGACAGAATTTTCTAACCGGAAAAAAAACCCCCATACATGATTCTTTTTCTCACATACCAAACATTGAATAATCATTTTGAGTTAATTCATCATCATTTTAGCTCACCTGAGCTGAAGGCTCACAGATGAGCTTTTGTGATCGCCTGGTGTCTGTTGTCTGTCGTCCATCATTAACTTTTAGCTTCTAACAACTTCTGCTCTGAAACCACTGGGCCACTTTTGATATATCTTCACAGAAATGTTCATTGGACAGCCCTCTGACAAGTTTGTTCAAGCCATTTTGATTCATCAAAAACCATGGCCGCCAGGGGGCAATGCAAGTTTAATTAGTAAAAACCTAAAAAATCTTCTTGTCAGAAACTACTGGCACGATTTTAAAATAATTTCACAGAAATGTTCATTGGAGGAACCTTCACCAAGTTTGTTCAAACCGTAGTGATTTGTAAAAAAACATGGCGGCGAGGGAGTAAGTAAGTAAGTAAGTAAGTAAGTAAGTAATTTCTTTATTTAAAGAGGGTTACTCAATTGGTAAGCCAATCTTCCTTGAGGCCCTTGTATAAACAAACAAGTACATATACATTTTCAAAAATATAGAAAATATCGTTCATTCATCTGCTGCATATATCACACATTATAGATTAACAAAATTCTCACACTATGCTCCTGGTTACAACTCTCATTTACGCGCACGCATACACATACACACACTCTCGCTTTTTATATTCGTATAAAGAACATATTTCAATTTAGATATACATGCAATTGTACATGTAAATTTGAATATAATAGAGGAAAAACAACACAACAATAATAAAATCGATAGAAACAAAACAAAAATCTATGTTTACAAAAACTAATAACGGTATGGTATTTATTAAGCATATGGCTGTTGGAGGTACATGTATTTCTAATTTCAATTTCCTTTTATCCAAATCAAACAATTACTTGCAAAAACATTTAACGAACACGCGTTTCTTATACTAAGTGGAATACTATTCCAAATAATTGCACCCGAATATGATAGACTACCTTTAAACAGTTCTATTCTAGGTTTCGGAATAAAGACATTTTTATTTGAGCGTGAACGCAACATGATGGATGTATTATTGATTGACTCACCGAAGTTGAATAGTTCACATAAATATGGCGGAGCTGTACCATTTGCTATGTTATACATGAGTTTTGCAGTTTGTAGAAAAACAGTTTGATCGATAGATAAAATATTCAGTCTTTCGAATGAAATATAAAGACTTTCATATTCATTTCCTAAAATATATTTGCATGCTCGCCTCTGCAGTTTAATTAACTTATTTATATTTTTATTTGAAGTATTTCCCCAAACTGTACAACAATAATTGAAATGTGGTTGTATGTATGCTTTATAATATAATGTTCTATGGTTGATGGAAAGATAATCTTTTACCTTTGATCATAGCCAGATATATGATGAAATTCTTTTTGAGAGAGATTGTAAATGTTCATTCCATAGCATGCAATTGTCAATAAATATTCCAAGGATTTTACCGCCTTTTGTTGTAGTTAATTCTGTACCGTTGTACGTAAGTTGTAAATTGATTTGATTTAAATGCTGTCGTTTCTGACGAGAGGTGATTAACATTACTTTTGTTTTGTCAGTATTCAATACCATACCATTTTGAATGCACCACATATTAAGACGATTAATTGAAGTTTGCAAGTTACCTTTTAAAATATCTGTATTTGTTTGTATGTCATATAATGTTGTGTCATCTGCATATAAGTCAGTTGTTGAAACGTTATTTATAAACAATGGTAAATCATTTATAAAAAGTAAAAATAACAATGGACCTAAAATAGAACCCTGTGGAACCCCTGATGTTATACAATTGGTTTTTGAAGTTGCTTGAATTTATAGACACAGCTTGACCTCTGTTTGTAAGGTAAGATTTCATCCACATCAAAAAACGATCACTACATTTATAGCACTTTAGTTTTGCTAGTAAAGTAGTATGACTTACGAGATCAAAGGCCTTCCGAAAATCGACCATGACAGCCCCAACTAACTTGCCATCATTACTTGCCGTTAGCCATTTATCAATCATAAGAATTAAATTAAATGTAGATTCAGTTGAATGACCTTCCCTAAAACCACTTTGTGTTTTATGCAATAAGTTATATTTATTTATAAATTTCATTAAATTAATATGAATAAATTTTTCTATAAGTTTTGATAATGTGGGCAAAATAGATGGGGTTAGTTTACCCGGTACTATATAAGCTTTAGTAAAAATTTAAAAAATCTTCTTGTCAGAAACCACTAGGCCAATTTTGATATAACTTCACAGAATATCTTTGGGTGACCCTCTACATGACCACCACAGTGAGGTGCTAGTTTACTATATAGGCAGCTATAGTAAAAACTTCAAAAGCCTTCTTGTCAGAATCTACTGACCTGATTTAGATGTAATTTCACTGACATTTACCATTGGTGAACCTCTACCAAGTTTGTTCCAGCCATTGCGATTTGTCGAAAAACATAGTCGCTAGGAGGGGAGGCTGGTTTTCTTTATATGGATATATAGTGAAAACTTTCTTTCGATATCTGATATCCGCACAAGGATACTATTGTAATCGCACAACTCTTCTACGCATCAGTTACATCTTCAAAACAAATAAAAATTCTAACTACTTGCCCATCTCGTTTTTCTGGAATTTTTGAGTATACATGTATTTATATAATCTACCGGTACTTAAGTTGGGTGACTCAAGGTCACTCAGGTGAGCGATAAAGGGCCATCTTGGCCCTCTTGTTTTTACCAGAATCACTTTTAAGAAATCAAATCATATAATTTACATCACACTTGTTCATATGCTGCATCATAATACATGGAGGATGGGAAAGACACATGGAGAGGATGCAGGATGAAATTCCCATACCCAGGATAAAACAAAAAAACGTGTCTGGTATGCAAGAAATTCAATTGCCTGTATCGCTTGGCATTAAGCATCATTTCCAATAGTACATTCAAACCTGTCTTAAGCAGCCAGTCAAGCGATGAGCAAAAGTAGCCCTTAAATCAGTTTGTTGCATAATACAGGTTAATTGCTCTGAAGGCATAGAAATGGGAAATAACAAACGTTGCTACCTTAGTCAAGAGGCTGCTCAATAGAGGTGACCACTTACATAGGCTTGACTGTATATCAATTTTGTATCATAGGAATGTCTTCTTGAGATGGTAGTATTAAAACTTCTTCACTGGAGTATTATGTTGCAGGTACATGGTATGGTACCCCACCCATTCACATTATTCTGACTCCCATGTGACCAGTCCTAGAACTATGTTAAGTGCCAAGTCAGGAAGCTTCTTGTACAATTTTTTCAAGCCTTCGGTATGACCCAGTCGAGAAATTAAACTCACAACTTTCCGCATACAAAACAAATGCACCAGACCACAACTGGACCTAAACTGAATTGATTTGTTTGTTTGAATATTAAGCATCATTTTTATGTCGTCAACCACTAACAGATGGTCAGTGAACCTAACCATTCTTTCCTGGGATCCTGGAAGGTTAACCCATACTCGAGCACACCCATATCCATAAGTTACTGATAACTTTCTTATTTGAATCAGCAGTGAAAGATGAATGAGACGTTATGTTGTATATCATTCATCACAGAGACTGTGGCCAGACAGGGATTCAAATTCACTACCCCTGGATTGATAGCCAGAAGCGCTACAGAGCTAACCAGGCTAAAAACTGAATATAACAAATTATAGAAATGTATATAAATATAGAATTATAGATTGTATTTATTGAGTATTATAATGAAGATTAATGTTA
Organism: Panopea generosa; assembly: GCA_029582155.1. Lineage (NCBI taxonomy): Eukaryota > Metazoa > Mollusca > Bivalvia > Adapedonta > Hiatellidae > Panopea > Panopea generosa. The sequence continues at coordinate 34,213,879 of CM055896.1, forward strand.
TTGAATTTTTTTTTCAGGCAAACAATCCAGATGAACTGGATATGGCGGAAAATGAAGAGTTGGAGATTATAGCTAATGGTGATGGAGATGGCTGGGTCAGGGTGAGTAGTCCCTTTAATGTTAGACAACTCTGCAAAAAATATGAAACTGAACTTTTAATGATTTGTTACTCATATTTCATGAACTAACTTGACACCTCTATTTTATATAAACCTGTTTGTAATTTCTATAAGTTGCAGAGAGTAATAAAAGAAGATTCATATTTCAACATGGTTTTAAAGTTCAAAGGTGAAAAGATTGATTTAGATACTGTCATGTGTGCCTTTAAATGTAAGTAGAAAATCCAGGAAAGTGAGGCAGCCTATGCAAACCATCTGTAGAAATGAGGCAGCCATTGAAAACCATCTGTAGAAATGAGGCAGCCAATGAAACCCTCCATAGCAATAAGGCAGCCAATGAAATGCAATCTGTAGAAATTAGGTAGCCAATGGAAACTATCTGTAGAAATGAGGCAGTCAGTGCCCAGTTCCTGGTAAAGGAAAAGTAACTTGGGGAAATTTATTTATTTTTTATTTGTTTTTTTCTTAGCCTATATATTACTTTGAATTCAGTGGTACAATTTGTGAAGAACATAGGCCCAGTCCAGCCTGATGTTTGCCACTTACTCCTGGTTCCACTTACAGTTTTATGAGGGTATGTGTCGAGTATGCCACACTCTGATCAGTGTCTACACTGAATGGCAAACACTACATATTTGAAAGTTTGTCATTTATTTGCGGAATGAAGTGGTTCTACTAAGATTCTTGCATATGCATCTGGGTTCTTTATCCATTAGTAAAACTGGATGCAGTATATAACCTGTGATATGTTTTGAATATTCTGGTGGATATACATGGTTTGGCTCTGTCATTAAGCTCTTGTAAGCACCCTTTGAACAGGATAATGGAATGGTCCAAGTGCTAGAATGGAAGAGCCAATTTGGATAATATAAATTTAGCTAGTTGAGCAAACAATTTTAACTGTTTAAAAGGAGTCCTTCATGGCCAAGTGGTCTTGGGGGCTGTCTTGGACCTCTCACCTTATCCTTTAATGGCTGAGTTTGTGGTTTAAACCTGCACAGTTTAAACACTTCATATGATAAAGCTTGTTACTGGCTTGCAGAGGATCGTAGGTCTACCAAAATTGTAAGCAATATTTACAGTTTTAGAATATGATGAAAGATATTTCAGTAACAGATTTTGTCAGCATGGTCATTATTATTAAAAAATCATTAATGAAAAACCTTTACACACATATTCTAAAACTGTAAATGTCCCTTACAATAGTTTGATAATGTGGCTCTGAAATTCACTGTGGTGTTTCTTTATTGTTATGCAGTATATAAACTACAATGCAATGTGGCTCTGAAATTCACGCAGCATTTCCTTTATTGTTTCAGTTTATAAACTACAATGCAATGTGGCTCTGAAATTCACTGTGGCGTTTCTTTATTGTTTCAGTATATAAACTACAAAGCAATGTGGCTCTGAAGTTCACGCTGCGTTTCTTTATTGTTTCACTATATAAACTACAATGCTTTGATAATGGAGTTATACCTCGTTAAAAATTAAAGGAACGTCTGTTTACTTGTTTACTTTCAGGCCAAAAATTCGAGTGGATTAATTGGATTTATTCCAGAGAACTATATTGTGTTTACAGACAACAACTCATCTCATCTGCAGGCTGTAGACCAGGCAGACGTCTCTAGTTTTGATGGTATTAAACTACCAGTTTACTTATACATAGAATTTGATTGGTTAAAAACTGTTGTTGTTTTTTTTTTAAATTTATAAATATCGTTTTATTAGGGTTTATATTTTGCCGAAAATAAACTAAGTATTCTCATCGGATATAACATTGTTTCATTTGAGTAAAATTATGTTAAGAATAGCTAACGTAATGTTGCAATGCATACTTAGTATTGATCATCTGCAACACTTAATATAGAAATAAACATTTAAACAATAATCTTTTAAAATACTAGGGAAATCTCCAAGGTAGTCTGATTGTTTGAATCAACCAATCAAAAACTTAATCAACTTACTGTTACATTTTTGTTCACTAGTGGAGCCTTTCAAGACTTTGTCTTTTAGAAAAGCAAGCGTGGCAAATGATCAAGACTTACACATCATTACATGTGTAAATGTAAAAATGGACTTGGTGGTGTTGATAGATTGCATCGAAAATTTAAATATAAGAATTGAACTTCATACGTTGAGCATTTATAAGATGTGACTTGCATTAGTGTTCACTTACATTGCATGTGTTACATGTATGTTCATATCGGATAAACTTTCAACAAATAAAAGTTAATTATTTAAATAGAAAGTATCATGACAGGATTGTTTGACTAAGCATACATGTGATATTTTCTGGACCCCAACCTGTGAATTTAGTGATTATTTTCTGTTAATTTTTGCAAAATTCTGTGAGGTTTTTTAAAGTATATTTTAGCGCGCGAAATTCAATTATTCTTATACAAAATTACTTAAATAAACATTTGCGGATAACTTGGATGTTATTTTGAGCATGTGTACATTTAGGCAATTAAAGTTTGTTCATAAATTAGAAGTCACATGTATGATATAAGTTACATGTATACTGTTTACTACATTAAACTGGAAAATAAGATTTAACAAAACAAATATCTTTTTCAGATCACATTTATTTCTCATATAATTTGTTATTTTTCTCATTCTATTATTCTATCAATTACAACAGGCTTAAAAATTATTTTCTTTGTATCAGATCATTTTTTTATATAAAATACAGTACTCTTTAATGTCTTAGTATCTTCTTATAGCATATTGTTTATGGAACACTTTCCTTCGTTTCAAATTCTATTTGATCACATATAACACACTTGAAAACTATTTTCTCAATTTCATATTCTGTTATATGATAGCTATACCACATTAAATATTTTCTTATTTTCAGATTATTAGCTTTGCTTTCATGGTTTCATAGTAAATGCATTATCACCACAATTCACTGCATTCTTTGAATTCAATTACATACACTCTTGACTATTCTGATAAGACATTTGTTTGGTTTGAACATGTGACACTTCAAATAATTGTTGATCTTCACACTAAAAAGACTATGAACGGTTTCACTGCTTAAATTTCCTCTAAAATCACTCTATATTTTCCTCAACATGCTAAAACTTCTTTCTGCATCAGCATTGGAGTGTGCAATGCTGAGGCAAGTGATGGCAACTTTTGATAAGGATCCATACTGAAGTTTTCCGTTTGGTAGTTTCTGTTCCCCCATCTGGACCCAAAAGTCATCTTGTTCAGTACTCTCAAAATCATACTTTGCCAATTCTGATGATGGTGATAAGAGATACTCCTCATTTTCATCCTCAACTTGCTTGATTGGCAAATCTGGGCGGAACCGTTGGCACAGCTCCACAACTGAAAGAATATAAGATGTGCAACTATTTAAAAAAAAAAAATTAAATAAACAATTCTGTAGTTGTTTCATATAAGCTTGATGCATTACATATAACAATGCTTATTTTCATTTGTTGTTTATTCATATTTTTTAAAAAAATAATGCAATTTATACATTTCCTAAAAAATACAAACACGCATACAAAACAATTTTGACTTCAGATATTAAAACAATAAATAATTACTGCTCTATAAAACTCTTTCAATAATAAACATCCATTAAACTTTTCACTAAACAAAAATCTACCTTAACTATTTAATTACTTACCATCAAAACAATTTTATCGTCGACTTTCCATTCACATCTTGATTCTTCACCTACCAAACACTCGCTTTCCGTATGATCTGTTGTGATAGTGTTTGTCTTTAGTGACAAACAAACTATAAACAGTTAAGATCGTCATCCAACTTTGTAATCCTTTAATTACACCCTCAATTAACACCTCCCCGAGGCATAAACTTGTAAAAATTGCAAATTATCACCGCGTGCACCTGTTTGTGTCAAGGTCAGGAAAACGATTTTGGCATACTTGGATTTTTTCGCCAAAATCAATAAGCGTAAACCAACTAAAAGTCGGGCATTGCTGTAAAACTCGGAAAATGGTGGTCATTTTTTTCCAACTTGCGAAATACGGATTTTCCGTGAGATTTTGAACACGGCCCGTGAGTCCGTGAATTGCTGAAAAATCTGTGAGTTTTGGTCTCACGCCGTGAGATATCACATGTATGACTAGGTTTAGTGATAAAAATAGATGTAGAAAATAAATTATTATGCTTATTATTTATCTTATAAATTCAGAAGGATCATCCTTGGCCGAAGTGGTCATTTAATGATCACTTACCTCTCACTGCTGAGGTTGTGGGTTCGAGCCTTGCTGGCTCCAAAATCTTTATGTGAAAAAAAGGTGGTTCTACTCAGATTCATTCTGAAATAAAACCAATAAAAACTGGATACACCATTTATAACCTTTCATGTGTTGCAAACGACGTTAAACGCAATTCAAAACAAGTAAATAAAAAATGAATTCAGAATGCAGTGACACAATCAGAAAGGGAAGTCTTTATACAATGTTTGATTGTTATCAATATACTTGAAGAAACATTTGTGATAATATTGAAGAATATGAATAATATTCATAATGAATATATTTTTATAGTAATATGACTATTGAAAAATAGAGATAATAACTAAACAGTATAATTCAGAATATTTTTGTTTTTATGGAGAAATTATTAAAATTATCTGAATTATTTTGATGACTGTAATTTGGAACTTTGTTTTACGCAGTCAACACCAGCAGTACAGACACACAAGATATTAACTCTCCCCCACCCCCTGTTGTCACCCCCACTAGTCCTCCGTCTGTGCCATCCATAGAGGAGATGGCAGACTTTCCACCACCACCGATGTCTCCGCCTTCATCCAGTGATGTCACACAGGAAGTGACATCATACTCATCAGGTGACATAGAGGTGCAGCATACAACAAGCTCAATGACCAACAATATGCAACTCCCTGTAGGAGGTGAGTTCATATATGTGTGCTTATATCAGTGATGACTGAGGAAGGATCATGGATTGGATGTGGGTACATGATATGGAACATGATTTACTTCATTTATGATAATCGCACAAAACTGTATTAGATACATACTGATTGTTTTGTCGAAGCATATAGTCGCTGCTGTCTGTGCGCCCATCTGTACCGGGTCCCCAATTTGTTGTCTGGGCTGTTTCTCTTCAACCTTACATTGGAATTTTTTGAAAGTTGCTTGAATGCATCACTAGCAAGTGGAGATGAGTATTTTATGTTCGTGATAAGTTTCGGTGATTTTTCACATAGTAAAGCTGTTTGGTTCCATTCATTACCAAATCCTTGTCTGCTCCATTTCTCTAAGATTTTTAGTTGATGAAACTTTCTACTTCTCTACGATTTTTAGTTGATGAAACTTTCTACTTCTCTATGATTTTTAGTTGATGAAACTTTCTACTTCTCTAAGATTTTTATTTCTACTTCTCTACGATTTTTAGTTGATGAAACTTTCTACTTTTCTACGAATTTTTAGTTGATGAAACTTTATAGGAAGCATCACTACCAAGGGATTTGTGCATATTGTATTAGTGTTTCTGTGCCATGACTTCTATGACCCTTTGATTCTGTCCATTACCAGTGTTGGTATCACCTGTAATGTGCTCGGCAATGTAAATGAATGGGCAGGGCTGAAGTTTTATTTTTATTCACAGTTTGCATAACTGTTAAATGTTTAATATCTGTCACTGTGAATGTATTCTAATTTGTATTGACTGATTGTATATATTAAGCAATAACAGATAAAGTACTGTACGGCTAAAAATTATTAATAAAATGTATACATGTACCTCTCATTCAGATGGCCTGTGGGTGAGAGCTCTTTATGACTATGAAGGCGGATCAGAGGAAGAACTCTCCTTCACTGAGGGAACTCTTATCAAGATTATCCGCAAAGATGAGAATGGTATAGATGACGGATTCTGGGAAGGGGAGGTAAATGGAAGAGTGGGTGTGTTTCCCTCCCTTGTTGTAGAAGAGATGTCGTCTGCAGATACATCTCAGGTAAGTGTTGGAGGAAAAAGTTATGTGCCCTTGAAAGTCTTAACTTTCTGCTAGTATGAACTTGTTGGCTTTTGCATTGTCATTTTACTTCCATGTTTGTAAAGTTTGTCAAACATGTGTAAGCGCTTACCTCTACAAGCAGCCACTTGTCTTGCACAGCCACAGTTGATATTTTCCATTTATTGCCTTCAAAGCAAATTAACCCGCATTAAACAACAACCCCTCTCAAAAGGTCACTTTTGCTCCTTCCTTTTGACTGGCTGCTTAAGACAGTACATGCAATGTATGAATAATCATCTGTATTTTTTTCCACAAATATTTCAACAAATTGAAATGTAAAAAAAAAAATGAAAAATAGCTTTAAACGCATACGAAGAACTTTTAATGTGCTTTAGTTAATGTATGTAATGAATTACATATATTTTATAATCATTTTGTGAGATTTTTTCATTCAAATGCTGTATTCAACTCAATCTTTGATTTTCAGTTTTTCTTAAGGGTAATGTAATCATTATTTCTTTTATCTCAAACTTCTGAGAATCCAATTATTTTCAAGGTCTGTTGAAATTCGAGATAATGAGAGTTAACTGTTTTTTTATATTTTTGTTTTTATTTTTCTGCTGCTTGCAGTATTTCAATCATATAATGTTGTTTATAACAAAGTTTATCATTTACACAAAAAGCATCTTGTATAACAGTTATTGATAGAATATAACACAAGTTTTCACCCTATTCAGCATCCTCACTGTCATGGTAATTACCTCACCATCACTTCCACCAGTAGTCATCATCAGCAATAACATCATTATTATTTTATAATATCTGTATCACACACATAATCCATTTGTTTTGTGGACACTTCACCATTTCTTTGGAATATATCACATTATCTATTTGTTAGGTGGACACTTCACCATTACTGTGGGGATATATCACATAATCCATTTGTTTGATGGACACTTCACCATTACTATGTAAATATATCAAATAATCTATTTGTTTGGTTGACACTTCCTCATTTCTGTGTGGATATGTCATGTAATTCATTTGTTTGGTGGACACTTCATCATTTCTGTGGGGATATGTCATGTAATCCATTTGTTTGGTGGACACTTCACCATATCTGTGTTGATATATCACATAATCCATTTGTTTGGTGGACACTTCACCATATCTGTGTGAATATATCACATAATGTATTTTTTATGGACACTTTACCATTTATATGGCTATATCACATAATCCATTTGTTTGGTGGACACTTCACCATATCTGTGTGAATATATCACATAATCCATTTGTTTGGTGGACACTTCATCATTCCTGTCTAAATAGATCACATAATCAATTTGTTTTGTGGACACTTCATCATATCTGTTTGGATATATCACATAATTAATTTGTTTTGTGGACACTTCACCATTTCTGTGAGGATATATCACATAAACCATTTGTTTTGTGGACACTTCACCATTTCTATGTGGATATATCACATAATCCATTTGTTTTGTGATAACTTCACCATTCCTGTGGAATATGTCACATAATCCATTTGTTTTGTGGACACGTCATCATTTCTGTGTGGATATGATCACATAAACCTTTCGTCCTGTGAACACTTCACCGTTTTGAGTTACTGGTCTTGTTTTGTGTAGTCACATTAACAGAGTTTCAGGTCCTCTTTTGTGTAGTAGCTTTAACAGAGTTTCTGGTCCTGTTTTGTGAAGTTGCATTAACAGCATTACTGGCCCTGTTTTGTGAAGTCGCATTAACAGAGTTACTGGGGGTGTTTTGTGAAGTCGCATTAACAGAGTTACTGGCCCTGTTTTGTGAAGTCGCATTAACAGAGTTACTGGTTCTGTTTTGTGTACTCATTAACAGAGTTACTGAGCCTCTTTTGTGAAGTCACATTAACAGAGTTACTGGTCCTGTTTTGTGTAGACTCAATAACAGAGTTACTGGTCCTCTTTCGTGAAGTCACATTAACATAGTTACTGGTTCTGTTTTGTGAAGTAGCATTAACAGAGTTACTGTTCCTGTTTTGTGTTGACTCATTAACAGAGTTACTGGTCCTGTTTTGTGTAGTCACATTAACATATTTACTGGTCCTGTTTTGTGTAGTCACATTAACAGAGTAACTGGTTCTGTTTTGTGTAGTCATATTAACAGAATTACTGGTCCTGTTTTGTGTAGTCACATTAACAGAGTTATGGTCTTGTTTTGTGCAGTCACATTAATAGAGTAACTGGTCCTGTTTTGATTGTCATTATAACTAACCGGATGCTCTAACCATCACAGGATTTTCCTACACCGCTGAAATCACCCCCGGACTACATGCCCCCACCCCCAGTCACAGTCACTGCTGCCACACCTGAATCTGAGACCCCGCCCACACCAGTGGCAAATGGCAAAGGTATGTTAATGAGAAAACACTTTGTTTATAAATAAAAAAAATCTTGTAATTTCAGAAACATGAAATATATTAAATTGATATTTAATGGTGTGTTAATCAAATATCAAAAGTTAATTTTAGGTTTTAAAGCATCAAAACAGTTTTAGGTCGATTGGTAATGACTTGGTATCATCTAACCATAAATTAGTTATTCATTTTAAATTGTTTTTTCCTGGGGCTGGGGAGGGGTCTGGTAAAATGATTTTGATGATAGTGTAGTCTTTTCAAAACTGGACAAATCGAAGTTATGGGTGATGGATCGATTTTCTAGTAATTAAGTAAGAAAGTTATTTCTTTATTTAAAGAGGGTAACTCAATGGGTAAACAAATCTTCCTTGAGGCTATCATATAATTTATAAAGCCATCGTGAATATAAAGAGACACTATTTGTGTAACCCCTGCTTGTTCATAATACATCCCATTAGGACATTTATTTCATAATACTTTTTATTGCAAGAAATGGGACATAAATTATGTACACTTGGATCCTGATATAATGCGGTTCCAGGGAGCAAAAGATTCATACCATGATATAGTTTGACCCAAGTGTATCTACAGGTCTCACTACACAGTTGAATATTGTTCTTTGTTCTATATACAATAAGGTCTAGTATTTCATGGTAGAAAAAGAATTCCACATAGAATTTTTTTTAAAGTATTTTTTTTCATAGCAGGAATGTATACCCACATAAAATGCACAATAACTGGTATGTTGACCACATTGGTGTTTTTTTTAAGAGTGTGCAGTGACACCCTGAGATTTTTTGAAAAAAGAAGTCCACAAATGTTCATAAATACATGCATGTTGAATTCCTATAAAAGTCACTTTTTTAACACCAGTGACAGCTTATTACAGTATATGCTATGCAAACTTTTGCTCTACTCATCTGCAGCAAGAAATTACAACCACTATGAACCATTTTGAAAATATTTCATAACCGAAGTACAAAAGCCTTTTTTTTAAGTGTAAGAATCTTGCTACCATGGGAAAAAAGGGGCATTACTGTATAGTGAGACATACAATTTGTTGAAAATTATTAACCTCATCATGTTGAATCTTGGCATGGTTAGTAGAGAATAATGTGCATGGTGTACCACCCATATAGCATTAAACGCCTTTACATTCTTTTATGCTAGGTTTTTGTTTTTTTGTTGCATGATAATTGTTTTATTTCTTGTTTTAACAACAAGCATTGAAATTGTGGATCTCTTAAAATGTCAAAATATTTTATGATTATAAGATATGAAAATTTTGAACATAAAAATAAAAAATAAAAGTCAGTGGTCATGTTTACATAAACTGAAATGTTTAATTCATCCTGATATTGTAGTATTAACAGAGAACTTAACCAGAGTGGATTGTTTGTAATTATGTATGACCTGCGTGTATCTTTCTGCATCAAACAACATGTACTTGTGCATTCAGTTTTGTTGTTGTTTTGGAGGGTGTTTTTTTTTTTTAATTTTCATGTGTGTGAGCCAACTTATGCTGCTATTGTACTTTGTTGTTTGTTTCTTCTGTCCAATGGTCAGGAGCACTTTCACTATGGTATTTTTGTTCGTCATTATCATTTAGTTAGCAGCAGCTGTGCTGTGGTGTAGTGGATAGGATGTTGCTCGTTCATACCAGAGGTTGTGGGTTCAATTCCATGCTCAACCTGATATAACCTCTAAAAAGCAGCACCCAGTTCTGGGTCTTCCAAGACCTAAAGGCAGTTAGCTTACTTTGCAATTGAGCTTAAATCCAATTTACATAAAAACAAACATGCTAGCAATATGCATTTTCCATCTTCTTTAAAATAGTATGTAATATTACTAGATGTATACATGTTTCTAAACAGTTTCTGGTAACGGAATGGAAGTAAGTATGCACAGGGGCTGATCAATGTTAACATTGTCTGAGCCTTATCATTACATGACAGTGTGTCCTGTAAATATACTGACGGTGGAAACGGGTTTACAATAACAACTACATGTATCTAGATATACTGCTGCTGAGATTGGAAAGGAAAACAACAGAGATACTGCATATAATCATGTTTCACATTTCCTTCATCTTTGTCATGACTAAATTGAATTCATGCTCCTGTATTCCATTCATTATTCTTTCAATGCATCTTTGTACTCATTAGGAAAACATTCTTCTGTAGGGTTAGATGTCTGTCTTACTTTACGTTTTAGGTTTATATTAATGTGTGTGTCACTCCAGGTGGATGACATGATTCAGATATAATTAAAAATGAAAATAGGTTCACACCTTACTCATGGTTGAGATAAGTCATATCTCACTAGATGTTGAGATGTCATAACACTCAAGGTTGAAATAAGTCATATCTCACTGAAAGTTGAGATAATTCATATCTCACTCAAGGTTAAGATTAGTCATATCTCACTCAATGTTGAGATAAGTCATATCTCACTATAGGTTGAGATAAGTCATATCTCACTATAGGTTGAGATAAGTCATATCTCACTATTTATATATCACACTAGGTGGAAATAAATTATATCTCAATCGAGGTTGAGATAAGTCATATTTCACTCAAGGTTGAGATAAGTCATATCTCACTTATGGTTGAGATAATTAATATCCCACTCAAGGTTGAGATTAGTCATATCTCACTCAAGGTTGAGATAAGTCATATCTCACTTAAGGTTGAGATAATTCATATCCCACTCAAGGTTGAGATAAGTTATATCTCACTCATGGTTGAGATAAGTCATCTCACTTAAGGTTTAGATAAGTCATATCTCACTAAATGTTGAGATTAGTCATATCTCACTCAAGGTTGAGATAAGTTATATCTTGCTGAAGGTTGAGATAAGTCATATTTCACTACAGGTTGAGATAAGTTATATGTCACTCTAGGTTGAGATAAGTCATATCTCACTATTGGTTGAGATTAGACTCATTCTGTAATGTAATCAATGTTCAGATATCACTAAGATCAAGAGAATATTTACATCTCACTTGGTTTAAGACTACATCCATGTCTCACTTCAGGTTGAGATTATAATCTAAGATAAGATCAGATTCTTGTCTGACTCTAGGCTAAAATCATAATAATGTTAAATAATAAGTTGAGATTATAGTTTTGTAAAGAAACACATTCATTGTTATAGTTTAATCTTAAGTCTCTTTATATCTCAATTTATATAAAGTTTCAAATAGATAACATTAACATATCTCTTTCCTCAATGGAACACTGGTAACATTCATTCTAGGTTGAGAAATGCATTTTCTTGTCTTATTTCATAAATTCATTTGTTAACAAAGAGTTACATTCATTCTGGGTTGAGATAAACAAGAGTTATTAAATCAAGGTTGAGATAAATATTTATTTATTTGATATTCATCTGTCAACAAAGAGTCACATTCTCTCTAGGTTGAGATAAACATTTCCTGTCTTTTTAGAAACAAAACAATGAGATATGTTTAATGTTACGGCAGAGTAGCATAACAGGAAACAGCCTCTGGGTAATATCTACAATAATTGTATGTTTCACATCAAGGCGTGTTTGATTTCAGTTGACAGCGCTCCGCATCATCGGCGTTCTTATGCCCGTCATCTATCACACAGCAGTCGTAAAAAAGTTAACCCCTCATCATATGAATCCTCCGTCTAGGTATAGTCTGTAACACATAGCCTGTATTATAGAACAGAACTTGTATATTCGTGTCATGCCTAACAAACATGTGAGCTTGGCTACTTAGGCTTGAAAATATCTTGGACTGTCTGGAGAGAAATGGATTGCATTCTTATAATAACAAGTTTGGTATAAATTATATAATTACACTCTTTTTCCAATATTTTGACCACACAAGTCTTCTTCAGGCATAGTAACACAAATGGAAACAGGAAATGTTTCTGTGGGGTTTTCGCATAATGGTGGTTATAAATAATTCTAAATTCTTTGCTTGAAAAATGTATTTTCCTAATTTTGATGCTGTTTTTTTTTCTTTTTTTTTTTTTTTTTAATGGTTAATTATTGATATATTTTTAACATTTTGAAAGCATTGTCATGTTTGAGTTATGAATTAAAAAAATAAATGAATTGATACTTGGAAATTGGGGTATGAATACATGATTTCGGAAGTCTACTTTCACTTTGTCAACAGTGTACACACTGAACAGAAAAAAAAATCTCCTATATGCTACATTACCTCCTACTTTTCTCATCATATTTTGATAGTGTAGAGGTTTGACATACAATAAAATGTAAGTTTCATTTCTTTCATTTGAAAAACAATAATTATTAAACATGTCATACCAACTATTGAAACTTCATTAAGATTTGGATCGAAATATTTGAAATAGATTGTGATTGCATTAATATTTGTAATAAATCTGAATTATTGTCATGGAAACATACTTTCAGATAAAGCCACTCTGTTTTTGCTGGTTGGAGCTCAGCGAACTTAGTTTAAATTTATTTACTTTACTTCGATTGTGAAACAAGTTATTACAACATAATATATAAATCATGCTCAAAGTCTTCCTGGGTAGAACCAGTACTAAGCATACGCGAAAAATGTGTCATGTTCAAGGACACCACACATAGCCGTGGCGAACCCATGACTGTGATCTTGTGGTTGATGCTCTACCACTGAACCACACGCTCAGAGAACATGCATTTTGAAATAACAAATGTTGCCCGTTTAATTCTGTAACTGTTCGCAGTTTGCCAAACAGCAATGTACATATTTACATGATATTACAGCATAATGTATTTTATTATTTTTCTAAAAAAACACAATTATCTAAAATAAATTCTTTATTAAGCGGGGCGGAAATGCAGATGGAGTGTTGGCCACTCATGCTAATGGTTGCAAGTTTGGTCCCCAGCTCAACTGGACGTCTCTTATAAAACAGCACCCTAAGTACTGGTTCTACCCCAGAAGTGGACTCTAGAGTGGTTCATTATTATAAGTAAGCTGTGAGCTTTCTTCACAATCAAACTAAATTAATTAATTTTAACTAAATAAATTTTTGTGAAGTTTATTTCTGTTCAACTCATAAACATTAGATGTCGTGAGATTTTTTTTCTTCAACTTTACAATGTTTGACAGTTCAAGACATTTTCTTTGTTGTACTAACACTAGTTTATATGAGGATATGGTTGAAACATTGCAGCAATAATTGTATTTACAGTTGATAACTTACGAAATAGAACCAGTAGGAAACGGTAGGCAGCACCTAGAGTGGTTTTATAAAACAGCAAACACTTTAATTGTTTATTAACCCTGAATAAACCTTAACTAAATAGAATAAAGCAATAAATTACTAAGTAGCAAACATAAGCATGATAAAACTTAAAATCAGTAAAATTGTACCAAGATTGTCAGAATGGTGGTTTGATAATGTGGCCTAACCAAACTTCACCGAAGCAATGGAAGGTTTTGATATATTGGTGTACAAATTAATTGCCTTTTAACTCTGTAAGATTTAATCAAAACACTAATAAATGACTTTAAAAAGGGATAAGTATTTTAATTGTGTATTTATTTGGTAAACCTGCAACGAAATAGAGTTAGGTACTCTTAGAATGGTTTGATAAGTATCGTATTGTAACATTAATATTCAGTGAGAAAATGGAATTGATTGAATATTTAGCATCATTTTTTATGCCATCGAGGGTTAACAGATGATCAATTAACCTAACCACTGTTTCCTGGGATCCTGAAAGGTTAACCAGTACTCAAGCACACCTCATCTCCCAAGTAGCTGATAACTTTCCCACTTGAATCAGCGTAGAGAGACGAATGATAGTGAGACACAATGTCATTTATCAATCATCACGGAGACTGTTGTGAGCCTATAAGGCATATCATATTAGGAAATAATCACAGACAAACTATGGTACCCCAACCTTATAACACATTCCTTATATCATTCTAGATATGTGTCTTCATATATTATGTTTATGAAGAAAAAATATTAAATTATACAATACACGTTGAATTTATTAAGCTGAAGATAAAAGTCATACATTTTTTTCTACCTTTATTAAATTTAAAAAAGTATTTACTGCTAACATGTTGATAGTTGCATGTTGTCTAATTACCACTGTCTTTTTAGCTCACCTGAGCCGAAGGCTCACAGGTGAGCTTTTGTGATCGCCTGGTGTCCGTCGTCTGTCATCCGTCGTCTGTCGTTCGTCAGTTGACTTTTAGCTTCTAACAACTTCTCCTCTGAAACCACTTGGCCAATTTTGATATAACTTAACTAGAAATTTTCCTTGTGTGAACCTCTACCAAGTTTGTCTAAGTCATCTTGATTCGACAAAAAACATGGCCACCAGGGAGCGGGGCAAGTTTTATTAGTAAAAACTTAATAATCTTCTTGTCAGAAACTACTGGCTCGATTTTAAAATAATTTCACAAAAATGTTCCTTGGGTGACCCTCTACCAAGTTTGTTCAAGCCATTTTGATTCGTCAAAAAACATGGCCGCCAGGAGGCGGGGCAAGTTTAATTAGTAAAATCTTAAAAAACCTTCTTGTCAGAAACTACTGGCTCAATTTTAAAAAAATTTCACAAAAATGTTCCTTGGGTGACCCTCTACTAAGTTTGTTCAAGCCATCTTGATTCGTCAAAAAACATGGCCGCCAGGGGGACAGGGCAAGTTTAATTAGTAAAATCTTAAAAAACCTTCTTGTCAGAAACTACTGGCTCGATTTTAAAATAATTTCACAAAAATGTTCCTTGGGTGACCCTCTACCAAGTTTGTTCAAGCCATCTTGATTCGTCAAAAAACATGGCCGCCAGGGGCGGGGCAAGTTTAATTAGTAAAAACTTAAAAAATCTTCTTGTCAGAAGCTACTGGCTCGATTTTAAAATAATTTCACAGAAATGTTCCTTGGAGGACCCTTCATCAAGTTTGTTCAAACCGTAGTGATTCGTCAAAAAACATGCCGGCCAGGGGGTGGGGTTAGTTTACTATATAAGCTATAGTAAAAACTTCAGAAGCCTTCTTGTCAGAATCTACTGACCTGATTTCGATGTAATTTCATTGACATTTACCATGGGTGAACCTCTACCAAGTTTGAACTCTTCTACGCATCAGTTACATCTTCAAAACAAATCAAAATTCTAACTACTTGCCCATCTCATTTTGAGTGTACATGTATTATATAATCTACTTAAGTTGAGTGACTCAAGTTCAGTCAAATGAGCGATATAGGGCCATCTTGGCCCCCTTGTTGTCGTCTTTATATGTTTGGTGTTGGTCTTGTTATAGTTGTGTATGTAAAATAACAAACGATAATTCAGTTACCTACTTGTACCTCCTGGTGCAAATTTTGTTTCCAAACAATGGTATAATTGACTTGGGTGTGGTAGCCTTGATATAAGCTGAAAGTTTAAAATGATTCAAAGGACAGTTCTGGAACTGATCTGCAGGTGTCCGTATTGTGTGTTCATCTAAACATAAAATACATTACATAATAAATATGATTATGATTTAACATTTACTGTAAATTGTTTTGGTATATACAGCTGTGTATACAGGAATTGGATATTGGTGCAGCTAAATATTTACAAAATTTGTAGACTTAAAAATTAGCAGCAGTGCTACAGGAATGACAAATGCCATCATCATCTGAATTTTAAGATAATTTTTAGACAAGAAAAATGGGAAATTATTGATGCAGCATACAAAATAAATGTAAAAAACTTTTAAAAAATTTGGTAAAACATGTAGAAAAGTTTCGAAATTATTGGTACAGCAAGCTGTACCATACCGCACCCTTTTCTATATGCCCATGATATAGAAATTTGCTGTGATGGTTTACTGCAGTTTCCAAATAAGTGCACGCAGAAAAGGCACATAAACACCTAAAGAAGTTATAGGAATTCTGCATGGGGAGCAGGTATTGTGAAGGCAAATCTCTTCAACTTATACTCTTTAAAAATATTTTAGATAAAAGAAGTCTTTCACTGAAAACGTTTTATTTAAATTCACTTGTTAATATATACTTGCTCATCTTTTAATAGATTATTTAATGCATGTTGTGCATCAGTGAGTGCTGAATACCAGTACATAGATATGGTTGCAGATAATAATTACAATTTGTTTCACATTTTTAACTAACATGCTTATAACTTAATGGATTCCCTGGTTGATATTTCTGATATAAGCAATGCACGTATCTTGTGCATTATGTACAAATATTAATAATTTTGCTTCTAACATTTCAAGTATTGTGAAAAAGCCTAATACATTTTGCATGCTAAACACTAAATAGAAAAATCATTTGTATGATTAATTTCTTAAAAAATAATTAAGAATATATACATTTTTTCTCTGAACTGATTTGTCTATGTAGTCCAATGATAAACAGTAGTATATTGTAAACAGATTTAGCTGCATTTGAATAATTGGATGTGAGAGAATTGTCTATGTTATTATAGTTGTGCTTAAATCATTAGTGTATGCGCCTTTCGTTTTGCTAGCTTGATAAATCATAATGATCGAAACATATTTTAGACCTTATAATTGTATAATCAGACTGGTAACTATATAATTTTGTTTGTTTTCCCTTCCTCCAGTTGTAGACCTCACAGAAGATAATGAGGAACCAGTCCAGGATGAGGTGAGTAAATGTTTCACAGAATGAGATCATAATGCTCAAGTTCAGATTGATGATATTGTGCACTGCACAGTCATGTAGGTGGACTAAAAATCCAGTGCAACATTATCATTTTAGCCATGTTTCCTTATTTCTGGACTGCAGCAGTGGTCTAGTGGTAGAATGTCCACTGGTCATGTGAAAGATTGTGGGTTTAGTCCCCGGCCGGGACATATCAAAGACGTGAAATAGTGGCACTAAAAACTTTCTCACTTAGTGCTAAGCATTTTGAGGATAGTTCTAGGCCCGGTGGACCCGGTGTCTGTATAATGTGACTGGGTGGGATATCATTACCATGTGTCTGTGGTATGATACTCCAGTGTGGCAGCGCATAGGATACTGTCTCAAGTCATAATTATTTATGTAAAAATGTGATTTTCAGATGTTTCCTTTCAGAGTTTTATTGAAATATGTAAAACTTTTTTTCTTCAAAAACTTTAGTCAATTTCTTATGAAATTTAATATGAATTAAAAAAAATAATTATGAATTCAAAGTTAACACTAAGGTCATGATAACAAGCAATTCTTTGAGATTAACATTCACTTTCTAGGTTTCGGAAGAAATTTTAACATTACTTCACAATTATGGAACAGCAGTATTTATATTGCATTTTGTATGAACTTTTCTTCAAACATGCATCATGATGCATGCATTACTGTGACTTTAAATATTGCATCATCTATTCATAAACCTCTCACTATGTCATACAATTCAGGACATTGCCATTTTAATTCACCATTAACATAATCAAATAGTATTGCCTAATCTGATCATCTCTTACTTCTGCTACATGTATATCCTTCTAACCAAACTTACTATTTCATATTTATATCCTCTTGTTTAACTTCATCAGCTAACATTTAAATGCAACACTCTGTTACTTCTGTTACTTTCTCTATTACCTAACTCACCATTTCATCTGATTGCTCTGCCCTGGTGTTAAAACTCCATGAACGACACTAAAAGTGGTCATTGGTTGCTTCTGTTACATTCACCATAACCAAACATCATTTCATCTCCTTGCCCTGCCCTGGTGTTAAAACTCCATGAACGTCACTAAATGTTGTCAATGGTTGCTTTTGTTACTTACACCATAACCAAACATCATTTCATCTCTTTGCCCTGCCCTGGTGCTAAAACTCCATGAACAACACTAAATGTGGTCAATGGTTGCTTTTGTTACTTACACCATAACCAAACATCATTCATCTCCTTGCCCTGCCCTTGTGTTAAAACTCCATGAACAATACTAAATGTGGTCGATGGTTGCTTTTGTTACTTACACCATCATCATTCATCTCCTTGCCCTGCCCTGGTGTTAAAACTCCATGAACGTCACTAAATGTTGTCAATGGTTGCTTTTGTTACTTACACCATAACCAAACATCATTTCATCTCTTTGCCCTGCCCTGGTGCTAAAACTCCATGAACGACACTAAATGTGGTCAATGGTTGCTTTTGTTACTTACACCATAACCAAACATCATTCATCTCCTTGCCCTGCCCTGGTGTTAAAACTCCATGAACGTCACTAAATGTTGTCAATGGTTGCTTTTGTTACTTACACCATAACCAAACATCATTTCATCTCCTTGCCCTGCCCTGGTGCTAAAACTCCATGAACGACACTAAATGTGGTCAATGGTTGCTTTTGTTACTTACACCATAACCAAACATCATTTCATCTCTTTGTCCTGCCCTGGTGCTAAAACTCCATGAACGACACTAAATGTGGTCAATGGTTGCTTTTGTTACTTACACCATAACCAAACATCATTCATCTCCTTGTTCTGTCCTGGTGTTAAAACTCCATGAACGTCACTAAATGTGGTCAATGGTTGCTTTTGTTACTTACACCATAACTAAACAGCATTCATCTCCTTGCGCTGCCCTGGTGCTAAAACTCCATGAACGTCACTAAATGTTGTCAATGGTTGCTTTTGTTACTTACACCATAACCAAACATCATTCATCTCCTTGCCCTGCCCTGGTGTTAAAACTCCATGAACGTCAATAAATGTGGTCAATGGTTGCTTTTGTTACTTACACCATAACCAAACATCATTTCATCTCCTTGCCCTGCCCTGGTGCTAAAACTCCATGAACGTCACTAAATGTGGTCAATGGTTGCTTTTGTTACTTACACCATAACTAAACATCATTCATCTCCTTGCCCTGCCCTGGTGTTAAAACTCCATGAACGTCACTAAATGTTGTCAATGGTTGCTTTTGTTACTTACACCATAACCAAACATCATTCATCTCCTTGCCCTGCCCTGGTGTTAAAACTCCATGAACGTCACTAAATGTTGACAATGGTTGCTTTTGTTACTTACACCATTACTAAACATCATTTCATCTTCTTGCCCTGCCCTGGTGCTAAAACTCCATGAACGACACTAAACGGGTCAATGGTTGCTTTTGTTACTTACACCATAACCAAACATCATTTCATCTCCTTGCCCTGCCCTGGTGCTAAAACTCCATGAACGTCACTAAATGTGATCAATGGTTGCTTTTGTTACTTACACCATAACCAAACAACATTTCATCTCCTTGCTCTGCCCTGGTGCTAAAACTCCATGAACGACACTAAATGTGGTCATTGGTTGCTTCTGTTACTTTCCCCATAACCAAACATCATTTCATCTCCTTGCCCTGCCCTGGTGTTAAAACTCAATGAACGTCACTAAATTTGGTCATTGGTTGCTTTTGTTACTTACACCATAACCAAACATCATTTCATCTCCTTGCCCTGCCTTGGTGTTAAAACTCAATGAACGACACTAAATGTGGTCATTGGTTGCTTCTGTTACTTTCCCCATAACCAAACATCATTTCATCTCCTTGCCCTGCCTTGGTGTTAAAACTCAATGAACGACACTAAATGTGGTCATTGGTTGCTTCTGTTACTTTCCCAATAACCAAACATCATTTCATCTCCTTGCCCTGCCTTGGTGTTAAAACTCAATGAACGACACTAAATGTGGTCATTGGTTGCTTCTGTTACTTTCCCCATAACCAAACATCATTTCATCTCCTTGTCCTGCCCTGGTGCTAAAACTCCATGAACGTCACTAAATGTGGTCAATGGTTGCTTTTGTTACTTACACCATAACCAAACATCATTTCATCTCCTTGCCCTGCCCTGGTGCTAAAACTTCATGAACGACACTAAATGTGGTCAATGGTTGCATTTGTTACTTTCCCCATAACCAAACATCATTTCATCTCCTTGCTCTGCCCTGGTGCTAAAACTCCAATGTGGTCATTGGTTGCTTTTGTTACTTACACCATAACCAAACATCATTTCATCTCCTTGCCCTGCCCTGGTGTTAAAACTCCATGATTGACACTAAATGTGGTCATTGGTTGCTTTTGTTACTTGCACCATAACCAAACATCATTTCATCTCCTTGCCCTGCCCTGGTGTTAAAACCCCATAAACAACACTAAATGTGGTCATTGGTTGCTTCTGTTACTTACACCATAACCAAAATCAGTTCATCTCCTTGCTCTGCCCTGGTGTTAAAACTCCATGAACAACACTAAATGTGGTCATTGGTTGCTTTTGTTACTTACACCATAACCAAACATCATTTCATCTCTTTGCCCTGCCCTGGTGCTAAAACTCCATGAACGTCACTAAATGTGGTCAATGGTTGCTTTTGTTACTTACACCATAACCAAACATCATTTCATCTCCTTGCCCTGCCCTGGTGCTAAAACTCCATGAACGTCACTAAATGTGGTCAATGGTTGCTTTGTTACTTACACCATAACCAAACATCATTTCATCTACTTGCCCTGCCCTGGTGCTAAAACTCCATGAACGACACTAAATGTGGTCAATGGTTGCTTTTGTTACTTTCCCCATAACCAAACATCATTGCATCTCCTTGCTCTGCCCTGGTGCTAAAACTCCATGAACGACACTAAATGTGGTCATTGGCGCTTTTGTTACTTACACCATAACCAAACATCATTTCATCTCTTTGCTCTGTCCTGGTGTTAAAACTCCATGAACGACACTCAATGTTGTCATTGGTTGCTTTTGTTACATACACCATAACCAAACATCATTTCATCTTCTTGCCCTGCCCTGGTGCTTAAACCCCATAAACAACTCTAAATGTGGTCATTGGTTGCTTTTGTTACTTACACCATAACCAAACATCATTTCATCTCATTGCCCTGCCCTGGTGTTAAAACTCCATGAACGACACTAATTGTGGTCTTTGGTTGCTTTTGTTACTTAACACCATAACCAAACATCATTTCATCTCCTTGCCCTGCCCTGGTGTAAAATTCCATGAACGACACTAAATGTGGTCATTGGTTGCTTTTGTTACTTACACCATAACCAAACATCATTTCATCTCCTTGCCCTGCCCTTGTGTTAAAACTCCATGAACGACACTAAATGTGGTCAATGGTTGGTTTTGTTACTTACACCATAACCAAACATCATTTCATCTCATTGCCCTGCTCTTGTGTTAAAACTCCATGAACGACACTAAATGTGGTCATTGGTTGCTTTTGTTACTTACACCATAACCAAACATCATTTCATCTCCTTTCTCTGCCCTGGTGTTAAAACTCCATGAACGACACTAAATGTGGTCATTGGTTGCTTTTGTTACTTACACCATAACCAAACATCATTTCATCTCCTTGCCCTGCCCTGGTGTTAAAACTCCATGAACGACACTAAATGTGGTCATTGGTTGCTTTTGTTACTTACACCATAACCAAACATCATTTCATCTCCTTGCCCTGCCCTGGTGTTAAAACTCCATGAGCGACACTAAATGTGGTCATTGGTTGCTTTTGTTACTTACACCATAACCAAACATCATTTCATCTCCTTGCCCTGGTGTTAAAACTCCATGAACGACATTAAATGTGGTCAATGGTTGCTTTTGTTACTTACACCATAACCAAACATCATTTCATTTTATTGCGCTGCCCTGGTGTTAAAACTCCATGAACGTCACTAAATGTTGTCATTGGTTGCTTTTGTTACTTACACCATAACCAAACATCATTTCATCTCCTTGCCCTGCCCTGGTGTTAAAACTCCATGAATGACACTAAATGTGGTCATTGGTTGCTTATGTTACTTACACCATAACCAAACATCATTTCATCTCCCTGTCCTGCCCTGGTGTTAAAACTACATGAATGACACTAAATGTGGTCATTGGTTGCTTTTGTTACTTACACCATATCCAAACATCATTTCATCTCCTTGCTCTGCCCTGGTGTTAAAACTCCATGAACGACACTAAATGTGGTCAATGGTTGCTTTTGTTACTTACACCATAACCAAACATCATTTAATCTCGTTGCTCTGCCCTGGTGTTAAAACTCCATGAATGACACTAAATGTGGTCATTGGTTGCTTCTGTTACTTACACCATAACCAAACATCATTTCATCTCCTTGCCCTGCCCTGGTGTTAAAACTCCATGAACGACACTAAATGTGGTCATTGGTTGCTTTTGTTACTTACACCATAACCAAACATCATTTCATCTCCTTGCCCTGCCCTGGTGCTAAAACCCCATAAACAACACTTAATGTGGTCATTGGTTGCGTTTGTTACTTACACCATAACCAAACATCATTTCATGTCCTTGCCCTGCCCTGGTGTTAAAACTCCATGAACGACACTGAATGTGGTCATTGGTTGCTTTTGTTACTTACACCATAACCAAACATCATTTCATCTCCTTGCTCTGCCCTGGTGTTAAAACTCCATGAACGACACTAAATGTGGTCAATGGTTGCTTTTGTTACTTACACCATAACCAAACATCATTTCATCTTATTGCCCTGCCCTGGTGCTAAAACTCCATGAACGACACTAAATGTGGTCATTAGTTGCTTTTGTTACTTACACCATAACCAAACATCATTTCATCTCCTTGCTCTGCCCTGGTGTTAAAACTCCATAAACAACACTAACTGTGGTCATTGGTTGCTTCTGTTACTTACACCATAACCAAACATCATTTTCATCTCCTTTCTCTGCCCTGGTGTTAAAACTCCATGAACGACACTAAATGTGGTCATTATGTTGCTTTTGTTACTTACACCATAACCAAACATCATTTCATCTCCTTGCCCTGCCCTGGTGCTAAAACCCGATAAACAACACTAAATGTGGTCATTGGTTGCTTTTGTTACTTACACCATAACCAAACATCATTTCATCTCATTGCCCTGCCCTGGTGCTAAAACTCCATGAACAACACTAAATGTGGTCATTGGTTGCTTCTGTTACTTACACCATAACCAAACATTTCATCTCCTTGCTCTGCCCTGGTGTTAAAACTCCATGAACGACACTAAATGTGGTCAATAGTTGCTTTTGTAACTTGCACCATAACCAAACATCATTTCATCTCCTTGTTCTGCCCTGGTGTTAAAACTCCATGAACGACACTAAATGTGGTCAATGGTTGCTTTTGTTATTTACACCATAACCAAACATCATTTCATCTCCTTGCTCTGCCCTGGTGTTAAAACTTCATGAACGACACTAAATGTGGTCATTGGTTGCTTTTGTTACTTACACCATAACCAAACATCATTTCATCTCCTTGCCCTGCCCTGGTGTTAAAACCCCATAAACAACACTTAATGTGGTCATTGGTTGCCTTTGTTACTTACACCATAACCAAACA
Source organism: Panopea generosa (assembly GCA_029582155.1). NCBI lineage: Eukaryota > Metazoa > Mollusca > Bivalvia > Adapedonta > Hiatellidae > Panopea > Panopea generosa. Next base: position 34,237,741 of record CM055896.1, read on the forward strand.
TCATTTCATCTCCTTGCCCTGCCCTGGTGTTAAAACTCCATGAACGACACTGAATGTGGTCATTGGTTGCTTTTGTTACTTACACCATAACCAAACATCATTTCATCTCCTTGCTCTGCCCTGGTGTTAAAACTCCATGAACGACACTAAATGTGGTCAATGGTTGCTTTTGTTACTTACACCATAACCAAACATCATTTCATCTTATTGCCCTGCCCTGGTGCTAAAACTCCATGAACGACACTAAATGTGGTCATTAGTTGCTTTTGTTACTTACACCATAACCAAACATCATTTCATCTCCTTGCTCTGCCCTGGTGTTAAAACTCCATAAACAACACTAACTGTGGTCATTGGTTGCTTCTGTTACTTACACCATAACCAAACATCATTTTCATCTCCTTTCTCTGCCCTGGTGTTAAAACTCCATGAACGACACTAAATGTGGTCATTATGTTGCTTTTGTTACTTACACCATAACCAAACATCATTTCATCTCCTTGCCCTGCCCTGGTGCTAAAACCCGATAAACAACACTAAATGTGGTCATTGGTTGCTTTTGTTACTTACACCATAACCAAACATCATTTCATCTCATTGCCCTGCCCTGGTGCTAAAACTCCATGAACAACACTAAATGTGGTCATTGGTTGCTTCTGTTACTTACACCATAACCAAACATTTCATCTCCTTGCTCTGCCCTGGTGTTAAAACTCCATGAACGACACTAAATGTGGTCAATAGTTGCTTTTGTAACTTGCACCATAACCAAACATCATTTCATCTCCTTGTTCTGCCCTGGTGTTAAAACTCCATGAACGACACTAAATGTGGTCAATGGTTGCTTTTGTTATTTACACCATAACCAAACATCATTTCATCTCCTTGCTCTGCCCTGGTGTTAAAACTTCATGAACGACACTAAATGTGGTCATTGGTTGCTTTTGTTACTTACACCATAACCAAACATCATTTCATCTCCTTGCCCTGCCCTGGTGTTAAAACCCCATAAACAACACTTAATGTGGTCATTGGTTGCCTTTGTTACTTACACCATAACCAAACATCATTTCATCTCCTTGCCCTGCCCTGGTGTTAAAACTCCATGAACGACACTGAATGTGGTCATTGGTTGCTTTTGTTACTTACACCATAACCAAACATCATTTCATCTCCTTGCCCTGCCCTGGTGTTAAAACTCCATGATTGACACTAAATGTGGTCAATGGTTGCTTTTGTTACTTACACCATAACCAAACATCATTTCATCTCATTGCCCTGCCCTGGTGTTAAAACTCCATGATTGACACTAAATGTGGTCATTGGTTGCTTTTGTTACTTGCACCATAACCAAACATCATTTCATCTCCTTGCCCTGCCCTGGTGTTAAAACCCCATAAACAACACTAAATGTGGTCATTGGTTGCTTCTGTTACTTACACCATAACCAAAATCAGTTCATCTCCTTGCTCTGCCCTGGTGTTAAAACTCCATGAACAACACTAAATGTGGTCATTGGTTTCTTTTGTTACTTACACCATAACCAAACATCATTTCATCTCTTTGCCCTGCCCTGGTGCAAAAACTCCATGAACGTCACTAAATGTGGTCAATGGTTGCTTTTGTTACTTACACCATAACCAAACATCATTTCATCTCCTTGCCCTGCCCTGGTGCTAAAACTCCATGAACGTCACTAAATGTGGTCAATGGTTGCTTTTGTTACTTTCACCATAACCAAACATCATTTTCATCTCCTTTCTCTGCCCTGGTGTTAAAACTCCATGAACGACACTAAATGTGGTCAATGGTTGCTTTTGTTACTTTCCCCATAACCAAACATCATTGCATCTCCTTGCTCTGCCCTGGTGCTAAAACCCGATAAACAACACTAAATGTGGTCATTGACGCTTTTGTTACTTACACCATAACCAAACATCATTTCATCTCTTTGCTCTGTCCTGGTGTTAAAACTCCATGAACGACACTCAATGTTGTCATTGGTTGCTTTTGTTACATACACCATAACCAAACATCATTTCATCTTCTTGCCCTGCCCTGGTGCTTAAACCCCATAAACAACTCTAAATGTGGTCATTGGTTGCTTTTGTTACTTACACCATAACCAAACATCATTTCATCTCATTGCCCTGCCCTGGTGTTAAAACTCCATGATTGACACTAAATGTGGTCATTGGTTGCTTTTGTTACTTGCACCATAACCAAACATCATTTCATCTCCTTGCCCTGCCCTGGTGTTAAAACCCCATAAACAACACTAAATGTGGTCATTGGTTGCTTCTGTTACTTACACCATAACCAAAATCAGTTCATCTCCTTGCTCTGCCCTGGTGTTAAAACTCCATGAACAACACTAAATGTGGTCATTGGTTTCTTTTGTTACTTACACCATAACCAAACATCATTTCATCTCTTTGCCCTGCCCTGGTGCTAAAACTCCATGAACGTCACTAAATGTGGTCAATGGTTGCTTTTGTTACTTACACCATAACCAAACATCATTTCATCTCCTTGCCCTGCCCTGGTGCTAAAACTCCATGAACGTCACTAAATGTGGTCAATGGTTGCTTTTGTTACTTTCACCATAACCAAACATCATTTCATCTACTTGCCCTGCCCTGGTGCTAAAACTCCATGAACGACACTAAATGTGGTCAATGGTTGCTTTTGTTACTTTCCCCATAACCAAACATCATTGCATCTCCTTGTTCTGCCCTGGTGCTAAAACTCCATGAACGACACTAAATGTGGTCATTGGCGCTTTTGTTACTTACACCATAACCAAACATCATTTCATCTCTTTGCTCTGTCCTGGTGTTAAAACTCCATGAACGACACTCAATGTTGTCATTGGTTGCTTTTGTTACATACACCATAACCAAACATCATTTCATCTTCTTGCCCTGCCCTGGTGCTTAAACCCCATAAACAACTCTAAATGTGGTCATTGGTTGCTTTTGTTACTTACACCATAACCAAACATCATTTCATCTCATTGCCATGCCCTGGTGTTAAAACTCCATGAACGACACTAATTGTGGTCAATGGTTGCTTTTGTTACTAACACCATAACCAAACATCATTTCATCTCCTTGCCCTGCCCTGGTGTAAAATTCCATGAACGACACTAAATGTGGTCATTGGTTGCTTTTGTTACTTACACCATAACCAAACATCATTTCATCTCCTTGCCCTGCCCTTGTGTTAAAACTCCATGAACGACACTAAATGTGGTCAATGGTTGGTTTTGTTACTTACACCATAACCAAACATCATTTCATCTCATTGCCCTGCTCTTGTGTTAAAACTCCATGAACGACACTAAATGTGGTCATTGGTTGCTTTTGTTACTTACACCATAACCAAACATCATTTCATCTCCTTTCTCTGCCCTGGTGTTAAAACTCCATGAACAACACTAAATGTGGTCATTGGTTGCTTTTGTTACTTACACCATAACCAAACATCATTTCATCTCCTTGCCCTGCCCTGGTGTTAAAACTCCATGAACGACACTAAATGTGGTCATTGGTTGCTTTTGTTACTTACACCATAACCAAACATCATTTCATCTCCTTGCCCTGCCCTGGTGTTAAAACTCCATGAGCGACACTAAATGTGGTCATTGGTTGCTTTTGTTACTTACACCATAACCAAACATCATTTCATCTCCTTGCCCTGGTGTTAAAACTCCATGAACGACATTAAATGTGGTCAATGGTTGCTTTTGTTACTTACACCATAACCAAACATCATTTCATTTTATTGCGCTGCCCTGGTGTTAAAACTCCATGAACGTCACTAAATGTTGTCATTGGTTGCTTTTGTTACTTACACCATAACCAAACATCATTTCATCTCCTTGCCCTGCCCTGGTGTTAAAACTCCATGAATGACACTAAATGTGGTCATTGGTTGCTTATGTTACTTACACCATAACCAAACATCATTTCATCTCCCTGTCCTGCCCTGGTGTTAAAACTACATGAATGACACTAAATGTGGTCATTGGTTGCTTTTGTTACTTACACCATATCCAAACATCATTTCATCTCCTTGCTCTGCCCTGGTGTTAAAACTCCATGAACGACACTAAATGTGGTCAATGGTTGCTTTTGTTACTTACACCATAACCAAACATCATTTAATCTCGTTGCTCTGCCCTGGTGTTAAAACTCCATGAATGACACTAAATGTGGTCATTGGTTGCTTCTGTTACTTACACCATAACCAAACATCATTTCATCTCCTTGCCCTGCCCTGGTGTTAAAACTCCATGAACGACACTAAATGTGGTCATTGGTTGCTTTTGTTACTTACACCATAACCAAACATCATTTCATCTCCTTGCCCTGCCCTGGTGCTAAAACCCCATAAACAACACTTAATGTGGTCATTGGTTGCGTTTGTTACTTACACCATAACCAAACATCATTTCATGTCCTTGCCCTGCCCTGGTGTTAAAACTCCATGAACGACACTGAATGTGGTCATTGGTTGCTTTTGTTACTTACACCATAACCAAACATCATTTCATCTCCTTGCTCTGCCCTGGTGTTAAAACTCCATGAACGACACTAAATGTGGTCAATGGTTGCTTTTGTTACTTACACCATAACCAAACATCATTTCATCTTATTGCCCTGCCCTGGTGCTAAAACTCCATGAACGACACTAAATGTGGTCATTGGTTGCTTTTGTTACTTACACCATAACCAAACATCATTTCATCTCCTTGCTCTGCCCTGGTGTTAAAACTCCATAAACAACACTAACTGTGGTCATTGGTTGCTTCTGTTACTTACACCATAACCAAACATCATTTTCATCTCCTTTCTCTGCCCTGGTGTTAAAACTCCATGAACGACACTAAATGTGGTCATTATGTTGCTTTTGTTACTTACACCATAACCAAACATCATTTCATCTCCTTGCCCTGCCCTGGTGCTAAAACCCGATAAACAACACTAACTGTGGTCATTGGTTGCTTCTGTTACTTACACCATAACCAAACATCATTTCATCTCATTGCCCTGCCCTGGTGCTAAAACTCCATGAACAACACTAAATGTGGTCATTGGTTGCTTCTGTTACTTACACCATAACCAAACATTTCATCTCCTTGCTCTGCCCTGGTGTTAAAACTCCATGAACGACACTAAATGTGGTCAATAGTTGCTTTTGTTACTTGCACCATAACCAAACATCATTTCATCTCCTTGTTCTGCCCTGGTGTTAAAACTCCATGAACGACACTAAATGTGGTCAATGGTTGCTTTTGTTATTTACACCATAACCAAACATCATTTCATCTCCTTGCTCTGCCCTGGTGTTAAAACTTCATGAACGACACTAAATGTGGTCATTGGTTGCTTTTGTTACTTACACCATAACCAAACATCATTTCATCTCCTTGCCCTGCCCTGGTGTTAAAACCCCATAAACAACACTTAATGTGGTCATTGGTTGCCTTTGTTACTTACACCATAACCAAACATCATTTCATCTCCTTGCCCTGCCCTGGTGTTAAAACTCCATGAACGACACTGAATGTGGTCATTGGTTGCTTTTGTTACTTACACCATAACCAAACATCATTTCATCTTCTTGCCCTGCCCTGGTGCTAAAACTCCATGAACGACACTAAATGTGGTCATTGGTTGCTTTTGTTACTTACACCATAACCAAACATCATTCATCTCCTTGCTCTGCCCTGGTGTTAAAACTCCATAAACAACACTAACTGTGGTCATTGGTTGCTTCTGTTACTTACACCATAACCAAACATCATTTCATCTCCTTTCTCTGCCCTGGTGTTAAAACTCCATGAACGACACTAAATGTGGTCATTATGTTGCTTTTGTTACTTACACCATAACCAAACATCATTTCATCTCCTTGCCCTGCCCTGGTGCTAAAACCCGATAAACAACACTAAATGTGGTCATTGGTTGCTTTTGTTACTTACACCATAACCAAACATTTCATCTCTTTGCTCTGCCCTGGTGTTAAAACTCCATGAACGACACTAAATGTGGTCAATAGTTGCTTTTGTTACTTGCACCATAACCAAACATCATTTCATCTCCTTGCTCTGCCCTGGTGTTAAAACTCCATGAACGACACTAAATGTGGTCAATGGTTGCTTTTGTTATTTACACCATAACCAAACATCATTTCATCTCCTTGCTCTGCCCTGGTGTTAAAACTTCATGAACGACACTAAATGTGGTCATTGGTTGCTTTTGTTACTTTCATTCTACCCAAACTTAACATTTCATCTCCTTGCTCTGCCCTGGTGTTAAATTATATGAGCATAATTTGTTTATCTATTTGCGCCAATCAAAATAATCAAACTAACATCTTTTCATCTTGTTGAATTCCATAATAAGCTTCCCTTACCTGTTCTTGTGTTCCTTCTGTTGCATCCTTTCATATCAGATTTACATAATTATCATCGTCTTGTGAAGCTTTGCATGATTCATTAAACTGAGTCCGTCCAGTTGTCTTGTGTAAACTTGTACTGACATTTCAACTTTCTTGTTCTTGCCTAGTCCGAGTTGGAATCTATAGTGTAACTAACACAGGTATGTGGCTATGTAAGTGAACTGTGTATATGTTGTAATCATACCCCACCCACTGGTTTATATGTGTATCTTGTAGTTTGATTATTATTATCACTGTAGATTATATCACTGCACTATTTAGATATAATTTGTTGTGCATGATAATATTTATAGATAAAATCCAACTGTTTGGTTAATCTATATAATGATGTCAGAATTAATTTTACCTTCCATTTGATACTTTTGTTTTGGAATTATTTTCTCCTTTTCCACAATTTTATTGGGGACAGCTTATTTTCATGCTTAAGGAATATATTGAAACCAAGGTGTTAAGTGGCTGGATTGAAACTCATTTTCTAAAATTTTCTTTTCTTTAATGCAGAGTATAATTAAGGTAGGCTAAAGTTTTAGTACTGGATAATATAGTCTAAATTTGAAATAAGTTGTACATAAACAAATAGTGTCTCGCTGTCATGTCAATCCAGGGTTTGTCAGTTTGAATCACCACTCAGCCATGATCTCTGTGATGCTTGGTTGTGCGCATTGTTCTATGGCCACAAGTCTCACACCCCTGAATATGTGGGGAAATAACTTGCAGAGATTAGGTGCATCTAGAATCAGTGTTACTCTACTAGTGCATTGCGGGATGATCAACTGCACTGACTACCATTATCACTCAGTCACTGTGTAAAAAAAAGACGAAAAATCCAATACAAACAAATAATAAATCATATAAAAAAAAAAATGTGCAGTATTGGGTCCAGTGGGTGGGGATGAGGTTTAAAACATTATCTTATGTATGTATATAATACTTGGTATAACTACTGTTAAAAGAAAATCATTAATTGAAACCTAATAATTGTCCCTGGTATAATATAAAACCTTGCATGGATTATAACTTGAGCCCAAATTAACTTGCTTCATTATATTCTGACATCCCCCCCCCCCCCCCCATCCCTCCTTAAACTTGTATGTAGTGAAAAGTTATATACAAAATTATTATTTCCTGTCCCATCGCATTTCAGTTTTATTAAGTTTAAGGTCAAACTTGTCAGCCCGTCTGTCTATCAGTCCATACATCACATTTTCTTGTCAGCTTTACTCCTAATTTCACAACCGATTTTCTCCAAAATTGCTAGGAAGTGTCAGTATGGTATTTAGTTGCATATATCGTCGACCATTTACTTTTAAATTAATGACCATTAATTTTACAAGGTAAATCTGTCGCAGCGCTACTTCTCATAAGCCTCTCAAAAGATTTTCACTTAACTTGCCAGGGAGTATTGTTAAAAGGTAGAGTTACGCATATCACAAACATTTTATTGTCAGCTCTACACCTCCCAAACTTTTCAACTGATTTTGACCAAACTTGTAAAAGAGTCAGTATGAGTCTAGTGATACATCTTGTCATTGTGTTCCGGCCCATCAACTGTTTGTCACAGTTATGTCCATTTCATTATTTTTAACGGTAAATCTATGTACATACATAAGCTCTACTACTTCTAGACTTCTGACCCATTTATAGCCATAGGGTTCTGGTAACTCATTTAGGAGAATAACGTCAAAAATAAAGTTGCTTTTGTCATCATCACATTCTGCTCTATCGTATTTTAAGGCAGATTTACATCCCTTTAACTATTTGTAATTCTTGTCAACTCTACTCCTGAACTATTCAACTGATTGTAGTCAAACTTGGTAGCAAGTATCAGTATGTAGTTCAGTTGTTCATATTGTCATCTCTGTAGTAGTAGTAGTAGTATTCTGTCACAAGAAAAAATTTATTAGTCAGATGGCATTGTACAATAAGGCACAGCGGGGGCATTCATATCAACAGGCACATTTCTAGTTTCTTGAAGTTTTGTTGCATGTTTTAGTATGTAGAGTAATACCAATAATAATTGTTTGCCATACATCTTAAATATTGGGGGGAAAATGAAATGTTAAATAGAAATATCTCTGATAATAGACTGGACACAGGGCACAATTTACTTTATACATATATACATGTACCAGCCAGTTCTACCATAAGTAAAATTATATTATATTAACTTTATGTCTAACTCTACAGCAAATGCAAGTTACAAATATATTTCTATTGGGCAGAATGTAAATCTTTCATGACTATGAGTTGCAGTTAATCATACACTCATGCTAAGTTTGTGGTTCTTTAAATGTGACCATTCTCTTTCAGGTAAAATTTCCTTATGGACACCCAGTATACATTACCTTTATCTACAATTTCAAAAAACAGGCAATTAAATTTTTTTTTCATGTACATGTTCTATATTGGCCAAATGCCTAATCGTCTTGATGTCACATGACATGAATCTCATGTTCTACACTGTAACTTTGTCAAAAGATAGAAAATATATGTGAGAACCTTATATCATTAAATAGGTTTAATCGTGCAATATTTCCTATTTCAGTGCTGCAAGAAAGTGAGATTTGGAGGAAGGAATTACTATAATGGAGATGCTTTCTATAATCAGCCAACCATAATTGTCAACTCATACGATCCTCAGTTTGATGATGAAGGGGAGGAGTCACTTGTATGATCAACCAATTACATGGATTGTTACATAATCAAATGTGCTTACTAGCCAATCATTTTTATATTGTTCGACATTGGTATGCTGGAGTTTAATGCCACATGGACTTCATTTTTAAGCTGGACTGGCTCACTACTACTATCAGAGCTAAGGTTTTAGAATGGCTATATGTGTATATAGTTTAATGTGTTTTCATATAATCTTATAATCTGAAGCATAAACTATGCAAATGATCTGCTTTTACAAATATTACTCCTTAATGGTATACCGTTTATATGTTTTATAAGATATTTCTTTGACCATACACAGTGTGCAACAAAGACAATGTAAAGGGGCCTTGTATGGCAGGATGAAGTCATTCCCCATGTCTAGATTGTACATACCATGTAAACAGACTAGTACGATGTAGGCATTATTTGTTTGTATTTTTAAGCTTCGTGATAATTATATTGCCTGATTTGCATATAGTCTGTGTTACAACAGACAAATTAGTGCATACTTCAAGCTTAGGCCAGATTTTACTATATGTTGGTTTACAGATCTATTTAAAAAAAATTGTCGAAGTTGGTGGCCAGATTACATATTGACAGACGAAAGTATATAGAAGTCAAATTTGTCTAATTTTCTAATTTTAAGGTGATTATTCCCATCATTGTTAGATCAAATGCATGAAGATGTGTTAATGTGGTTTTATTTCTAATAGTTAAAATAGGAACAATGGATTCCTTAAAAATACAAAATAAAAACTTAACCTTATATTTATTTCATGCTCAGCACTTTGTCTGAGCACAGACAATTATAAATATCAGAAAAGTGCTTTGCAATTTTGTAATTGTTCAGTTTCTGTTTTATGTGCTGAAAACCTCTTACATGTATATAGTATTAGTACCGGTAGAGATGCTTTGATAATTTATTTTATTTTACATACCTGCACATGAGTGCTGTGGTAATGTTTTATTTTGTCTTAAGCATTTTTTTTGTTTTACTGTTTTGAAAAATGATTGTTTTGCAGAAACAAAATCAATGTATAAAGCCAAATGACTTTTAAATAACTTTCCAAACATTCATTGTTCATAGGCCCAACCTCCTATTTATTTTATGACTTTGTCTGTAAAAGCATTTCTTTTTTAATAAATTAATATTTATTTTTAGTTTAGCTCTTATTGCATTACTATATATATATAGTTATAAAAAACAGAATCTCAGAAAATTAAAGATGAGTTGCATTTTTAAGTTCACTTAAATCCACAATAGAAGTAAATTTTGAATTGTTCATTAGTATATTTGCCACAAATAATTATAATCCATAAAACCTTGGTGGCAACATTTGAGTCATTGTGGCTGATTAGCATGTCAAAGAAATGAAGAATTCTAGGCCGTACTTAAAAAAATTGTTTGATTGTCATGCTGTTATCTACAAACTGAAATTGCAGTAACCAAAACTTTTTTATGGACTTTGAAAGCAGTATTGTTCTTTTCTATGAATTTGGTTCATGTTTGTTCTGAATGACTGTAAAAAATCAAAATCTGTCCAAAAAAAAAAAAAAGCTAACTACCTACCGGTATATGTAATATATTGAGTGGGAGCTCAACAAATCTTTAAGGATGGCCTTATTTTAACACAAATAAGAACTTCAAATAAGTTCTTGTCTTAAGCATTTTTAATGAAAAATACAAGAATTTCTCGTCTCCAATATGGTTGGCTTAGTAATACTAGATAAGTACGAAATAGTGTCTTTTTTAGTATAGATTTTAGTTTTATAAGATACTATTTAAAAAAATATATATTATTACCTACCGTATATCGCCATAAATATGATTCTAGTCATTTGTTTTGAGAGAGAAAAATATTACACAAAAAAATTTAATAAAATTTTATAGTCAAGGTTGTAGGTTCATCAATTTTTTTAGTCTTTTAACCGATAAGATTATCAAGCTAAAAAATAACAAATTCCAGAATATTATTTAAACCCATTTCTTCATTTAAACATAATTTTTAAAGAAATTCCTCATACTTACTTGCTTAAATGACCAGCTGGCTAACTCTGTAGACAAATGTCTAAAAAAAAAACCGTCATGTTTAAGAATAAAAATACTCAAAATTTAAAACTAGTACTCAATTTTGAATATTAAAAGAGAGTTAAATACAAAAAAATTGATGACTTTAGTCTGACACTTGATTCTGATTAAATGTGAATATAGTCACTTTTAAAGTTTATCAAGTCTACAGTATTTTATATGTATCATCAGCTCATCTTTTTAACTCATCTTGGAAAATTGGATTTTTTATGTCAGAGTTATGGCCCTAGAAACATTAAAAACTGCACAATTTGACTGTGTGCACTCTAGCACCAGCATTTTTCATTTGATCCTAACCAAACTTGCACAGTAGTTATATAATTATAATATTTCTGACAAGTTCTTGAACTGGCCAAATCAGAATATTAATGTCTCCTCTGCCACAGGTGAGCGATTGAGGGGGCCATTCTGGCCCTCTTGTTTGTTTAGTTTAGGTTTGATATTATATTTTTTTTCTAAATCAGCAATAGTGTTGTTTTATAAACTATTCACCATCATGTTAAAAAAGTTTACATGACTGACTGACCTGCTTTGGACCTAAATTGGGAAAAAAGGTGAGTGACTGCACCCCCTTGCGGTGCTCTTGTGTATAGTCATTATTAAAACGTTAGATGTGAGTAGTTTTCATAAACAAGGAGTTAAAGTCTTTGTACTGATACTCTGAGTAATAATTGTTGTTATCATAAGGTTAACTCAGAGGAGCTGAAATAAGTAATGAGTCTTATGTTCTTATTAGGATAATTAGATCTGAATAAAGATAATAGTTTCATATTCTTAGTATGTTAGTTCAGGAGTACATTAAATAATGAATCACATGTTCTTTTTTGGTTAATTAGAGCTGAATAAAGTAAAGAGTCAAATGTTCTTTTTTGGTTAATTTGAGCTGAATAAAGTAAAGAGTCAAATGTTCTTTTTGGGTTAATTAGAGCTGAATAAAGTAAAGAGTCAAATAATTTTTTTGGTTAATTTGAGCTGAATAAAGTAAAGAGTCAAATGTTCTTTTTTGGTTAATTTGAGCTGAATAAAGTAAAGAGTAATATGTTAATTCAGGAGTGCATTAAGTAATGAATCACAGGTTTTTTTGGGGTTAATAAGAGCTGAATAAAGTAAAGAGTCACATGTTCTTTTTTTGGTTAATTTGAGATGAATAAAGTAAAGCATTAGGTTAGTTGGAGCTGTATTGATTCATCTCCTGGTTTAACACATTCATTTCATCATTTTAAGCAGAATTTTTAATTCCATAATTGTAAACTCGGGTCAATCTGATTAATTTTTTTTGCGCATAATAAATCACCTCATTAATATTCAAATAGTTCCAACATGGGCATCAATCCTCAACTGTGTACTTTCAATAACCAAATTGCTGGCAATTATGGAGGTACACTTCATGGCAAGTGGTCTAAGGAGCTATCTCGAGAACTCTTATCCCTCGTAACTTGGGTCGTGAGAAGTTTGCCAGTAACTCCTGGAAGGTTGATGGTTCTACTCGGAGTCGTGTTTGTACCCCACTCGTTTTCTGGTTGCCATTCAAATCTTGTCAGGGTCCTTAAATTCATGTCCGAGTGGTCTAAGGCGCCATCTCAAGATCACTTACCACTCAACGCTAAGATTTTAGGTCTGAATCCCACTCGCTTATGTCAAAAATTTATGTCAGAAAATTTGCCAGTTACTAATACTTGCGGAAGAATGGTGGTTGTACTTGGATTCATTCTGAGGTCTTCCTCCACCAATAAAACTGGATATACCATATATAACATGAAATGTGCTGAAAATGGTGTTAAACCCATTCAGAACCTGTCATGTATTGAAACTAATGTCTCTGGTTATGGTTAACATGTAACCCTTGGTAAAGATTGTTGGCCAAACTCTGGATCAATCAACTTTTTTTGCCTTACATCAAACTTATTTAAAATTTATGTGGATTTTTAAATATTACTTTTGCTTTAAAATTCATATGAAATGATATTGTGACATTTTTGTTGTTGTTTTAATTCATAGATAGGACAGCAGGCACGGAGATGGTAGTTAGCTCAGGAAGTAGTTGGTAGTGAAAATTTGTGTTTTATGTGATAGTAATTAAGTAATTGTGTAAGTAAAATAAAGATAGTTGTAAGTTAGATGAATACAAACTAGCTATCTGTATGCTATATAACTATGCATAATTTTAATCATTCCAAAATCTTTATGCAAGTTGAAAAATAAATTTTATGTTGAGGTTACAACTTTACTCAAGGACTTGTACTGAGAAGGATAAGCAACTTGTTGAGATTTTGTGGAAGTAATAATTTCTTAATTAGTGCAAATTCTCATAAAATCTCATTTTCAGTTATTTGGATATTTTATTTCTCACAGGAATTAAATAAATCTCTTTTTTTTCTTATTTAATTTGGAGTATAGAATTCCCCACAAAATGAAATTTGTGTTCAAAATTGTTTTAAGTTATGATGACAAGTTTTGTATTCTCTCCCTTAAAATACAATAAAATTACCAGGAAGTTGTTTACATTTAGACCATTTTGCCAGGTTAAAACATTAAGGGAAATGGTAAATATACGACTTAAAATGTATGCACAAGAAACCTGTTACCAGTCACTTTGAATGCCTACCGCACCAAGATGTTGATTACACTCAGGTCCTATTATAACGCAGTTGGATGTAACGCAAAACTTGTTATAACATGGTTTTTCTATGGCTCCCAAATTTAAAATTGATATTTTTATCCAGATTTATTAAAAACTCACAATATGATAATTGATGAATTTATCGAAAATCTTAACTTAATTGCTAAGTGTTTGCGAGCTTGTTATATTTTTCAAAGCTGTGACCATGTATTTGTGCATTAATTACACCTTAATAATTCAGACTGACGTGATAACAACTTCTTATTGTTATAAACAACATCTATTTTGACTGATTTATGCTGACAAACAGGTCTGTCATATTTATCACACATTGTCATGTGTTTGTTTATGGTACTTCGACCAGATAAAGTATTGCTAAATAGTGTGGCACAGTGCACCTTGGGATATTTGTAATGCGTTTCCGCATATATTGCGGTTTCATTTCATGGATCCCGGCAACTGCATTATAACAGGACCCGAGTGTATTATTATTTTTTTATCAGAATATTCTCATGCTATTTTTGGTAGGAGATGCAAATACTCTCATGTAATTTTGTCAGGAGATGCAAGTATTCTGATGTAGTTTTGTTAGAAGATGAACTATAGCTCTAATGACATTTTTGTCAGGAAATGTGAATATTCTCATGTAATTTTGTCAGGAGATACAAAATTGATAGTCTCATGCAATTTTGTCAGGAAATTCAAATATTCTCCTGCTATTTTGCCTGGAGATGCAAGTTTCTTGTCCATTTGTATATAAGACTTTACCTGACTAGGAACAAGTATCACCAACATTTAGTTAACTAAGTAGATTCTCAAAAACTTAAAATGTTAAAAGTTTGTTTTCCTTAAATGAGTGTTTAAACTTTTTTACATATTTTCTTAGTCAACTAAATGTTAGTAAAACTTGATCTAACACTCAAATCAATGAGCATTATTTTCATAATCCCGCCATTCAAAGAATGTTCTAGGGTCTTCCATGCAATTACTCTCATGCAATTTTGTCAGGAGATGCAAATATTCTCATGCAGTTTTGTCAGTATGTGAACAAGTTGGGTCTTTCATGTGTTTGTCAATGCATCAATCTATCAATTGGTTTCTGATTACAGCTTCTGAAAGAGTATTTAATTAAATATGGCGGTTAGCTGTATAATTATAAAATTCCAGTCATGTTCAATGTTTTTCAATGTCAGCTAAATTTTACAGGAGTTATGACCCCTTTTGAACTTAATTTTTGACAAAATAGTGGTTTCCGATGAATAAACATACAGTGGGGGCATCTGTGTCCTGTGAACAGATTTCTGGTTGTTTTATAGTGTTTGTGTATTACGAATATATAATTGTTTGAGATGTGAATGAAAGGATTCGTATGAACCAATCACAACGCATGTGTTTCCATTTGCTAGAATGTTTTATATATAAACAATAATTGAATTGAAGCCCTATAGAGAATTGAATGAGGTCAATAATATTTATACTAACTTATCATGGAATCCCTATATAGATATGAAATATCATCACGGTAGCTCTATCTAGAGTTGAATGAGATCAACATTATTTATTCTGATTTATCATGGTAGACCAGTCCTATTGAGAATTGAATGAGGTCAATATGATTTACACTGATTTATCATGGTTACCATATAGAGAATTATTAGAAAGAAATTCATCAATGACTAGATTACAATACACAGTGATGCCTTTGTAATATGTGTGGTTGGACTGTAGATGTTGTGGGTCCTTGTACTAGATTTGGGTAGAAACTATGCAAGACAGTCAGTATTTGTGTTGTGTAATGTTGTAATCATTGCGTAAATATGATTAATTGTTGTGTATTACATACAAAAGTGATGGTTATGGATATCTCTTAATTAATTAATTTTATTGTATAAGCCTTGTCAAAGGGTATGATGCTCATTTCATATAACATGCTAAATTGGCCAATATCAATGAATTGGGCCAATTTAAAGAAAAGAAGTCCAATATGAACCAGAGCTGTGCCAATCAATATGACTGGTTCCGTTAATAAACAACAATGTCATTATTTAAGTGATTCCATATTTGCCTTAAACTTACTGGACCAATAGGACAATTCTTGGACCAATAAATGGGCCAGTTATGAAATCTTTTAATCCACAGTGTTATACTACAGAAATGTGTTCGTAGGATTATAGCTCTGTAGGGTATCACTTCATGGCAATAGTAAAAAACAAATCTAATATATAGGCAAGATTTTACCAAATTTTCATAATCCTTAGCGTAGGTATCGTACCACGGCGACTTTTCGTTGAACCATTTGTTAAATTATGAAAATAATATGTGTCCAATGTTGCTGAGTGGTGAAAGGCAGTTTGTTGGAGATCACTTACCTCACACCTCTTAGGTTGTAGGTTCAAGTCTGACTTATTCCAAAACACTTTATTTGAGAAAGTTTGCCTATAACTTGATGGAGGACAATGGTTCAACTCCGATGCAGGTTTAGTCAATCTGAGGTCTCTCTCCACCAATAATACTGTCTAAAGCAGTGAGGGAAAGAGCAAAAATGACCCCTTTACAGGCAGGTGGCTGCTTAACATTATAAAATTATAAAAATGGCAAGTAAATGATGTGGCTGTTTAAGACAAGTGGTTAATAGAGATGACCTCTAACACAGGCAAAAAACACAAATTCTCTATTTTTTAGTTGGACTTACGATGGTGGTCCCAAAACAATGTGCACATTGTTCTGTATATCGAGAAGTAATAAGTTAAATTTGATAAGATTTTCACATACATTTTATACATCATATTTGTGCATTATCACAAAGTTGCAAAGGTTTAAATACATGTAATGGTTTCATATGCAAAACATCAATACACTGAGATGTCAACATGGAGGTTTATCTGAGCTTGTCACGTTATTTTGGGGCAACCCTCGTATATATATTACGCTGATATTGGTCTACACTGTTTGGCTCCCTGTGAGTTAATTTTTTTGAAACATCCTTCTTTAAAGGTAATGGAACTCTCAAGTAGAACTGTCCAATAAAAGGAAATTCAGAAAGTAACAGTTTAGTAGGTGGCAACATCACATTACGCCCACTTGTGTCATGTAAACCCCATCATGCATTCTGTACCCCATCACCTCATACTTTCTACGTCCCATCATGTTTTCTACGTCAATACACTCTCAATGCATTTGTATATTTGTTAATGTCATCAGAAAACTGTTTGGTGTTGAACAGATTTTTTTTAACTGTTACAGGAATATGAATTTGTTCTCGTCTGAAATCTGAAGTATTTAAAAATGTTATTTGTATATTTTAATCATTTAAAAAAAAAATTGAAATACGCGTCTATAATTTCATTATTCAAACATTTAAAGGCATTTTTTGTTTTATTTTTTATTGATTTTGGAAATTGAATTTCCTTGTTAATATAAAAAATATTTAAATATTTTATGTTTGTTTATATGTATGTTATGTATAATTATTTGAAAATGATATGAGAATAATTGATATTGTTTTTATAGAAATCTTTGTTCAATTATGTTACAATCCATAAAGGTATGTATGCATACATGTATAATTATATAATTCTATATAATATAAACATTATATTCTTAGTTTACAGTTCTTAACAATTTCCTTATTGTTTTAAAATTAGTTATTATTATGAGTATATTGATGAGGGAGCCCATATCTGAACAGTAATCTTCTTGCTTTGACATGAAGGGTCGTCATTGTCCGAGTGGTCTAAGGCGCTGTCTCAATATCACTACCCTTTCACTGCTAAGGTCGTAGGTACGAGTCCCATTCGCTCCAAAAACTTTACTTGAGAAAGTTCGCCAGTTACTTGTGGAAGGTCGGTGGCTCTACGATCACATAATGTAACATTATATAACGAAACTCACATAAATGACATTTACATTATGCAAATGTCCACTTGATGATACTGTCACATAATATTATATCATCATATAATGAAATGGTCACATCTGTAACATTATATAATTAAACTCACATAAATGACATTTACATTATGCAAATGTCCACTTGATGATACTGTCACATGATATTATATTGTCATATAATGAAATGGTCACATCTGTAACATTATATAATTAAACTCACATAAATGACATTTACATTATGCAAATGTCCACTTGATGATACTGTCACATGATATTATATCGTCATATAATGAAATGGTAACATCTGTAACATTATGTAATGAAACTCACATAAATGACATTTACATTATGCAATTGTCCACTTGATGATACTGTCACATAATATTATATCATCATATAATGAAATGGTCACATTTATAACATTATATAATGAAACTGACATAATTTTATAAATGACATTTACATAATTAAAATGTCTACACAATGGTATTGTCACATAATATTATTTCATTATATAATGAAATTACCACATCTATAACATTATATAATGAAACTCACATTAATGACATTTACATAATATATATGTATGACATCACATCTGTGACATCTAAATAATACAATCATGACATAACAGAATGCATAATGAAACCTGTATTCATATTCCTATACTTTATGAAACTGTCAAAAAAATATGTTTTGCTATGAAACTATCACATTTTGTTTAAGTGTAAAAAATTTCACCTTTAAAAATTATGTAGCATGATGATTTACTTTAGTGTAAACATTTGTTGCTGTCGTGTAAATATAATATATAATACACCTGTGCATTTGAACATTGTCTTGCGTTTATAATGTTGCCATCTCTATATTGCATTTTATGTCATTCTTATACCTCTGTCGATGTACAGATGAACGAGAAATACCAGTCATAGTCTACAACTTTGTTTATATACGGACTAAAAAATGAAACTATACATGGTTTTGATTTGAAATATTTAAATATTTTCATGCATGTGCAAACTATGGATATGGGATTAACTGTCGAGTGGTTCGATAAATACCAGTACACCGTTGTGTATTGATAAATAACCTTCCTAGTGTAGTTTAAATGACAATAAATATAAATGTATGAATTGAATAAAAGATATGGGTGTTATATAAGCCAATACATCATGTATAGTTTCTTTTTTTGAGTTTGTATATTTTATGTACCGATGTACTGTATATCATATGGCAATATTTGTTCACTTTTCATTATTTTGGTAAATTTGAAATGTTTATGCTAGCACACAGAAAATGACTTAATCAACTTTTTTTCTATAAAATTCACATTCTTGGGAACATTATAATGACATCAAGTTACCAATTATATAATAACTTTATATTATGTTTAGAAACAGTAATCAAATTTCATGTTAGGGAAGATCAGAGAGGTCTGACTTCAAAAATCAGTCATTAGGCCATTATAAATTAATTGCTTGATTATCATCCCCACACACCCCCTAATTTTCATGCAGTCTGACCCTTTTTATTTTATAAAAAATAAGAATTAAAAAAATACATCAAGAATTTTAAAAATAAAAATAAATTGCCCTCCTGTTTTTAAGAAAAATTTGGATGATAATCTAGCAATTTATTTATATAACTTATTATGGCCTTAGCGTAAATTAGCTAATGACTTTAGTGTTCTAACTTAAATTATAATTCTGACTTGCTCATCCATGAAGAAAACTGGATTCCATGTCTTACATATAATGTGTTGAAAATGACAAATTTTATTCTTTCGCACCCTCCAAAGTTTTGTATCATTGTTTTGAAAGGAACTGCGATAGGAAACAATATTAATTATTGTTAAATCATTATTCTTGACCCCATTTTTATGAAGGTCAGTTAGCTGGATGCCCCAATATAATTTACATATTTGTTTTAACAAAATTTCATTTTTCAGACTAGTTTAATTAAAAAGCATTTTAAATGCATGATAACAAGGTTTCATTAATTTCAAGGTATAGTGTTTGATCTTGATACATCATGATTTATAAATCTCTTTCAATAGAATATTACGGTAATGGTTCGTTAAACTGCTGGGCCCAGATTTAAATATACCTGTTGCTATTGGTGTAGCTGGAGTAAAAGCTTTTTTTAACCAATCATTTAGGTAACAGTTCTTTATACAGCTGGGCCAAGATTTAAATAAACCTGTAACTACTGGTGTAGCCGGAGTAAAAGCTTTTTAACCAATCATTTAGGTAACAGTTCCTTATACAGCTGGGCCCAGATTTAAATATACCTGTTGCTATTGGTGTAACCGGAGTAAAAGCTTTTTTTAACCAATCATTTAGGTAACAGTTCTTTATACAGCTGGGCCAAGATTTAAATATACCTGTTGCTATTGGTATAGCCGAAGTAAAAGCTTTTTTTAACCAATCATTAAGGTAACAGTTCTTTATACAGCTGGGCCCAGATTTAAATATGGTGTAGCCGGAGTAAAAGTTTTTTTAACCAATTATTTAGGTAACAGTTCTTTATACAGTTGGGCCAAGATTTCAATATACCTGTGGCTATTGATGTAACCGGAGTAAAATCTTTTTTTTAACCAATCATTAAGGTAACAGTTCTTTATACAGCTGGGCTCAGATTTAAATATACCAGTCGCTATTGGTGTGGCCCAAGTAAAAGTTTTTTATAACCAATTATTAAGGTAACAGTTTGTTTATACAACTGGACCTCGATTTAAATATATCAGTCGCTATTGTTGTGGCCCAAGTAAAAGCTTTTTTTAACCAATCATTTAGGTAACAGTTTTTTATACAGCTGGGCTCAGATTTAGATATACCAGTCGATTGGTGTGGCCCGAGTGAAAGCTTTTCTTAACCAATCATTAAGGTAACAGTTTTTTATACAGCTGGGCTCAGATTTTATTACCTGTCGCTACTAGTATTGTGACCTAAATAAAAGCTACAATTTGTGATATTGGTATGAACAAGATGGTATTATACTGGAAGCTTGAAACAAAATATCACAAATAACAGTTGATACTATGTTGTCGATATATTGATATCATCTTCATCTCCACTATTGTAAGTGTTTTCTTTTTGCCAATCAAGATAATACCTTGTCATTCAAAGACAGATCCAGAACTTTGAGTTAGGGGATGGGTATCCACTGCGATTTTGTAAGAGGGGGTTCCTGTATTTTAAGGGGGGAGGGTCCAGGAATTTTTATGTTTTTTATCATTTTCTCTGTGGGGGGGTATCTTTTTAATTTTCAAGAAATCTCAAAACTTGTCAGAACATTCATGTTAAAGTATAAGTTCATTCCATTATTGCTAGGGGTGCATGTTGCAGTTAAAGATACATTGGGTTTGGTGAACACAATTTAGAGTAGAAAAACATAGATGGTGTAATGTTTGCTGTTTCGGCAACACTAAAATTGTATTGATATTTGACCATTTAAAAATCTGTTTTTACTGTATTTATTTTATTTCACAGATATGCAAAAGTACCAGTAAAACTTTTATTGATAACTAAAATAAAAAAAAAATAAAAAATTATTTGACAGATTTTCGGAAGTAAAAAAAACATTGTTATTTACCCCTGAATAAAAGATTAATTGTCTCGTACCTAATGTATACATATAAACCTGTCTTAAGCAGCCAGATTGAGGTAAGGAGCAAAAGTGGACTTTTAAGATATGGTGTTGTTTAATGCAGGTTTATTTGCTCTGAAAGCGTATAAATGGCAAATAACAAAGATGGCTGCTTAATAGAGATGACTGCATATACAGGTTTGACTGAAAATATAATATTGATATGCCACTGAAATCAGAAATGTTTGTTTGCTGAAATGTTTGCAAAAAAATAGACAACAAATAAATCCCAACAGCATAACTTCTTTATAAATATCGTTTATTGTAATCTCTTTTGCAACTATAATAAAAAATGAAATTAATAGATCTGGTAAATAAAATACATTCATCTGAGTTACGGCATCTGAGTTACATGTACTTACTTACAAGTTGATCTGAAAGTTGATCTGATTGTATAGCTTTAGCATACCAAAGCAATATGCCAAAATATCCACCATTATAATTAGCTCACACATGCATTAAATGTTTTAGTTGTGATATTACATTGTGTTGTTTATTACTCATTTTGAATTTTGTCGGGACATTTTGATATGAATTTACAACCACCATGAGTATTGACCGTATTTAATTATATAAGATAGTTAGGTCAAGTATAAAATATCAAAATGGCAAATTTTGTGTTTGATTGACAAATAATTTGAGGAATAACAGATTATAGAACTCGTTATTAGACAAATATAACATCAAAATAGGTATTATTCGTTGATGACAAATTCCCAAATTATTACTTAATTTTTGATAAATTGAAACATTAGGATATCACCAAAATAACAAATAATTTGTTGACTAACAAATAATTTGGAGAAATAGGTCACGGAACTTGTGATATGACAAATATAACATCACAGCAATTAATCTGTGAATGACAAATTTGCAAGTCATGACTCAATATTTTATAAATTAGTAGAATTTGTTTTCTAGTTATCCAATATTCATAGTACTCTTGTTTTCTAGGGGAGGAAATGTGTCATTTCATGTTTAAAAGCCCAAAAGGAAAAATATATCGCGTCCTCAAATAAAGGTCATATTGTAAAAACTTAAAAATTATCAATAATATTAATGCTGAAACTGGATGCGTAAATAATACCTTGAGAGGAAATAATCTTAAAAATTCATCGAAATTTGTGGAACTACAAATTGTAGAATTGTAAAATTTGTAGTTCGGCGAATTTTTTGTCATTCAGTAAACAATTTAATTGTTCTAGTCATTTCCCTAGACTGCTTTATTCATCTTTTCATCTAATTCAAAGAATGGTTCATTTGTTCGTGGGTTTGTTCGTCCTTGCGTCAAATTGGTTTCTGGTGAAAAAAAGAGTATAATTAATTATTCAGTTAATGTTTAATGTTTAATAATATGATTATTATGTAGATTAATGATAAAATCTTAACTTGTATTGAAGGATTAACGATGGTTAAATGAATTGGGTAAAAGATAAGATGAAGTTCTGAACTTCTGCTATTTACATTTCCTTGACGAAAAGCATGTACATGTAAATAAATATAGATGCACTGGTGGATCCAGACAAGGGGACACCTGGTTCAGACCCCTTCAACATTTTTTTCAGAAATTTGCTTGATGACGATGTTTTCAGCACAAAAAATCTATTTTACTGTCATGAACCCGCTGGAAATAAGTGGATCCCCCCAATTGACCAAAGTTTTTGGATTCACCTGTTTGTCTGCTGTAAAAATTGAAATTTAAAAATTATAGTACATGTAGGATAGTTCATTTTTGATAATAAAACTGAAATGGATTTTTTGAGCATGAAATTTAATTAATTTGAATATTTGCATTTTTGAAAGGATGATAAAAAAAAAAGAATATTTAGTTATTTTACTTTTCGTTCGCATCAAAATGTCCTGAAAAACTTCCCTTGCCATCATATTTTTAGTTATGATGTAAAATGTGTTATGTTTATTTCCATGGGAACACTGTTGTTATGTTTCATGATTTTAGATATGTGTATGATACTTAATAATAAGATTTGTTGTAATTGTTTTTATGGACATGTGGTTGTTATGTTAGATCTATGGTAATTATATGTTGATATTAATGTGATAGATAAATAGAAAAGACTGTATCCATCTTTGTTGATATTTCTCTCCAACTGAAACCAGGCCCGGGTAGCTCAGCCGGTAACGAGTCTTGACTGTTGGTCCAGGGACCGTGACTTCAAATTCCCACTCAGCACTCAGAAATACTGTCTCAATAAGAAATTGTTGTGACATAAAATGAAAAATTGTTGAAAGCGGTGCTAAATGTCATACAAAAACAACTGTCAAACTAATATGCATATATGCCTATACATGTATGCAGTATGTGTGATTTCCATATAGCCATATTGAAAACATGTACAGTCAAACCTGTCTTAAGCAGCCAGTCAAGAGAAGAAGCAAAAAATAGGCCTTTTAAGACAGGTAGTTGCTTAATACAGTTTGAATTGCCCTGATAGCATAGAAATCGGAAATAGCAAATATGGCTGCTTAAGACAAGTGGCTGCTTAATAGAGGTGACCACTTACACAGGTTTGACGGTATAGAACTATTGTAAACTTCATATTTAAGAAAGCATTAACAATGTTCATAAAACTTATGTTATTCTTGTTCTGAAATTATTAATTTTTTTTAAATATTTACATTTCGTTGCCAGTTTTTCGATCATATCCATAGATACTGTTGAAATTACAACATATATATATATTAATATTATGGTTTTAAATAGCATTTGTAATACATAAAACAAATAAAGTTTTTTTAACCAGTTACCTGAGGTATGAATCATCTACCTAACAAAAAAGACAACCCTGCAAAGCCTGAGGACTGTAGGGCAAAGTTGTCCATAAATTCTGACGGTCTACTGACTAAAGTACCATCAAAGTGCAAACCCTGCACTTTTTCGGAATGCCGTGGAGTCAAAACCCCGATCAATGTTACTAGAAGCTTCCTTACTTGGCTCTCAGCATTTAGAGGTTAATTCTGACTGGCTCAGTGACAGTTAATGTGTCAGGGTGGAGTATCATACCACGTGTCTGCAGCAGGATTGACTCCAGTGTGGCATGCTCAGAATACTGTCTCAAGTAGACACCATCACAGTATGACTGGAAAATTGTTGAAAGTGACACTAAACACCATACAACTACAATGTTAAGCTTACCCTTATCCCCGAATTTAAGAAAATGATGCAAAGAAGCTTAGGTCATGTTTGTACTTCCGTTGTCCCATGTATAAATGTTTATAAGACTGCAACACAATAATGGTATCTTAAAGAAATACAAATTGAATTGAGATATAATATTCTTAACATGAAAATCTGGAAATTTCTTAGCCTTGATATCTTGGTTCTTGTTTATTTTGGAACCAGTACCGGTAGGTCAAAGGTCAATGTCACTGTGGCTATTTATAGAAATTCAGTTATCTCACTGATAAATTGAGAACAGTTTGGCCTTGGAAGCTCAAACTCTGCACCTCTAGCAGTAGATCTTGGTATGTAAATAACTCGTATTCATATTGGGGTCAAAGGTCAAGGTAACAATGGCTATTAAGTATTTATAGAAATTCGGTTTCCTACAGATAACCCAGAAATGGTTTTAAACTTTGCAGGGTCTAAGTAGATCACCTATTTATTTTGGGGTCGGTTGGTCAAATGTCAAGGTCACAGTGACTTGATATTTATAGAAAAATCGGTTTTTAACTGATAACTCGGTAGAAGGTTGGCATTGATCAATTTAATATATACAAATTGTAAACACATTTCTACCAAATGGCATTGATTACACACTTTTAATGGACTATGTTTATAAAGTATTATATTACTGAGACTCTCAATGTGTTACATTCATGATTCTTATGCACAAGTAATATCATGCATGTATTAAAAAAATAAAGAAATGTAGTATATGAATTTGATGAATTTATCAAAATTGCCATGTAACCCTTTAAAAAAATGTTTTTTCCAAATTGCCAAAGGGATACTTATTCAAACATGCCAAAATAATATATTGAAAGGGATTTCCTAACTTAGACTACGTACCTAGGTTTTTTGTTTGTTTTAAGCTCTACTGGCCAAAGGCCAGAAGTGCTTATGCGATGGCGCGTTGTCTGTCGTCTGTTAGCAGCACTTTCTCTGAAACCACCATGGCCAATTAAACTGAAACTTCACATGCATGTTTCTGTTGCATAGGAGACTATACAGAAGACTTTTTTTTTCGATTTGAAATTCAAGATGGCCACCGTTACTAAAAATAGTCCAAAACTTAAAGAATCTTCTTCTCAGATTTCAAACTGTTTATGTAGTAATGATGACCAACAGTTACTATATTATTGTTAGATTTGTTCAAATGGTGTCCCAAGGGTTAAATATGACCCCTCCCCGAGGGTTCAATTAGGGGACACATATTATAATTTTTTTTTTTTTTTTTTTTAAATGGAAATGATTTTGAGATTTGTAAAAATGAATGGGTTCCACTGTCTTAAGGGGTCAGGAGGGGCCCCAAAAGGGTAAAAATTGGGAATTACTAAAATCATTTTCGTAAGAACTGGTATGTCAGATTTGTTCATTTTTTGGCATAAATTATCCCTGTGTGTAGGGGTTTGATTGCAGATAAGAATTAAGGGGCTAAAATTTATAGGGGCCCTATAAGGGGACTAAGAATTTTACATAGGGATACAATGGGAAAACAGAAAATTCTCTTTTTCTTTCATTTTTTCTGAAACCATTAGGCCAATTAAACTGAAACTTCACATGCATGTTTCTGTTGCATAGGAGATTATACAGAAGATTTTTTTTTTTTATCTGAAATTCAAGATGGCTGCCATTACTAAAAATAGTCCAAAATTTAAAAAATCTTCTTCTCATGAATGGCCTAACAGATTTTCAAGATGTTTTGTAGTAATGATGACCAATTATAGTATTGTTAGATTTGTTCAAATGGTGTCCCTAGAGTTAAATATGACCCTGCCCCGAGGGTTCAATTAAGGGACACATATCATTATAATATATATATATATTTTTTTTTTAAAATGGAAATGATTTTGCCTTTATCTTCACAGAAGAATGGGTTCCACTGTCTTAAGGGGTCAGGAGGGGCCCTGAAAGGGTAAAAATTGGGAATTACTAAAATCTTTTTCGTAAGAACCAGTATGTCAGATTTGTTCATTTTTTGCATAAATTATCCCTATTTGTAGGGGTTTGATTGCAGATAAGAATTAACCCTTTGCTCCAGTATTTTCTTCGACTCTTCCCAATTGAAAGCATTAATTCACCACATATCAGCAATGGGTGAATTATGTTTATATTAACTGACAGAGTGGAAAACAGTGCAGGAAGTGTTAATATTGCTCGTTACGCGCAATCTGAACTCTTCCTGCACTGTTTTCAAAGGCCTTCTGTGATTGGTGCGGGAAAACATATATCTATGGAGTAAAGGGTTAAGGGGTTAAAATTTATAGGGGCCCTGTAAGGGTACTTAGAATTTTACATAGGGATACTATGGGAAAACAGAAAATTCTCTTTTTCTTTCATCTATTCTGAAACCACTTGGCCAATTAAATTGAAACTTCACATTCATGTTTCTGTTGCATAGGAGATTATACAGAAGATTTTTTTTTTATCTGAAATTCAAGATGGCCGCTTTACTAAAAATAGTCCAAAACTTAAAAAATCTTCTTCTCATGAATGGCCCAACAGATTTTCAGAATGTTTATGTAGTAATGATGACCAACTATAGTATTAATAGACTTGTTCAAATGGTGTCTCTAGGAATAAATATGACCCCACCCCGAGGGTTCAATTAGGGGGGACACATATCATTATATTTTTTTTTTTTTTTTTTTCAAAATGGAAATGATTTTACCTATATCTTCACAGAAGCATTGTTTGGTGAAGGAGGTTCAGATTTGTAAAAATGAATGGGGTCCACTGTCTTAAGGGGTCAGGAGTGGTCCCAAAAGGGTAAAATTTGGGAATTACTAAAATCGTTTTCTTAAGAACCGTTATGTCAGATTTGTTCATTTTTGGCATAAATTATCCCTATGTGTAGGGGTTTGATTGCAGGGGGGGAGATAGGTGGTTTTCTGGCTTGAAGCTTTTGTTCTCGTTTTGATTTTCAAACATGTGTTCATCAAAAGTGTCTTTATATACAAAACTAAGTAACTATGTCTTGAAACAATTCCCAAGTTTTCAAAAACAAATTGTATTTATTTTCTGTGATAGATATTTCCTTGTATGTTTTATATAAAAGTTGAAGTCTGAGCTGGAGTGTTTTAAAATTTAAATTATTTTTCGAGCATCTACAATATTTTTCATATTTTGTCTCTAACTGAATGAGCTGGATTATTTTACTTATATTTTTATCATACATTCCAAATTAAATAATTTTTGTTCTAATGGAAATTGGATACTTTTGATGGACATCCAGTCTTGTGAAATGTGTAGTTTTTTTGTGTTTCTTTACATTCCTATAATAAATAATAGAGTGTCTCGGTGGTAGATGAGCAAATTGAACATAGTGGACTATCGGGTAATTTGTTGCCAGTATATTATGATTGATCCGTGATTTAAACCACTGTAATATTGTATCTTTTGTTATCAAATATGGCCATGAAAACACTGCTTTCCAAATTGCTTCATCAAAGTTATATGTTTTATTCCATGATGTTTTTCCACTAGGAATTTCATTGCTATGATTCAAAATAAGATACACATCTTGAATACCTTATTTCTTTTTCATTTATATTTTGATAAGGTTACGTATGATCGGGTTTTGAAGCTTATTATTTACTTTTCTTATTTTTTTCATTTTTTTAAATGTTGAATTACAGTAATGATACTGTGGTATTGTAGAAAGTTTATATTAATACTGTATATAGTTTCCAGTTCTTGAGGAGAATGTAAATGTCTGTCATCTTTTGTAATGTCATTGATCAAATGTTTTCCCTTTTCATACAAAATAGGCTTGGTTTCCTATCTTAATATCTTCATTGTAAAATATGGGTGCTGATAAGAATGTTTTATCATTAATAGGTGGATTAACCATTAAAATTTCAATACCGGTATGTGATTATAAAACATCTTTTTAAAAAGGGTTTGTTACACTTGATAAGATTTCTTTTACATACATATTTCCACAGACAGAAACTTTTGTTAAATCTCAAATGTTTTTAGCTATGCTAGCATAATTGCTTTTTTTAGCTCACCTGAGCCGAAGGCTCAAAGGTGAGCATTTGTGATTGCTTGGTGTCCGTCGTCTGTCGTCTGTCGTTAACTTTTAGCTTTTAACAACTTCTCCTCTGAAACCACTAGGTTCAATTTTGATATAATTTCACAGAAATGTTCCTTGGGTGACCCTCTTCCAAGTTTGTTCAAGCCATCTTGATTCGTCAAAAAACATAGCAGCCAGGGGGTGGGGTTAGTTTTTATGTCAAATTACTTCCCTTGTTTTATAGCATAAATGTCTGTATATAGCAATTATTATAAGAAGAGGTAATAAACTCTAAAATAAACTTTATTTTGCTATTATTATACAATATTATACCAGATATAAGTTTTAAAGATAATTCATCATAAAAAGATGAATGATACAATCATAATCAATGATTGAAATATTATTCATATTATTATCATGAACCATTTTAAAATAGGTGTTTTTCTGAATATAAAAGTCAGAGTTTTTACAGTTCAGACAGGGATGGTTTACTGCTTCATAATAAAGCAATACCATATTTTTAGCTAGTTTCATCACAGCAAGAAGTCTGCTTGAGATTTTCAGTGTCAAAGTGTACATGAAATCTTGGAGGAGGAGCTTAATTGTTTTTGGGGGAGAGTGCACTGCGACAAAGATTCTTTCAAGCGATAGACTTTGGGAAGGCTTGTGTTTGAAACTCATAGGAATATTTATTGTGCTGGAACTGTGGATTGTTTCATGCACAATTATAAGTTTAGTCTGATGCTTTAGTTTGAAACCATTCTCAAACATAACAGGTTAGTTTTGTGCTGGAACTGGATTTTTGTCTTAGTTCGAAGACTTAGCAGCTATAGTAAAAACTTCAAAAGCCTTCTTGTCAGAATCTACTGACCTGATTTTGATGTAATTTCAATGACATTTACCATGGGTGAATCTCTACCAAGTTTGAACTCTTCTACGCATCTGTTACATCTTCAAAACAAATCAAAATTCTAACTACTTGCCCATCTCGTCTTTCTGGAATTTTGAGTTATATGTATTATATAATCTACTTATGTTGGGTGACTCAAGGTCAGTCAGGTGAGCTATATAGGGCCATCTTGGCCCTCTTGTTCTAAAAGTAGTCTCCTAAGCCGTGTTGCTTTTAATACTGTAATAAATGCAAACATATTAGTCATTTTCAGACCACCATCTACATAATATTTACACAGTACAGTATGTTTCCTTCTGGATTTTCCTTGCCAAACAAAATTGTAACAAAGATCGCTTATTTCTTTAATAACGTGCCTAGGTTATAGTTGCAACATGTTTTGTGACATATTAAATGAGTCACATGATTTCACTTTGTTCTATTATACAGGTTGCCACGTATTAAAAAAATTTCATCTAAGAAAGAGTTGGAATGACAATGCGAAGGTCATTAAACAGTATTTAAGTGTTGTCTATTTTTAGAATGGGGATTTCGTTTCAAGTTTACCACTCCAATTAAATATTGATTTTGTCACATTTTGGGGGATTTTATATTAGAAACGATTCAGATTTTATTTATTAATGATAATGAAATTTTTTTTTTATCCATTTTGAAAATAATTTCAATATTTAATATGAAGGTGTTTCCGGTTTTCGATCACTTTAGAATCGACGCTAAAAAAATTCAATGCAAAACAGATTTTGACACTAAATGCTTGTATACAATGTTTAAATAACTATCAAATAATTATTTTCTACCAAAACGATAACAAATACATGCCCATTGACTTCACCATTCACATTAGATCATGGTGGCCCAGTATACATCCAACAAAATGGCAGCAAAGCAGATAAAACTGTGCTTGACTTTAACATAAATAAATATTTCTCAATGAACCCCTTTTTTTTTACTACTTAAACATATTGGGTTTGTAATAACATCATAATACATATCAGATTGTATTTGTTACATGTAAACACATATATAATAAGGCACACATCATAATTTGTGAACGTTTTCACAATTTTATTAATTTTTATTGTGATTTTTCCCACACTTCCATGTTTTTATCATTCGTAATCGTATTACATCTTAACATTATCATCATTTATATTTAATGTAATTTAATAATATATATTCCGAAAGCGCTCGGGTTTTTTTAAAATAATTTTAAAGAATTCAGTATTGTTTGGGTGTATTAATTAATTTTTAATAATTAATTTATTATCTCTCCGATATATGTATATATTTATCTATTTTGTTACTTCTTTTTAATTTTAAATTTTTTTAAGATGTATCGTGTCATGCATTTTAAGGATGTGCATTCCCACGAATTGACACGAACAAACTTCATGACTGTGCACTGGCGTGTTTGTGCCTAGTGCGTAGTTTTGGACAAAGATGTGCGTGGGTTGGACGAATTTCCTTTTTAATATTTGAAAGTGGAATAGAGTGAAGGGACATGTACCAAAAAAACACATTTTTGTTCATAGATTGTAAAAATTAAACACGCAAAGTAAAATTATGGTATTACTAATATAAACACAGAATACTGAGTATATGTTATATATGTATTGATTTTTTTCAATGAAAAAGTTACAAAGTTTCTACATAATTGGAATATCTCTAGAGTCGTGATTAGATTTTGTAATTAAAATGTTATTCTAATAATTGAAAACTGAACAGTTATAACATATTATACAATCATTTTATAAAAAATACATAAAACATTTATAAACATAATTTATGTATTTAAAAGGGACTAGTCTCACCCCTATTACCGCAATTAAATGAGACTACCTGCCACAGGGATAACAAGCACATTTTTAAGAAAACTTAAAAAAAACACATTTTTTCTGAAAGTTCAAGCCATAGACTATAGATATTTTAAACAAGGAAAAGAAGACAGTACATGCATTTTGCTTTTTATGATGATGTGTAAATAATAATAGAGAAGACTATAGTAGACGTATTTGATAGTTTCAAGAGAACTATGTCTAAAACTTTAGGAGATCAAAGGAACAGTGGAAATACTTTAAGAGATCTGGGGAAAATGGACAAAATACTTTTGGGGAACTTTGGCAAATACTTTTGGAGATCTTGGGAACAATAGGAACAATAACTTTAAGAGAATCCAGAGAACAGGGAAGGCCTCTTTTGTTGAGATGACAAAGCCGGATATTGATGAGGATAATTTATTTATCGTCGCTACCAGTTCCCCAAATGGGCGATGCCTCCCGAAGAGTATAAGTAAATTAATTTTAAATTTCTGGACGCAATGTAAAGTCGAGGCGGCCGAAGGCTGGAGCTTGCCCGGGGAAAATCCCGAAATGTGACGGAATCAGCCGAATGCTAGGTTATCTCCCCTGGTTGAAAATTCTCCATGTTACTTTAAAAATGGCGTGGTTTGTGCTGATATGACAATTCGACAGGAAGTGTGTTATGTTTAATTACATATCGTGATGACATGTTTAATATTAAACATTACGGTAAGTTTGTTAATCATATTCTCGCTCATATTCTCGCAGAATATATATTCGGAAACTGTGCCGCATTGCGGATCTACTGAATTTTAAAATGATAAATCTGTGTTATCACGCATATTTTGCAGTGTTACATGGTAAAACGAGCGGGTTTTTACTTGATAGCTTTTAATTATGCCAACTGAATGGATCACCCGTAAATTAATAATTGATTATTTAGTGTGCAAAAAACAAACAACAACGAATTATTGAGAAGTTATTTCTATTTATATCAAAATAGACATGTCTGCTGATTCGGACCATGGACGATTCGCACAAATGACAATGTCTGATTTGGCCCAAATTGTTGTTGACTTTTATATTTCGACAGCTATGTTCTTTGGTCTGATTAATTTATTAAACCAATATTCTAGAAACAAGTTGAATGATAAATCTTTCTGTGCGAAAACAGATTAGTTTTAGATTCTTCAAATGTATCCTTTGTATACCTAACGGGTGCAGGACGAAGCGTACCACTGTCTTTCCGTACCACTGCCTTTATGTACCATTTCAGGACGAAGCGTACCACATATATATAATATAGTAGTAAATACCTGGTGGGATGCTCGATAATACGTTGTCAACTAGGTGTGAATAACAAGTATCATTTGCTCAAGTCAGTGGTAAATTAAAGCAATCTGACAAAAAGAAAGTAGTAATGGGTATTATCAGGTTAATTAATCATGATTAATTGTAAAAGCAGAACAATATAGTAATTGTATATTTGGTAATATAGAACGAGAAAACATATATATGTGTGATCCCTGCAGTAAAAATATAAATAAATTATACTAGACCTTTTCAAAATTTAATTTATTATTATTCTCGCTTTATTTTCGCTATATTGCAGTACTTATCGATGCAAATTAGACGAGATGAACATTAGATAAAAAAAAATAACATAATACACATTTGAACAGTATAACAAACAATACATTAATATTATTAAATTGTCCCTATATAATCTATATGTGGTACGCTTCGTCCTAGGAACTGGTACGCTTCGTCCTGGTACGGTAAGGCAGTGGTACGCTTCGTCCGACATTCTACCTAACAACGCGATATACCTATTTTTTATGAAAATAATGCCCATATAATAACAATATCCCAGACATGACCAAAGCTCCAACTTACTTAATCGTCGGAATTTGTTTACATCTCCTATTTGGCAACTGTTTATTACTCTGCACA
Source organism: Panopea generosa (assembly GCA_029582155.1). Lineage (NCBI taxonomy): Eukaryota > Metazoa > Mollusca > Bivalvia > Adapedonta > Hiatellidae > Panopea > Panopea generosa. The sequence goes on from CM055896.1 coordinate 34,270,979, forward strand.
CTTTAGTACCTTTATTACTGTTTATTATTGATGCCATATTTACATGTTTGACAGAATTTAAGACTCCTAGTGATAGGTATGCCCAGTATAGATTTCTTTGTGTTTTGATTTTTGCTTTTTATTCAAAATTTGTGTCAAGATAAACATCTCACAACTTTATTTTATAGGCACCGATTGACACCTTTGCTTAATCCCTTACATACAATAGAACTTTGATGGCTCGAACCCGACGGGACTGGACAAAATAGTTCTAGTTAACGGTTGTTCAAGCGAAGTATTGTTCAACATCATACTGTCCCATTGGTGCAATAAGGTGCATATGAAATAAGAAGGCACTTAGGTACCTTTTGTACCAATAGGACGATATCATATATGTATATATACATCTAAATAGGAATTCATGTGGTGTTCCAGCAATCCATGTTCTAGCCAACAAAGTTCTACTATAAGTGATATTCGATGCCTGCTTTCATTCTCATAGCTACGAAGCGATACTCTCATTTGTAATCATACAATTGTGACACTTTCACTCCATTCTGAAAGTCAGGATGTTGATTTTCGTGTAGAAGGTCAAATTTCAAAATAAATTTACACATTACAGTCATCATAGTGTTACTGTTTAATTTTTTATGAAAATAATGCTCAATCAGTAAATAGGGTCACACATGATCAGCGAGGTTAGGTGAATCACACATCTAAAGTGTTGTTGGAATTAACCACTGTCTTTCTGAAAATCATTTGAAGCAGTAAATTTTTATGTAATTGGAAATATACATGTATCCTGTGTGACATAGGAGTAATAAACTAACTTGATGCAAGTTTGTACTGCGTCTTGACAGTAACTTGCACATGTTTCTTATGTTGTTGTATGGTGTTTAGCGTCGCTTTCAACAATTTTTCAAGTCATATCGCGACGGTGTCTACTTGAGACAGTATTCTAAGCGCTGTCACACTGGAGTATCATGCCGCAGACACATGGTATGATACCCCACCCAGTCACATTATACTGACACCGGGCCGACCAGACCTAGAACTCTCCTCTAAATGCTGAGCGTCAAGCGAGGAAGCTTCTAGTACCATTTTTAAAGTCTTTGGTATGACCCTGGCCGGGAATTGAACCCACGACCTTCCTGCATGCGAGGCGGACGCTCTACCACTAGACCACGCCGCGGCCCTGCATGTTTCTTAGGATTGAACTATATTTTTGTGTGTTACTTTGGATGGTACAACTTCAAGGGTCATAAAGAACATGCAATAATTGCTAATCACAGTTTGTTTTCATGAAATAATTAAATGGGTGTGTGGAATTAATTAGTTACTTTATTTGTGTTTTTACAGTGGAAAGCTGCTGCAAGGGGGCAATAAAACAATAAAATAGATACTGGGCATCAATAATCACATGATATTAATTAATTGGTTGATGAGAGGTCTACATATAATTTACATTTTATAGCAAAAAATTTCAAATAAACACTGGCAACTAAAAGTGTGAAATCAATATTTCTTCAATAATTTAGATAATGTCATGGTTCTCCGCAAGTTGGAATTTAAGCGCTGGTGTAAGAGCGTGCACACTCAAGGGTATGCCCCAAAATATTTTCAGGCAATGTGTCGAATACTCATTAAATAGATTTACAATTGGTATAAATCAGTAAAAGTCATTAGATTTTGTATGTCATTCTATGCATTTAAATAAGAAAAGATATAATGCTAAGAAAAATGAAGATTTAAAGGAATATAACCTTTTGAAAGATATTGTTTAAGATTTTAAGCGTTTGGGGCAAACTATTTCTGCCATTCAAGCACTGGGGAGAAGCCTGGATGTAGTATATAAATTTGCGTTGAAATTTCTCAGAAAAAAATTTGATATATTAAAATTAAATTTTTCTATCTTTCTGTCATCATCGAAAAGAAAAATTTATTCGCAACACGTTTTACTTTACTTTATTAGCATAAGTCTAAAATCAATATTTCTTGACATTCGTAAACCGAATGTATGTAAAGTGCAGGGCATCATTTTGGGCCGCGCCATTGCGCCATACACCCATTAAAATTCCAGATGGCGTACCTAAAAAGTTTGGTGTGCGCCGAATTGGCACATTCAATTTTAGTATGTCCCAAATCTTTCAAAGGTTCGGGCCAGTCACGTTTCTTGTCGGTTAATTACGTCTTTTAGTAAAATTCGGTAATCCTTAGTGTTTTACAGTCAATTATCAGTGCAATTGGTACCTCTCGGTGTTTTGCGCATTTTGCATTCAATCATGATCCTTAAGCAGACGCTTGCGTAGTTCTGCAGCGTTTGTGGCTCAAAATCATAATTTTCTGCGAAGCAATATTGTAATTTGAAGACAACATCTGTGAAAACAAACATACGCTACAACAATAGCATTGATATATACCCAGTTTTAGGTTGTTTGTATATAAAGATGAAATGCGGAAATCGTGAAACTTTCCAAAAATTGTGTTTACAATGTACGGATGACCTACTCTAGGCCTATCTGAAAAACTTTTTATTTTGTTTTCTATAAGGTATCGAGACGTGCATGCGTGACATTTTAATACCAGTTTAAACATCAGCCGGTCCAAGTTTTACGGTGGTATTCCCGGCGGCGTTTATGTTTCTTTAATGGACGTTTAAAAGGTTATGGAAAAAAGAAAATAAGCTTTTAGAAAATTATATTCATTTTGAGAAATGATTATGTAATTTCAGAAATTTAATTACTTTTTGTAAAGTTACCATTATAATGTTTTTATATTTAGGTAACATTACTTTAAAATGATGTCTTATCTATGAGCCAGAAAAGAAATGCTTTTGGGAAAAAGAAAACAACAAAGTTTTGTTTTCCAAAGAGTATAATGCTTAGAAACGCTTAACATGTAGCTCAACTAAAAAAAAAAATATTGAATTAATTTTTAAACATTTGAAAAGTTCATGGCGCTGTGGCCAGCTTTGTTTGGTTTGAGTAGGAAAAATGGCGATTATGTAGAACACAATAACAGCTTTGTTTGGTTTGTTTACGGCCAATTAAGAAAGTTTAAACTAAAAGAAACTTATTTTAAATTAAAGATATATTATAATTATTTGATTTATTTGGTTTTTAGTACTTTAATTAAATATTAATTCTGTGGCCGTAATGAAATTTTTATATGCCAAAATCGATATTTAACGGTAAAATTTGTTCATTTGGTGGCCGTTTTAGGAGGTTTTTAATGCATTTGGGACCAAAAATGTTGGCCACTGGCTGCGTCGACCAGGTGACCGCCTATTGCAGTTAAATTATATAGTAAATTTCGACGGGAGGGTCTGAAACTGGCCGCTTAAGGCAGGTGGCTGCTTATAACAGGTGACTGTACTTTGATGTTAAAGAGTATAAAAACCTCTGAGTGGTAGCTCTTATTCATCTTATGTTTTTTGTATCCAAATGAAAAAATCAGATAAATTTACAAAGCAAGATTAATTAAAGGCATTAATTTGCAACGTATTGTTTCAGTATTGTTTCAGAATTTCAAGCACTTATGATTAATGATTATTATATATTGATATTTTATGTTTCAGGAATACATTGTTGGTTACAAGTGTTGATAGTCCAAGATTCTTAGTTGGGAGTAGGCTTCAATTGTAGATATGTGATCATCAGATAACCAGACAACTTACTAAAGAATGGCATCAATAAATCTCTCAACTGGCAATAACGCAGCGGGGCATGAGACCGACATTCCTTCTATTACAGAAAAAGAAACATCTTCCCCTATTTCATGTATATCCGAGCCCCAAAACCATAAATACCTATCAGAAACTAAGGCAAATGGCTTAAGAGTTAAAGTTGAAGATCCGTTAGTGCTTGAATCAAGGACTGGAAACTTAAGCAATGTTATATCCGAAAACCCATCAACAGATGACAGAAACTATATGTCTTCTGATGCCATAAGAGCCAATAAATTTGACCATATGTCAACAAACTTTAATGGAACATTCAAAATGGAAGGTATAGACACAAATCACATGGATAAGATAATAAATGAACACATAGAAACTTTAGTAAAGGTTAAAAAACGCAAAGGAGTTATAAATAAACGGCCTCTGAAATTTTTTTGTAATGAATGTGGCAAAAGATTTCCAAGTTCGTTGAACCTTATTCATCATATGCGTACTCACACAGGGGAAAAACCATACAAATGCTCTGAATGTGATGCTGCTTTCAGGCAAAAAGTCCACTTAAAGGGACACATGACTGTTCACACTGGAGACCGACCTTTTGTTTGTAAGGATTGTGGGAAAGCATTTAAGCAGTCGTCCAATCTTCGTGAACACATGCGCATTCATTCCGGTGTACGGGCTTTCCAGTGTAGCGAATGCAGTGTGAGTTTCACACAGAAGGCTCACCTAAAGCAACATGCAGTCATACATACTGGTGAAAAACGGTTTGTTTGTAAATTGTGTGATAGAAGATTTGCCTACTCGTCTCATTATCTAACACATTTGCGCAGTCATCGCGGAGAAAAGCCATTCAAATGCACAGAGTGTGATTTAAGCTTTGCCCAGCAGAGCCATTTGAAAGGTCACTTTAATATCCACTCCGAAGATCGAAAGCATGCATGTCAGGTCTGTAACAGGAAGTTTGCAACCACCAGTTCCCTTAATGCTCATGCTCGTAAACACACTGGTGAACGGTTCTTTTCATGTGATCAGTGTGATGCTGCATTCGGAAACAAATGCGCCCTTAGGAAGCATGTGTCAGCTGTCCATATCAAAGAAAAACCATTTGAATGTGAGGTGTGTGGCAAAAAATTTGCATACAAGGGTGGGCTGAAAGTGCACAGTGTAGTTCACACAGGTGAAAGACTTTTCAAATGTCAGATATGTGAGAAAAGTTGCAAGACTGCTTCGGCTCTGAACTCACACATGAACCTTCATAGTGGCGAAAAAAGATACAAATGCCATGTATGTGATAAGAGACTTAACTACAGTGTCAGGACTTCAATGTGCACTTAAAGATTCATTCTGGAGAAAAGCAGTTCAAATGCCACTACTGTGGGAAAACCTTTATAACATCTTCTTGTCTGAAGACACATTTACGAACGCATACCGGAGAAAGACCTTACAAGTGTCCACAGTGTGATATGACCTTTGCACTCAAGGGTCATGTAAGATCCCACCTGACTGTCCACACGGGTGAGAAGCGATATGAATGCCGTTTATGTGAGAAAAAATTCTCACAATCCTCCGTTTTAAAAGTGCACATGAGAACTCATACTGGAGAAAAACCCTACATATGTGATCAATGCGACAAAGGATTTTCACAAAAGCACCACTTGAATGCACATGCATCTGTACACACAGGAGAAAAGCAACACCAGTGCAAGATCTGTGATAAAAAATATTCTCAACCAGCAGGACTTAAGAGACATATGACATTATTTCACAAAAAATGAAGAATAAACAGAACAGATATATCTGTACCGTAAGTTACAAAAAATAGACATGAAAATCTCAATCAATTATAAAATGAGCAATGTTTATCTTCTGAAAGGTAAGTGAAATAATAATCCATTCAAATATGACTTTAAAATTAAGGTCTAAATAAAAAAATGAGTTGTTTACTGTTTTCCCGTTTTATCTGTTTAGAGAATGGCCACATACCATAAAATGCTAAAAGTTTGCATTTTTGTTAATTTTCGAATATAATGAAGATTTTCACATTTTTAAAATAAAATTAAAAAATAAGGCAGCTACCTGCCCTCTTCTAAAATTTTGAGTCGGAGAAACAGCAAACAAATATTTTTTTAGTATGACCTTAACAATATTAGGAAATTTAAGTATGTAAAGTTAAATTGATTATAAACAGTGTTTTGACCCGGTGTTCACAAAACATTTCAAATTCACTATACACTCAAGCTCTGATTTTCGGTTTTAGTTGTTAATAAATTTCAAAACAGTTTCAAAGTAACTTCCAATTCACATTAAATAATACACCATAAACTTTGACTGTATAACATTTTAAATTATGCAAACAAATATTCATAAATTTTCTTTTGAAGCAGTTATAAGCATGAGGTAGAGCACATACTCAAGGCTTGAAGCTGAGATGTTTTGTGAAGACCTGGCCAGATGTTATGAATCTCAGATATATACATTTCTTTTGTTTCACTATACATGTGTGTACTATACTTTTATGAATTTTTGCAAAAAAAAACAAAACTTTATGATGCCATCTTGCATGAATAGATCAGAGAAACTCTGATATATGAAACTCTCTGTTGTCTAAAACACGAATAAGATATACAATGGTCTAAGTGATTGTCATTATTTATTTGACCTTTCGGCAGACAAAGCATTTTCCATATATTGATCTATATTACACATTTGGTTGTGTGTCAGTTTTTTTTACATTGTTTTAAGTATATACTGTTAGGTCTAAAGAAAATGGTTTAATTATCCGTATTTCCCATTTCCAGATTTTTAGCTCCATTCTTTAAGTTTTTATTTACAAATTTAATTGATTTATTTTTAATTTCTTTTAAAAACCTAGTGTAATATGGTGGTGATAGCAGAAAATGCCACACTATAGGAGTGTAAGCAGCACCTTGCTAAGTTTGTTGTTGAGATACTTATTCTTCTTAGCATTGATCTAAAAAAAAAATTCAAAATTATCTTATTAGTAAATGAACAAAATGTGATATGCTGTGTTAATTGAAAATAGTATTTAAACTAAAATCCAAGGAATGATGATAGTGATAAAACATTTATATATATGGGTACATGCCTGGTCATCAACATAGGAAGTTGATTTGTGCATGAGACACTGCTATAATAGGTTTTTTTTCTAGATCGGTATGAAAGGGCGCGGTGCCCTGCCCCTTTTAGGCTCTGCCCTTCTGCCCTAAAAAGGCCTCCCTTCTTTGTTTAAATCTGCCCTGCTGCCCCAGTTACAAGTCGTATAAACAAATCAACTGTCAATCACATGTGTTGAACATATAGTCCTTCTCTTGTTAAATATGTAACAATCAGCTGATCAGGTCCTTGTCGTGTGTGGATACAGCAAATGATGTCACACTTGACTAAAAAAAACAAAAAACCAACAATTAAAAGTAATCACATCAGTGCTCCAAGAATAGGATAGCCCAATGCCCGGGGCTTGTCGAATCTGGATCCGGGCATGTGCCTTTTTCAAAGTTACTTGCCCGTCGGGCTTGTCTTAAAAAATCGGACAAGCTAGTTTTCACAATACACAGGTCTGCAAATATCTCTATTCGAAACGACACAGGTCAAACTGTTGTTTAAAGACCGTAACTAATCAGTATAAACAATTGACCCCTGCGGTGTGCCCGATAATGCGACTTCGGTAAACCTCTCATGCATATTCATTTATCTATTTTAATTCCTCTAATGTGATTGGTGGATAGTTTTGAATATAAAGTAATCTATTTTTAATAACCACTCTGATTGGTCGGATATCTACGCCCAAGGTAAACAAGTTTCTTACCACATACCCGAGCAAAGACTAAAAAAAAAGACAATGACGTAATTCGCGGGTGTTTCTCAAATTCTCCATTATGAAGAGTATAAAATTACCTCCCTTTGCCATTCTAAAATCTGGTAATGTTTTTGCAGATAATTTGCGATCGATCGCGTTATGTAAAATGTCAGCGTTAGGTTCTGGTAATTTTATAAGTATTTCGTAGATTTACAATAATTGGAACTGTATGTATATAAATTTTCTTCTGTGAAAACGTGAGAGTTAATATTGAAATTGAGTTTACGGTAAAGAAAAATGTGGGTGGGGTATTATTATAGTAATAAACATTGCTTTTTGGTTGTGTAGTTTCAGCGTATATTTTTTTTGCATGATTTAAATATTGTATTGAAAACAACAATTAAGATGAATTATGTGTTTTTTTTAATATTTGAAATATAGTTGACTAGTTGCACTTTCTAGATATTTGAAGGCTATCATAAATTGCATTCATTTATCATATTGCCAAGTTCTCTTGGATAGATTGAATAGCTTTGTAGACTTGGCATTGCCATTATTGTATGTTGTGACAGCAATAATTAGAAAACAAGAGAAAGATATTTAAAATAATGTTTTAAATATACTCCTGCTCCCACACTGCCACTGAATCAACAGAACAGAAATGATAGTCAATAAAGAACGATTGATTGATTGATTGATTGATTGACTGAATATTTAGCATCTTTTTTATGCTAATAAAGATTAAGTACAACATACTGATAGAGACATAGTCAGTTCTCCCGAATTTCTCTCACTTCTCCCGGTCTTATTCAAACTCTAAAACTTGTGATTTAGACATGCATAATGTTATGGGGAGCTTACCCTACATAAAATGAATACATTTAAGTCTATGTTTACATATTTCATATTATACCGCAAGGTGTATTGGTAATAAAAATCTGGGCATGTGAACCGTTGATCAGGGCAAGTTATTTTTCAGTCAGGGCTAGTCCCAAATTTTTTTTTTCTTGGAGCACTGCACATTACCACAATTAATATCAGTCATACCTTGACTAGAAAAAAACAATATAAAACAAATAAAAGTAATAACATTACCACAGCAATAAATTCTGAAACCCCCTGTTCTCCACAACAGAATATGGATGCATATCCATTGCTATGAAGTCGGCAATGGCCTGTGTTATTTGTTTTAGGCCCAAAAATTGTTCAAGTTTAATCTGTCCAGTAGGCCTACTTGGGTTGTTGTTGCTGGCATTGGCCTGTTGGACTCAGTTGTTGATGATTCATCTCAATCATGATTGAGATTAACAGCGTGCTTTCTTTTAAATGAGTTGCCATGTTAGTCGTGATCCCAGCTTTGTAGACTATATCTGTGCGACAGATCTGTCATGTTGACAGTCCTTATGTTCCCTCACAAAACCCAAAATGGTCCCATACCTTTGACCGAAAGGTCTTTGGAGGGTCTCGTAATTTCGGCTCTGTATGAGTAGCCATTTTGGTATATGGAACGCAATCGCACAATGTCGCCACTATCTATTGGACAGAGCTGAACGGTTGGAACAATCAGATTGAGCGTTTCATATGTTTGGCTATGATAAGTATTTTATTATTGCCCCTGAAAACATAGTGTGTACCAAACCGTTTTGGCGTGTTGCATAACCTAACCGAACAGAGCACAACTAATCATGATTAATGGTGTTCCGCAGTTAACCGTTTCACCCTTATTATATCCCTTGCCAAAATGGTGGCAATTCCTTAAATCTGATTATATTTCTGCAGAGAATTCGCGATAGACCACGATTTGTGTAATGTCAGTGTTAGGTTCCGGTAATTTTATGAATATTTCATAGATTTACAATAATTGGAACTATGCTTGTAAATTTTCTTCTGTGAAAAAGTGAACATTGATATTTAAATAGAGTTAAAGGTAAAGAAAATGTGGGTGGGGTATTATAGTAATTTAATAAACTTATTGCTTACTGGTTGTGTATATTCAGCATATAATTTTCTTTTGGCAGTCATATCATGATTTTCATTAAGTATTGAAAACAACAATATACATAAACTATGGTTTTTTTTAAATATTTGAAATATAGTTGACTTGTTACGATTTTCTAGGTATTTGAGGGCTATCATAGACTGCATTTATTTATCATATTGCAAAGTTCTCTTGGATGGATTGAATAGCCTTGGAGGCTATAGTATTGTTACCTTTTTAGCCCCTAGGTAGCACAAGGGTTAATTAGGCAACTGTGATCCTGACCAATACATGTCAGGATACCTGAATTTTGTAGTCTGCTGCCACCATAAATATTGTCTTGAACACAACACCATGCAATATATTAAAAACAAGATAGTTTGTTTTATTCTACTATATTTAATTTCTCACTCAAACATTAAACAGATATATACTTTAATTCAGAAAAACAAGTTAATGTCCAATATTACATATTTTAGATAAATTTATCCAGAGCAACCACAATGAGATCTATTCAAAGCAACCATCAAATAACATTCACCACTCCTCCCATTCTCCTCTCAAAAATCATAGCTTATATACCCCTAGACCTTACAGCACAGTGCATACATCTGGCAGAAAAACTCTTAAACATACAGCAGAATGCTGCAACATTGCATAACTTCCATACCTTTCCGGCAGCCCTGGTAGTTCATTCATCTTTCATAAATGCCGGTAGAAAAATAAGTCATTTCTGGCAGCACAAGCAATCAGTCAATTGTCATAAATGCCGGTAGAACAATTAATCATACCTGGCAGCCCCGGCAGTTAATCAATCTATCATAAATGCCATTAGTACAATGAGTCAGAACAATGAGCCAATTGATAAAAGAAGGCAGGCTCCAAAAATAATTGATTACTTACTTCAAGACAATAAATACTTATATCAGTAAAGGATTAAAATGTAGTCAGATCTTATGCTCAAAGAGAACTTGTTGCAATTAAACAAATGAAACAACATACAAATCACAAATAACCATAGTAAAAATTGCAACAGTATGTTATGACAGTTAGCAATCGTAAGAAAAGAAAAGGAATATATTTAAAATAATGTTTTAAACTAACTCCTGCTCCAACACTGCCACTGCCACAGAGTCTAGATAGAAAAATGATAATTATTCAATAAAGAACAAAGACTAAATACAACATAATAAGTTGGTCATACTGATAGAGATGTAATCACTTCTCGCTGAATTTCTCTCAAAGGAAAAGTTTGACAATGCAGAGTTTCCCCCAGGAATTTCTGAAGGCATGTTGAATTAATATGACAGGGTGGGTACAGGAGGAGTGGAAATGTGATTCTCTAACTTTATTCCTTTACCTTTATAATATTTATACAATAACAAAAAATAGTTAAACTTGTGTTTATCGTAAGTATTAATTGAATAAGCAAAGCGCAAGTTCTAATCTGAGGCAATAAAAGACACTATTCAGGACCCAAAGTCATTATGGAAATGTATTTTTCCTTAAGTCCTTCAAACACAACATTCAGTTCAACAGTACTTAATTCTAATGATGGTTTAAAAATCACAAATCTTCATGATGTTGCAAATGAATTTAATGATTTCTTCATTTCTTGTGTAAATGATCTTAGAAGTCAGTCCAGTGAACAATCTCCAAGTTTTTAAGAATTAAAGACATGTTCAAAGAAAGCATTCACATGAACAGTATTTTAACTAGTCAATAAGATAACCCTTTTTAAAGAACTATATTATATTTATATAAACACAGTCATCTTCTTGCCTAGATAACATAGGCCCTAGAATGTTATGAATAAGTGCACCAGTGACCTGCAATAGTTTCTTCATAAACTTATATATTCAATAGTAATAGAAAGTGGAAATTGCCCTCAACATTTTAAAAATGCCAAAGGCACTCCTATACAAAAAAGGGAGATCCAAACAACTTTATAAATCTTGTATCTGTCAGATTTTAACCTTTTACATACATCTCAATCTGTGTTTAGGCCAAATCGCTCCTGTCAAACAGCACTAATGTATATAACTGACAAATGGCTTCAAGAAATAAATGGTGGAAACATAAACAGAGAAGTATTCTTTGATTGAAAAAAAGAATTTGCATTCATTTGCTGCTGATGCTTTGGTGTACCCATACATTCTTGTTGTGTTGACTCATGTGATGTTGGTGCTGGCTCATGAACTGCAATATTAACCCTTGAAAAATGTTTTGACAGCTTCTGAAACAATGTTTACACTAGCATTCAATTAGTTAACAATTATTTGAATAATTCTTGAAATCAAGACAAGGCCATTATAATTATAATAACAAACCAATTTCAATCAACAGTTGTTTGAAGCACGTGGCAGATTGAGGAGTAGGTGTGGTCAAATCAACAGATTCGCAGTGATCTTGCGCACAAGTGGCTAGTTACAATGTTACTCGTCAGTATTACACTTGATTGACAGGTACACCTGTGACGTAATTATGCCAGCCTCATGGAGAGATATAGTTTACGACAAACACAAACACATTTTACGACAATCAGAAAAAGGTCTACTGCTTACTCTGACAGATCAAAGAAATAGCCGCCTGTGTGCAGTAAGGTCTGCACAGTAAACGATAGCGGGTGGTATGGTAGTTATGATATCGGCCCATTATGCGTGGAATTTTTGAGACCAAATCAATTTGTGTATTGTTGAAGTAGATATTTATGGTCTGTCGCTCCGGGAATTAAGGCATGTCGTGCCGATTATGACCTGTCGCAAAATGACCGGCAACTTTGAAGGCATGTCGCATGAGACATGCGTTAAAGGCCTGGGGGAAACTGCACGCAAACTTTGCTCCCTGCCCCTTTTCCAGGTCTAGAAAAACCACTAGCTATAAGTTAGTTTCTTTTCCATGGATATTTATCCGCAGCCATAAAATGTTTGTGAGCCAGGTATGGTGTAGTGGCAGTTGGTACTGACTCTGTATATAACTGTTGCAGTGCCAGCTCTTTCCTCAAGATCCTCAACAGGACTTAATGTTATTCTTTGTATAAGCAGGGTTCTCAATAGGACTCAAAAGTGGAGTCATTTGACCTCTGACCATAAAATCTGGAGTGTAATAAATGAAATCTTTAGAGTCAATATGATAGGATGGTTTTCCAGATTTTGTGATTGGAAGTCAATTTCTATGTGTTGACTAAACATCATTTTGGTGGATTTAAGGGAACCCATTCCTTTCCTTGGATAATGTAAAGTTAGGGCACTATAATTGTGTGACATGACTGTATATTACTTTTTTCTCCTGAACATCATTTTGGTGGATTTTAGGGATCCCATTCCTTTCTGTGGATAATGTAAAGTCAGGGCACTATATTTGTGTGACATGACTGTATATTACTATTTTCTACTGAACATCATTTTGGTGGATTACAGGGATCCCATTCCTTTCCATGGATAATATAAAGTCAGGGCACTTTAATTATTGTGAGACATTACTGTATATTACTTTTTTCTCCTGAACATCATAAATTTTGTGTTAATCATTTTTTTTTCTTTCGCAAAAAGGCACAAGTCCAATATTTGTAAATTTAATCTACAGTAGAACTTCGATCGCTCGAACTCGACGGGACTGGACAAAATAGTTCGAGTAAGTGGTAGTTCGAGTCAAGCCTGGTACAACAGTCATAGTACATGTACATGGTGTTCAAGTACGTTTGTGAGCATATTATTGAATCCCATGTGTACGCTTTGGGCAGGTGCAATACATTATGTAAATGATGCGTAATTCTTGTTTATTTGGAAAATCCACTATACCAGAAAAGATAATTTTCAAATATAATAAATTATATTACACTATAGTTACTTAATTTACCTTTTTCATCATATATACACATGTATAAATAGCTTTATTTAGCTTTTGGTGTGGGTTAGAATGTAAATAAGTTGATACTCACACACTACGGTTTTACTGGGTCCTTCACCAAGTTGCTTGGCAATAGTCAAAGAGACTGACTTAGTTAACCCCCCCTGTTACCGAGTCCGTCACTAAGATGCTGAGCCGTTTCTTCTTCAGGTAAATGTGTTGTTAAATGTGACATTGGGCAATGAGACTGAACTTAGCATTTCTAACATGTATAGGGTAAAATTGTATGTGACACTCTTTACTTCTTAATGTTTGCAATATAAATTGATTTTAATTTGATTTCATCTCAAATTACAAATAAACATCAGATTAAAAATCATATTAACTTAATTAATGCAACATGCGGTATACAATTAAAGCAAGCATGTAACCAATTATAAATACACTCGCCAAATTATCATAACAAACTTCTCGCTCTTTAAGACAGTGGGAATATTCTGGTGTAGAGAAATTACTTCACACCTTTGAATGCGTGAATGAACATGGCAAACTTTTCCGATTTTCTTTATCAAACAGCTGTTCGACCGAAAGGTGTGAAAAATACAGGTGTGTTGGCGGGACCTAATTTCTAGTTCGACTATTCGACCTATCAGTGTTCTAGCCATCAGTGGTAGAATAATAGAAATTAAATAGGAATTTGGCAGGGACCTGGTAAGTTGTTCAAGCGATCTTTGGTGTTCCAGCCAACCGAGTTCTAGCTATGGAAGTTCTACTGTAATTAAAACTATAATATTACCCTCAGTCTGTTCGTCCAGACCTTGCCTCTCAAGCTGCATTCTCAGTTGACCATTTTCTCTCTAGAGTTGCTCATTCTCAAGCTCAAGCCTGGTACATTTATCTTGCAGCTCTGTTAAACTTTGTGAGGTCAATGAATGGTATGTTGCTTAGCTGGTATCCAAGGATGCCATAAGGTCCCCAAAATAAGAATAGTGTTGAAAGGCACTGACAGGGCTGCCAAACTGTTGTCCATTGCAAAATGGTTCAGTCAACTGAACAGTTTGCTGACTGTCTTGTTCTGGTTCTATCCCGCTCTGTAATGGCAATATAGTTGTTGCTTCAGAGTCTTGACAATCCTCTTCAGTTGTATCTTCTGTAGATGTATAGGTTTTTCTCCTCTCTTGTATCATGTCTTCTAATTGCTTATTTTTGGCATCAAGTTTTATAGCCCCTTCCATTTTCTTTTTCTTTTTTTCTTCTGCCTTATTTTCATCTTCCTCTCTAATCCTTTTACTTGTGATGGTTTCCTTCTTTTTACTTAAAAAAAAACAAATGGAAAAGATCTGTACTGTCACAATAATTCCAAAAATAAATTTTTTAAACATCAAAACAAATGTGACTGTCGTCTTTTGATTCCTCATAGCCTCAGTCGATTGTCATTAAGGACCACGACAAAAATAAGAGATGATGTGATTCTCTTTGTGTTAAACCTTGGTAGTGATGTGCATGCTATGATATAATACTCACGAATGCTAATTTAATTATGCAACATTTGTTTTATTGATGTACTATGTACATCTGTGCTACCAAAATAAATCTATCTGTCTGTCTGTCTTAATTCAAACCTGCAATATATTTTTCATTTGGTTAAAACTGTCAAGGAATTTTTTAGAGACGCATATTTCAACTTCACAAATTAACACAATGCTTAAAAAAAGTAGTTATTTAACTTACTTTGAAGCTAAAGTGAACATTATATAAAATTTAAGTCTGAACTTATTCTGACACTATCTGTGCCTATCTGAATAGACCGACAGCACAGGTAGACATGACCAAGGCTAAAAAATCAGAACCTTTTCAATGTCGGAAGGGCAAACTACCGATACCAGGAGTTACTTCCCCTAGATGTTGATATATGAGTAACTTACCTTGCTACCAAGTAGTTCCGTTCAGCAAGTGTAGGACAAATGTTTATATATTAACATACTATAACGCTTTCATATTGTTGATAAATCCGAGTCATTATCAGTGACTCGAAGAATCCCTTGTAAATGCATTAACCGTAATTCTTATTTTTCATTTAGAAAACGGCAATTCTTAAACTTAACTACATATGAATAATTTACGATTAAAAGACAAAAATAATGATATGGAACATATTTTAGAATTTCTTGTGACATTTAATATTATGAACTGGTCATGGGTTCAATCTCAGCCTGGTACAAATACATTGTGAGACTGTGGGTATATGTAAATGTAATCAGTTACTGCGTGCACTCTTTTATATGTACTTTCATGGTTGTTTTAATTTTAATCACAATATATTTATAGAGTTAATTCAACTTCATCCTTTTATTGAAATTTTTTGTTCAGGTATTAGGTGTCTTTCGGTGAGGCCATCCTTAAAAAATGTTTGTTTGCTGTGCTCAGACCCAGTATTTTTCATGTAGGCAGATAAATTTTTTTGCCACATTTTGATTTTGTAAAAATGGACAAAAATAATGTCAATAAAAAGTAGCTGCAATTTTGAGTGAGTAGGTAGCCCGGTAAACAATCTTTTTTAAAGAACGGTCTAATGAAAACTACTCGTTCATGTATGATGTAAGCAGTAAGGAGATACTTGCAAAAGTAGTTCTAAATATTACATAAAAGTTAGTGCATTCTTTATTCAAAATATTCTGGTAATTATTCATTGGGAATTAACAAACACATTATAACTGTTTACGCAATTTGAAGTGATTAAGTAATTTGTTAAAGATGTGTCTGTGCTTATTGTATTTACCGGTATATGCTTATTACGTATACCGTATATTCCCTTATAAATGCCTCCACTTTAATAAACGCCCCCCACCTATTTTTCTTGAAAATTAAAAAATAAAACGTATATGCGAGTTGAGTGTATTCGCCCATCTTTCCCTGATCGATTATTTTGTTACACAGACAACAATTAGCGGAGTGTTTATTACCTTTGAACTCTTTAACCCATTGTTTATATCTTGGATGACCACTTAACCGCTTTTGGTTGAATAAACACTTCCCCATATTTGCTGTTTAAAACTAGTAAATATACCGTCTGCCGATTAAAACATTACAAAACGTCGGGAAATGCAGTTAGTCTGTGTACGCTGAAAGCTCATTCTTCCATGTTGATAAGAGCAAGCGTCCAAGTGATTTTAAGTGAAGAGTACACTGGTCATATTCCAGTATGCAGACTAGTAATTTCATACAGATTTTCAGCTTTTTTCATCCTATGTCAACTATTTCATTCACTATCAAATAATTCTGAACCACTTTTTCGGGGATTTAAACTGGATTTAAGGTTTTTTCCAGGGCTTTATTGGTTTTATTGTATTTTTAACTGTTGTTTAATTTGCTTTTTTATCTTTTATAAACGACCCCACCTTGTAAAATGCAACGCCCCAAGGGGCGTTAATTAGGGAATTTACGGTAGTTTATAATGTAAATATTTATGTAATATTTATTTTTCAATATTAAAGGGCAATATAATTGTTCCAAAAATAATTCTTTCTTGTTAACAGAAATATTATCTTTTCTTTTTTTTATGTGTCTTAAAACTGTGGGTGTGCAAACAACATTACAAACACTATGGTTATAAACATGGAACTGCTATGTAAGTTTGGTGAGAATCCAATAAAAAAGTTGAGTGTTAGTTAGGACACAACAAAAAGTTTACAGATGGACGACAGACACGGTGAGATCAGATTAGCTCACTTTGTGTTGTAGTAAGGAGTGTTAAAACAATTATAAATATATATACATTTATGTTGAGAAATTTTCAAAGAAACACACTTTCATTTATAATACAGCTATTTAATTTGATTGTGATCAATCAGCAAAGTAACATTGTTCATTAAAAGAATGTCCTTTTTATCCAGCAAAGTCAGATAGCCTGTGTAGTTGTCAGATGGAAACTCATTTCGTATCCTTACAACAGCACAGGAGGGTAATACAACTCTTACTTCCTTGCCCAGAAACCCCCAGTTCCAACACACAAACTCTTTATGCTGTGTAATGAAATCTCCTGAAAAAGATTGGGATAATAACAAATCAAAATATGTGTCACTATAATAGAGGATTATCATTCACATAGCTAGAATACAACTAACTATATATTCACCATAGAAGCTTTACATTGAATGATAAACGTCAAGATGATCGAAAATAATCAGAAGTCAGTTGATTATGGGTAAAAAGCCCTTTAGCTGGAAATGAGTATTTCAATAAATCAGGTGCCGGGCCCGATTAGCTCAGTCGGTTATGCGTCTGACTATCAATCCAGGGGTCGTGAGTTCGAATCCCCCGCCCGGCACACAGTCTCCGTGATAATTGATATACGACATTGTGTCTCATTATCATTCGTCTCTCACCACTGATTCAAGTGGGAATGTTATCAGTTACTTGCGGAGATGGGGTGTGCTTGAGTACTGGTTAAACCCAGGAAACAGTGGTTAGGTTAACTGATCGTCTGTTAGCCCTCGGTGGCATAAAAATGACGCTAAATATTCAATCAATCAATCAATAAATCGGAAATAAATCCTCCGTTAAAACATTCCCATAATCTTTTAAAAACACAGTTGTGAATTGTAATGTGTTGATGCCAGATTGTTATTTAGAACTGATTAATTTTTTGTTGTTTTAAATTCAATGAAAGAAAATATCAGTAAAAGCAAAACATGTTAACAAATGAGAGCAGTAACCTACTCCAATAATATTTTATTATTGACTAGTAACATATAACATTGATAACTTCTTTAGAACTTATGTGCACAAATTGAAAATTATATCAATGTCTATGGTAACCATTCTGGCTTCACTATTGTTATTTCAAAGACCCTTATGCTAATAGAAAATATAAAAAATGAATAACACAATGCACATTGTATCAGTAAAATTCGGACTCTTTCTAAAATCCATGCGGAGTTTGTTTGCTGAAACATCCCAGTCCCCTGCCAGTCAATCCATATTTTAAACCCCAAACTTTTCTATAAAAAGAAATGGGAGGAGCCTAATTTCAAATGGTGGCTCTTTTTTGCAACAATGTTGAATTGAGAGATGTTTTTCTGTAAAACATAATAACAACTTTGTCATTATTTTCAAAAAGAAGTGCAGTTGTAGAGACATATTTTGTCTTTATAAAAATGCCCTTTATTCACAAAAGCTCCCTGAAACAAAGTAGTAGTAGTCTTTACAAAATTGAAATATCAAGGAAAATTTGCTAAATATTTGAATTTTGAACCCTGTTTGACCCTTGTCACATGGTGTAAACAGCAACACTTGCTTGGAGATGTGTATAACCTACTTGTGAGGAGCCATGCAGTGTTTGATATCTCAGAGTAGAATAATGTGTTTGACTTTCAGTTTGTGAATTACATGTTTAGGAAGATCAATCTTCATAATATTTCTGCCTTTTTCATATACATGTATAAACAAATGATTATACATTGTAGTTTATGGCTTATCTCAGATACATGCATACTTGCTTTTTTATTTGGATGCAAATAAGTTACAGTTCACATTTACCTTGGCTGATCATTGTTTTAAATCCCATAATTCGCAATAGCTTCCTTATGGAAATAACTTTTAGTTTTGTGTTTTAGCAAATGAATGTCATTTTATTGTTTATACAATTCTTATGTCACAGCCTTCAATTAAACACACTTAGTGATATAGGTGGCCTTGGATGTTTGTGCATGAACCATGTACTAGGTTCAAAACACAACTTGGCATAATTTAGATCTTGGTTGGTTTAATATTCTTTGCTTTTTTTTTCTTACATAATGAAGTAGTAACCAAACTCCTACATTTGAAAACATATTCCAGTATTGTCTGTATCTGCGTTTTGGTAAATGACTGTTTCTTTGATTAGGAAATAATATTCACCTAGCCAAAACTGATTTTGAAATAAACGGACATGAAAACAATATCCATAACTGTTCTACAGGAATGTATTTATTTTCATGATCATCATCAACATCATAATCACGTCATCATTTTCCCCATCTGTGCTCTATTTTGTCCTGATTGCCATCTGACAATAAATTTTCCTTTATGTTCTGTGTCTAACTATAGTTATTTTCATCAACATTAATTGACCAGTCTGGTGTAACTAAATGATCCTCAAAATCACACTCATTATAATTAAATAAATGAAATAATATACAAAACTGTTCCCTGGAAACCTTCAAAGTATTTCCACGAACCTAAATGGAATGGGTCATTCTTGTAATGTCAAAGGGGTTTCTTTATTTTTCAATCTTTGTATGTTTTGTCTCACAAATAATTGTTTGCCCTTTACTTGTGTCCAAGCAATTTATTTACAATTAATTACAACATGTATGCCCGTTTGATATACATCCATAATAAATAAGATAAACTGTTTTTCATAAATAACTTTTATTCTCTCTAGGTAAATAATGTACTAATCCATCGAACTTGACCCAAATAATTTCACTTTATCTCTTTGATCATGACCAGAGATGTGTTATATGTAACCCAGCATGAAACTGTAAATTGGATGTACCTAACTAGCAAATTTGTTTATTATGCATGCAGATAAGATGGCCATTGCAATCTATTTGAATGCTGTGTTTGTTGTAGTAAGTCTGGAGAAACCTTTATTGCAATCCATAATACTGAGGAACCCGCACATACAATAAACATTGTTGTTTAGAACAACTTGCAACAGGCAGTATCTTCTATGGCTATGCTGGTAGTTACAGCTTATGTTGGACATGAGTATTATCAAATAACTGATATAAACTTGTCGGCTGCTAGTGATAAGCCCCGCCTATAATGCTGTGTGTAGCATCTACCGGTGATGGGCCTATAAGTTATTTTTACTGATAACTTACTGATTTTCATCATAGGTTTCCATACTGTTGTTGGTAACCTTTTTACGCTGTCACGAGCGCAAATCTGGCAAGACACACTCGTGAGAAGCTGGGGTGGTCCACAATACACTGCACTTTTTCATCACATTACATCCTGTACTCGGCTAAACAACCCTCAATCTCTGGTACAAATGATCAACATAACATGACGAGGTGTTGCGAGTAAGACCCACACCCGTACCTCAAAGGTCAAGGTCACAATTTTAGTTTGTTTGATGACAATTTGAGCTTGTGTGAGATTTCGTTTCTGGCCTGTAACTTTGTCATGCATAGATGAATTTTAATGATACTTGCTACAAATGATCAACATAACATCATGACATGTTGCTAGTAAGACCCACACCTGTACCTCAAAGGTCAAGGTCACAATTTGAGTTTGTTCGACAATACGATGAGTTTATGTGAGATTTCGTGTCCGGTCTGTGACTTTGTCACGTATAGATGGGTTTTTTAAATACTTGCTGCAAATGATCAACATAACATGACAACGTTGCTAGTAAGACCCACACCTGTACCTCAAAGGTCAAGGTCACAGTTTGAGTTTGTTTTACAACACTTTGAGTTTGTGTGAGATTTCGTGTCCCGCATGTAACTTTGTCATGCATAGATGATTTGTTAATATTAACTACAAATGACCAACATAACATGACGATGTGTTGCGTGTTACACCCAGAATCCCACTTCAAAGGTCAAGGTTACAGTTTAACTTTGGTTGATGACACTTTCAGTCTGACAGGGTTTTCATTTTAAAATCAAACAACAGATTGAAAGAGAAAAACAACAGATCAGGCCGGGGGTCAAGGGGGCAAATGTTCAACCTGATTTTAACTGATGATTTCAATCAGCGATCGGTTAAAAATGAAAACCCTGTCTGATTGAGATTTCGTGTCTGGTCTGAAACTTTGTCACGTATGGATAAATTTCAAAAATATTTCTTGGCTCAATTCATCTGCATGACATTACAAAGTGTCACGTATAAGACCCACATGAGTACGTCACACTGAGCTTGTTTGACAACCCTTTTAGTATGTATGAGATTTCTTGTTCGATCTATAACTTTATCATCTATGGATATATTTTAAAAACACTTGGCTCAGTTGATAAACATGAGAAGTTAAGTGTCTCGTGTAAGACCAAGAACCTTTTCTCAAAGGTCAAGGTCACACTTTCAATTTGTTTGATATTGCGTGTCTGGTCTGTGACTTTGTCTTTAACCTGGCTCAATTTATCAAGATGACATGACAACATGTCATAAGTAAAACCTAGACATGGTCTCACTTTGAGTATGTATGACAACACTTTAAATTTGTTTAAAATTTCATGTCTGTCCTTTAACTTTATCATACATTGATGGATTTCAAAAACACCTGGCTTAATTTATCAATTGATCAACAATTTCTCTGCAACTTACATTTAGGGATTTTAAAATAGCTTGACACAAGTGATCACCATGTCATGATAATGTTTCACCTGCATTTAACTGTTGAAATACCCAGACCATCACATCAGATGTCAAGGTTAAGGTTACACAAAGGTCAAGGTCATGCTTTAATGTAAAAAAATAAATGAAATTGTATGTCTTGTCTGAAACATTAGTCCATTACTCTTAATATTCATGGATACATCGCTACCTATTATATCATATATTGTTATTTTTCACAGACCATTTGGGGGGCATGTGACTCTTAACAGTGACATTTCTTGTTATTCTTTATAAATAAGTCAGAGATCACTTATTTTTGATACTAAGCAACTCAAATTCACTCTTGAGATGATATCAATGGAATCATTATGACATTCGTCGGTACATTAGGTTTGTGGATTTAAGGGATTTTTTTCCTTTCCATAGGTAGGATACATATGACCTATATTTGTCTGAACATGAGTTTGGTGGATTTTAGGGATTCAGTTCCTTTCCATAAATAGAATTCATATTATTTATATTTATCTGAACATCAGTTTGGTTGATTTAAGGGATTTCATTTCTTTCCATAGGTTGGATACATATTACCTATATTTGTCTGAACATGAGTTTGGTCGATTTTAGCTATTCATTCCTTTCCAAAGATAGGATGGATATTTTATTATATTAGTTTGAACATTAGTTTGGTGGATTCTAGGGATTCCATTCCTTTCCATATGTAGGATAGATATTATGTACATTTGTCTGAACATGAGTGGTGGATTAAAGGGATTCCATTCCTTTCCATAAATAGGAAACTTCCCCTGTGAAATGAACACTTACTGTTCATGAACAGTTCTTGTATAATTCATGCAATGTTCAGGTACCTGGTTTATGAACAGTTCATGGGATGTATATGAAGATAAAATGGCACAAATTCTTAAAAAGTTCTTAAATATGTAGTTCATGAACAGGTCATGAACAGTTCATGACACATTCAGGAAACATTGTCATTAAAAAGTTCATGAACAGTTCATGACACATTCAGGAAACATTGTCATTAAAAAGTTCATGAACAGTTCATGACACATTCAGGAAATATTGTCATTAAAAAGTTCATGAATTGTTCAAGAACGGAAAATTCATGAAATATTCTTAATTTTTTTTTAAACATGAACTGTTCAAGAACTTTTTCCAGTACAAATTCATTGTGCCATTTTATCTTCATGGATAGTTCATGAACATTTCAAGAACTACAGTTCATGAACAGTTCTAGAACTACCATTCATGAAAGTTCAAGAACAGTTCGTGGTATGCTCTAAAACAGTAACCTACTGTTATATTACTGTAAATAGGCTGAATAAGTGGATGTGTTCAATTCTGTCTGTTAATTAAAGAAAGGTCTCATTTTTATCATTGTTAAAATAATGCTAGGAATATTATTTCTGATAGAAATATATTTTTCATGTATTACTTGCTTTGCTTATGTTGTTAGCTCTTACAGATAAATGTTACATTTGTCTACATCGGAACAACCAAGCCAAATGTTGTGGTTATGGATTACTGTATTAGATGAATAAACTCAAGTTAAGACAGACCACTTTCATCAAAAATCCTAGGAATTACTTTGTACACTTCATATCTAAGTGAATTTTGAACATGTTTCGTTTCAATGGTTTTACTCTTATCTTTCCTTGATGAAATGCAACCAACTGGTTTCATACACAACAAGTACAAATGGGAAAACATAACAACAATAGATTTTTTTTTTTTAACCTCATTTAAGGAAGAAATTCAGACAATAAATGTGTAACTGAAGTAAACATTGTCCCCTATTTCCATCTAAACACTTCCTGTAGATTGTCCAGTTTGACATAATGGCAGAAGAAAGTAATTGTTTTTTTATAACCTCATTTATCACTTTCGGATGCCCCTGCAGCAGGCGGCCTTTTGAAAGCATAGTGACAGAAGAAGAAATTGCACAAACCGTGCAACTTCTCCTTTTGCCGCAATGTTTTCCACTTTTAGTCATATAGGTTATACATTGAATTATATATAAATAGAGATTTATCTAGTTTATAATTGACAAAATATGTTCAGAATTGCCACAGTAAATGTGTAACTTAGTAAACATTGTATCCTAACACTTTCTGTAGATTGTCCGGTTTCACATAACAAGAATAGAAAGCAATTGATTTTTTAAACCTCATTTATCCCTTTCCCTCATATAGACGCTTTCTGGTGCATAGTGAAAAAAGAATAAATTGCACAAAGCGTGTAATTTTTCTTTTTGCCGCAATGTTTTCCACTTTTAGTCATAGGTTATCCATTGAATTATAGTGATTTATCTAGTTATCGACAAAATATGTCAAGAAACTGAATTGCCCTAATAAATGTGTAACTAAGTAAACATTGACCGCCTCAACACTCACATAACAAGAATAGAAAGAAATTTATTTTTTTAACCTCATGTATCCCTTTCCCTCATAAAGACTCTTTCTGATGCCCCTGCAGCAGACGGCTTTTTGAAAGCATAGTGATGAAAGAAGAAACTGCACAAACCGTGTAATTTCTCCTTTTGACGCAATGTTTTCCACTTTTTGTCACCATTGAATTATAGAAATTTTCTAGTTATTGACAAAATATGTTCAAAGTTATCTTCTGCAGAATTGTTGTTTGAGAGAAAGCCCCAATAAATGTGTAACTTAGTAAATATTGTCCCTTATTTCTGCCTAAACACTTTCTGTAGATTGTCCAGTTTGACATAACAACAATAGAAAGTAATTGTTGATGCCCCTGCAGCAGACGGCTTTTTGAAAGAAAAGTGACAAAAGAAGAAATTGCACAAACCGTGCAACTTCTCCTTTTGCCTCAATGTTTTCCACTTTTAGTCATAGGTTATCCATTGAATTATAGAGATCTTCTAGTTATTGACAAAATATGTTCAAAGTTGTCTTCTGCAGAATTGTTGTTTGATGGAAAGTTTGATGGAAAGCCAGGTTAATTAAGGTACAAACTCAAACAATAAATGTGCAACTAAATAACATTGTCCCCTATTTCCGTCTCAGCACTTTTTGCAGATTGTCAAATTTTTTGTTAAAGATTTCCTTTGAAATACCCGTCCTCTTCCTTACTAATCTTTCTAGTTTCCCAAGTTTTGTTTGATCCAGAGGTGGCCTTGGCGACATATCTTTACACTTCCCGGTTCTTTTTCCTGTTCTTGAGTGATTTTTTAATGTGTCCACTGTAAACATCGCTTTCGCCAACGTAACCGTAACCTCCTGAGCACTATCACTATGCTCAACAAGAGCTAATTCGCTGTCTTCAGCCACTGTTTGCTTTGCGTTTTCGAGTAGTGTCATCCTTTCCTCTAGACAACGTATCTTCCTTCTTAAACTTCTGCACTCCTCTTCCCATCTGCAAGGAATTATTCAAACATGCAATAGATTTTCCACACTCCTTACAATTTTAACGAGTACAACCCAAACAAATCTTCATGCAGTTGTATTACCTTGTGATTCCAGTTTCATTTTTACCAATGAATTTGCTACATATTTACGATTTCAGTGACAAGTTTTACATGAAATATTTGTTTATTGTAGTTTTCTGGAGTTTAACACCCCTATGAATAAATTTAGCCTGACCCTCCTTATTGCTTGTTTAGTACATTCACTACATACAAGAGGCCCAAAGGGCCAGTATTGCTCCACGGCCATAAGGCAAAAATTAAATCTCTAAACAGCCCTGCCCCCTTATGACCATGTTTTTTTTCCAACCACCATGGCTTAAAGGAATATTGTAGTGTCACCCACGGAACATTTCATAAAAATTATTTGAAAATCTGCCCGACACTTTTGGAGATCGATTGATTGGGGTTTAATGCCGTTTTTAAATTGTATCACGGCGGCCAGTTCACCTACTCATGCGTTTCCTGGTTTTCTCGCACCAGTACCCCACACAACAAACTTACCAAGCAATTGACTGCTTTTACACATATACCTTTTACGTCCATTGGTGAAAGACAAATGACACATGTCGCATCACATTGACGTTTGTCAAACGTCGGAAAGAAAGTTGGCCGAGGCGGGATTCGATCTCACAACCCCTTGACAGTTTTTGAGAAGATTTTTTAAGTTAACACTATATTTTTCTTATGGTTGCCATGGAACAAAAAATGTTGAAGGAATTCATAAGAGGACATTGAGAGGATGCGTCCTATGAAGTTTCAATCAAATTGGCCAAGTGGTTATGGAGGAGAAGTTTTTTTAAAGGAAATAGTTAACACGCAACAGACAATTCACAATGACATAAGCTTGACTGGCTTTCAGCCAGTGGAGCTAATAAACCACTCAACGGTTAGTACCACAGACACAGATGTAATGTTCTTCAACTTGCACATGTTTCCCTAAAATTTTCTCTGTATGGACCAATTATATCAACATACTTCCCCATCTGATCTTGTTTCTGTAAACTCCTGTGTCTTGTTTTTTTTTACTACATCTACCTATGAAAAGTAAAACATAATTGTAACCCAGATCTGACTTTCAGACTTGCAGTGTCTTTTTTAGGATTCAAATTCTAGGGTGGATTTTTTATGGTGAAAGTAAATGTCAACATCTTAGAAAATTTAAACAAGAGGGCCTTTCACTCACAGGAATTAAGCAATGTAATGCAATGCAAAACACACCAAGACATTTATTCTGAGTGCAACCTCCATTGTTAACAAGATTTTCCTTCATTTAGCCTAGTGATCTATAATTTTTTACCTGATATGACCCTTATTCCTACATGAAGCAAGAAATGCGGCCTCTAGGGTGTTAACAATATTTTCCTTCAATTTGTCCTAGTGACCTAGTTTTTGACCCAATATGAATACTAATCAAACTTGACCTATATACCAAAAGCTAAAAATGTTAAATAACTTATTCTTCTTTGATTTAATTGCTGTCGTTCAATATCAGTATGTTCAGGTGTTATTAATACTGTTCATTTGACTCCTTAAACTCATGTTCTTGGTAAATTTGAAAATAAAATACATCCATAGAAAAATATGGGGAAAGTCTCATTTCAGGGTGGATTGCACAATCCCCTCTCCTAGAATAGACACTGCACTGGTAAAAGGAAACAACTGTGAATGTATGTAAATGTATTGTTTAACAGAATAAAATGTCTAATACCTTCTTTATCATCACATTTTTCAATCTGCCCACCAGTCAGTGTTGAGCTGCAAACGACTGATCTTGAAGAGGATTGTCCTGCATTTTTAGCTGGGATTGGTCCTCTTGTAAGTGACGGCAAAGAGCAAAGCTGGGAAAAGCTGTTGGTGACCTCTGAAAAATCAAGTTTTTATGTTAACTGGCCCATTTCATTTCATCAAGAATTGTTTGCGTTTAAGGTGAGCTGGGAATTTTTTTTTCATTTGAGAATTATTACACAGAAAGTCTCTGTTTTTTCCAGACAAATTTTTTAAACAAGAGCATCGCCCAGAGGTATCTGTCAATTATTTGAAAGGGATTTGGCATTTTTAAGTTGAAATAACTTTAAATACAGTTGAACGGAACCAACAACAACAAGAAGTCTGTGGAACTAAATGATGCTTCTCATAAGGGCTTTGTCAAGTGTTAATAGGCATTGTCTGATATAACTACCTTTAACTAGGGATTATACCTGCAAATAAGAAGCATAAATGTACACACGGACATATAAAGTCTAACAAGGGAGATAATTTGAAAATTATTCACTATAAAGTTATGGTTCTTGTATTATGCATTCTTTCTTATGGACAAGTATGTATATTTCAAGTTTCATTGAAATATATTAAGTATTTTTAGATTCATGCTCTTGAAATGCAAACAAAATGTGACAGTCTAACAAGTGAGATATTTGAAAATCATTCACTATTAAGTTTTTGTATTATGCACTCTTTCTTATTGATATATGTATGTTTATTTCATGTTTTATTGAAATATATATTCAGTACTTGCTAAAGCGACAACTATATGCTTTCCCGAACTAGTTAGGGGAGCACAATAAATCAGTATTTTAGAATTGCAAATAACCTGAATATATGAACTAGTTATGGTAAACTTTGGGGAAGTAGTTTCTTTTTTCAATCAGTAGTTTTGCTTAAAAATCACCAAGGCAGATGAAATGCCTTCATGTCTAGAATACCTTCTTTATCTGCATGTATGATAACAATCTCTTGGTTTGTTGGTATTGCGCTTTCAATGACTGCTCTCTGTTTGGATTCTAAGCTGATGGCAGTTGGTTGAACTTGGATGTTATTGGAGTTGACCAGCATGGATGGTGAGGAACTGGATAAAGTAGCTGGAAAAACATCAAACGATCGATCACAATTTTCATAAGATATGATTAGATGAATTATCAGTTTTTATGCCCTCCACTCTGGAAAGGGGACATATACATGTGACCGTCTGTCACAAAATGTGTAGTTGTGCACCTTATATAAAACCCACCTGGGGTATAATTACCTATTTCATCCTCTGGGTCATTTGAAACAATTTTGTGCAGACACAAACCTGTAAAAGCCAATGACTTCTGTGTACGTTGCAACAAATCTACAGCCTTTGATACTGAAGAACATGACGTGAGCCCATCATCGACGTAAAAGTCTTTATTTACAAAGTTCTGCACGTCTGTTTCAGACCTCTCAACTGCTTTTCTAAGACCAAAGGTAGCAACTGCCGGGGATGGGCTATTCCCAAACACATGCTTACACATCCTGTATTCTACAAGAGGCTTAGATAAGTCATTATCTTGATACCATATGAACCGCAGATAATTCCTGTAACTCTCATCTACTCCAAAGCAATAGAACATCTGCTCTATATCTGCCGCAACTGCTACAACATCACGCCTAAAACGCATCAGAATGCCTAGCAGACTGTTTGTAAGGTTAGGACTTTGAAGCAACACTGAGTTTAAGGACACACCCTCAAACTGAGCCGAGGAATCAAAAACCACTCTAATTTTATCAGGCTTCTTAGGGTGGTATACCCCAAATATTGGTAAGTACCAGCATTCAGCACCTTTTGGTAACCCAGGAGCAATTTCTGCATGACCATTGTCAAACATTTTAACCATGAAATCAATGAAGTGTTGTCTTTTGGTAGGATGCCTATTAAGACTGATCTCAAGAGTTTTGGCCCTTCTTTGTGCTTGAGCTCTATTGTTAGGCAATTTTGATCTGGGTGACTTAAATGGGAGTGGAGCAGTCCACTTACTATTTGGATCAAGTTTAAACTCACAATTCATTATAGACAGAAACTCCCTATCTTCAGCTGACAAAGATGGCTGATCATCTTGGGTGTGTGTAGCGAACACTGAATCATACGTATACATACATGAGTCAGACGCATAATTGCAAGGTTTGTACAATGTAAACCTACCATTATCAACAACATAAGTATTTGTACATTCAGTCTTGTCACTCTCACTTCTATCATACAATACATGTTCATTTACATGGAACTTATTTGGACATGGTGGCAACAGTGAAGCACGTCCATCACCCACAATGAAGGTTTTGTTAACAGAAACATTGACAGGCAAGTGTGAATTGCCGAGGCAAACTTCGCCTACAATAACCCAACCTAAAGGCAAACTCTGTGCGTATGGTGCTCCCCTAGGACCAACACGTTGATCTAGAACATGATGGACATCTGTGATATCCCTACCTAGAAGTAACAGGATCTGAGAACTGTTATCTATTTCGGGTATTACAGTTGCTATGTCAACCAAGTGTGGGTGAGAGACGGCAGCACTAGTTGTAGGAATCTCATTCCTATTACTAGGTATTTCTGAACATTCAAGCAAAGTAGGTAGCTCGTAACTGACATTGCTATCAACACTCTCTATGAAGCTTTACGCCCACTCCTAACTTGAACACCTGAACATGAGGTAAGTGAGTATTCACAAGATTCACCCTTAACATCTAACTGTGTGAAAAGATTTGGCTTTGCTAAAGACCTATTACTTTGTTCATCAAGTATCGCATAGCATGAGACTAAATTGCTAGGATTGTCTTTCTTATATGCTTTAACCAAAACAATTTTGGCACATGACTTTCCATGCACCTCATCATGACAAACATCAGTACATTTAGAGTCTACATGGTCATTCTTCTGTTGCGAGCTCCGACTGTTCTCCCCACCTTCCTGATTCAGCCTCTGAATGTGCATTACAGAATGGTGCCGCTTGCTTGAACACTTAGAACACTCAACTTGCACTCTACACTCTTTGATTGTGTGACCTGGCAGAAAACACTTAAAACACAACTTTTTTTCACTTAGAAATTTTCTTTTCTCTTCCATGGATTTCGACTCGAAGACGCGACAATTCTCTAGGGAATGCGGTTTCTTATGGATTGGACACAGTGATTTCTCGCTCCTTACTGAACTTTGATCAACTTCTGTTTTAGCCGATGATAAGACGGTATTCTGTCGATGAATGAACGAACTAGGTTTGGTTACACTCGAACTTGGCTGACACATATTCACTTCAAAGCAGAAGCTGGGGTCATTCCACACTTTGCTGTACTTTTTCACAAACTCGGCAAACTCACTAAATGGTGGAAAAGTGACGGCGTTCCGTGTCTTGAAGTTGGTGGCATGGGTAACCCGTTTTTGTTGGATATCATTGGGTAACTTTGCAATGATCGGATTAACACCTGCTGATGAATTGAAGTATGATAATGTAGTTTCATACTTAGGATCTTCCATGAGTCCTTGTATTTGAGCTAATAGATCAGACAGTTCATACAACTTCACCGGATCTTTCCGTGTTACTTTCGGGAACGAAGACAACTTCTTTGTGGTTTCATTGAAGACATTCTCGGCAGCACCAAATCTTTCATCGACACGATTCCATATCTGACAAAGTCCCCCATCTGGATTATAAACATAAGCTGTTTTCAGGCTAATAGCATGTTTCTTTGAGCTGGCACCCAACCATTTGATGAGAAGGTCTATTTCTTCTGCTGCTGAAACATTCATTTCTGAAGCAACTGACTTAAAGCTGCCCTTCCATGCTTCATAGTTCTCTGGGGAATCATTGAAATTTGACAATCTAGACAAAAGCAAGTCCTTCCTCAAAAGAAACTGAACTATGGCGTTATCCGGAGCTGCTGCACTACTTCGATCAACAAGCTGTCTACCATCTGGAGCTCCTGTACCACTTTGCTTTGTATTATGTATGTTCGACGGTGGTCTTTCCACTTTCTGATTATTAACAAAGTCTCTAACCCTGTCCATTCTGTCTTCGCTGGCAACACAGGAACCTACACCGGAAGCATTACTTAATCATTCATAAGCACTAGCTTCAGCTGTTAGTGCAGCTGTTTCATTTTTAAGCTGTAACAAATTCAGTTCTGCATCTATGTCCGCCTGCTTATGTGCTACTGAACTCCTTTCTTTGGTTAATCTTAACTCTTCTTCAGCAAATTGTATTTTGGCTTTTGCTGCTTCAGCTTCCGCAAGTTTCTTCTGCACTATTTCTGAGTGATTACTCTCTGCAGATGAACGTGTGGACATATTTTCTAACTTCTCGGTTCGTATTTGCCGAATTACAGTCAGATACTTTTCAACTTTAGTTTCACAACTAACAAAGAGACTGTCAACATTCCTGACTTCAGCTAAACTTGTATCTGTTCTGGTGTCTTCAAGATACTTAATAAACATGCTATATGTCTCTTGTACAGTCTTATAAAGTTCTGTGAGTTCATCACGCGCTTTATTTAATGTTAGAATTGAACTATTTATGGAAAAATCTATTTCTCGATCGGAAATCTGTTCTACAGCAGCTATGTTGCTTTTTAGCTTGCTGTAGAAATGTTCTACTTTTGCGTCGTAGCCAGCCATGGCTTTTTCTGTCAGTGTTCTTATCTGTCGCTCGGACATCAGAATGGAAGAGATTCCATGAACAGCTCTCCGTGTCTCAATGGTCTATTTACTATGCAGTCCCCCATTAATGCTTCAAATAAAAGGACAGCCAATTAACCGTTTTACCACTTTATTGTTCTTGCACAAACTGACAAGGTATGGATTTGTGATAACTTGGTAAATAGCTGCAAAGAAACAAAATAAAAACCCTATTACTTTAAATTCCAAATGGAGATAAATATACATATATTTCACTCATCATGTTTTCGATGAAAGAAGAATCAAAATGCAACATACATGGAAAATACGCTGTAGATATAAATCAACACTCTAGATAATATACTTAATTACATTTTCCATTAATATTTAGTTACTTAACAAAAACAAATCCCTCAGAACAACCGCATACTTATTATGGGTGCGAAATAGCATATGGCGAAGTGTGCTGCTCAATGCATAAATATTCTATAAAGGCAATAAGAGGTGAAATGGAAATAACTTTAATTGCAAAATAAACAAAGGCATTGGTAAGATTAAATAAAGTGTAATTCTAAATAAAACTTACACCATAAGGGCACTAAAATAGCCGATATACAACCATGTTGAACCAAGCGACAGGATTCAATCCAATATGGCTGCCTCCTGCCGAAACCGCGAGGTGTAAAGACCAAAAATAGTGGAAAGTAACGGAAAGGATGGCACGTACTAAACAGCACACACCTCATGCTATGTTTTAAATACTGTATAGTTGGTTTTATACATTGTGACATTAATATACAAGAATGAATTTATCTATCTGGTGTTCATTGTAACAAATCTGAATATACTAATTAATATGTTTATGAGCAGCATGCATCATCTGACCAATCGTCATCATCCTCATCATCACTACCATACTGGACCAAATTCAACTTCTTAATAGCCAGGTCCACAGCCGTCTTGACAACCTCTTTTGGTACACCCATTGGTTCTGTTTGAACTCCAGTATCCTCCATCATTACAACCGGATGATGAGAGGTATTGTTGTTGGACAATCCCCGTGCACTTGCTTTTTTAGGAAGCTTCCTTCTACCTTTTCTGTCCAGCCATAATTTAACAGCTTCTTTGACAAGTTTCTGGCCTGCAGCAGAGGATGGTTCAGGAGCATTTATGCAGATGTGCAGAATTGACTCCCAACATGGAACTGCTCAGTCTATTCCTAAGTCTTGTCTTCACTGATTTTAATGCACTAGCACCCCTCTCTGGCCATGCATTTGACACTGGTAAAGAGGCCACAACTTCAGCAATGTAAACAATATCTGGATACAGCTGTCTCACTGAGGTGTCCTTAAGAAGTTGTAACAGAAGCCACTCAGTTGGAAATATATCGCTGCCTGATTTCACGGACTCTGGTAGGTTTGGTTTGATAGCATCCCTGATGTGGTATTTCATGGCATGCCAGTGCGCTTTCAATTTGTCGGATCTGTCCGGATTCTCACTGAAAAAATGGTTACAGAGAATCTCTATCTGTTGATTTCCGTACGTTTTCATCTCAGCTGCAGAATCTGGTACTGCTGTAGGGTTGAAGATATTAAATGCTGTCAACACCTCAGAACTGTCTGAAAATCTGTTGTCAATATTTGAAACCAGTGCCACAACATACTTTGAAAACACAGATTGTAACTGCTGCCCATCATTTTTGTTCATTTTAATAT
Source organism: Panopea generosa (assembly GCA_029582155.1). Classification (NCBI taxonomy): domain Eukaryota; kingdom Metazoa; phylum Mollusca; class Bivalvia; order Adapedonta; family Hiatellidae; genus Panopea; species Panopea generosa. Next base: position 34,304,184 of record CM055896.1, read on the forward strand.
CAGCACACATATCTGTAAACGAGTCGATGTCATTTCTCAAATTGTTGAGGGGAGTTCAATCTTCTGATAAGTTTTGAAGTGTGTCTTTTGTCATGTTGATTGCTGGTAAAATAGCAGCTAAGTTTAAGGATCCCTTTTGAAAATGACGGGAGAGGTCACCAAGGATTGGGAGTACTTCCCTCATGATGTAGATGACCCCAAGAAACTTCAGACTCTTCATCTTTCTAAATAACCCAGAGGCAGTGGCATCTTTCTGTTTGCACTGAGCTAAGGTTTGAAGAACCGCTTCATAGTCCTCATGTACAGCTTTCACGGAGGCCTCCAGACTCAACCACCTGGTTCTACACGCTTTCTTGAGCCTCTTTATCACCCGCTTCACCCCTTTGCCTTCCAGCCGTATTGACTTCAGTTGTGTCTGAATCTTTAAGTAGGCTGCCATTCTTTTTGGTGAATTCTCAAAGAATTCCCATAACTGGCGCAGCCGAGTTTCCACGTCCTTGATATTAGAGAGAGACTCATTGAAATCTGTACAAGCAAGCGCCAATCTGTGACAAATGCAGTGAACATTTATAAGTGTTGGGTTCACTTGCTTTAATCTTGCAGCCCTACCAGAGCGTTTCCCAACCATTACAGACGCACCGTCAGATGTCAGACCAGTAAAACAACCCAAGTCCAAGTCATCTTCAATTTCCGTCAGCAGAAGAGTGGCAATAGCCTCAGCATTTGCAGATTGAAAGTTCTCCAAAACATTTTGGCATGACAGGAACTGTGTTTCAACTTTATCAGTCTCACGGCAATAAAATTGAATGAACGTGACCAGGTTTTCTGTTACAGACACATCGGCCACCTGTTCCGTAAGGATACCAAATGCCAGCACTGACTTTACTTTCCGAAGAACTTCCTTCTTCATGGTGTTTCCCATAGTTACAAATATCTCCATTTGGGCTCCTGCAGATCGGTGTTGAAAATACTTCACAGATTCAACATCAAATACTTTCTCAACAAAAGTTAGCATGGGGATAAATTGTCTGTTTGCTATAAAAGACTTCATCAAAAAGTAGGCTGTAGCAAAAACCTGCTCCAGAGTAGTGTTTTGAACAGCAGATTTTTTCGTTGTTTCTAGTGCAGCAAGTTTGATCCATTAAATGGTGGTCTGGCATTGTCCATATTTTTTATACTCCTTTTTCCCGTCCTAGAACAATTAATGAGTTTGTTTCCTGTGAAAATATGCATACACAGGGACAATGTTCTGTTCTCCATGAATATTTTTCATCGACTCCTTCAGGACTATCCGTCATGGTACTTGGGTTGTTGTTTATGGGTGTTTGAACCGGAAATTGAGGTAGTGGATGTGATGAATGTTTTGGGCTCTTAGCCTCAAATTTGTCCTCTAGACGTCTGATTCTCCTCTTTAAACTCCTGAAAAACTGCTTCCATGCACATTATTCAGTGACGATTTAATTTCTATGGATAACATGATGTGTAAATATTGCATATATAAAGTGTAAATATGGATGAATCCTGCAACTGAATAAAATTGGACAATGGAATGGAACTTGGTCCTGATCACTTTTTCAAAGGCTCCAAACAATCTCGCGTCAAATTTCAGCTTTGCAGTTGTTGTTATGTCAGCTGCTTTGCTTGTCCAATTGCTGAATGGGATACAGTAATTTATACTCCAGTGGGAAAAGCATCAATAAGGTTGTTTTTTTTGCACAATCATAAGTATCATCTTTATGCATAATTGCCTCAGTCAGCTTGTTCATTGACAGTTTGTTGAATGACTGTCCAGTATATGAATCTTAAGGTTAAAAGAATATAACTGAACTTGTACTTAAACTGATAGTTAAAAGTGTCCAAACATTTATCATGACTATCACTCTTCCTTTTTCATTTCCCTTTTCTGCTTCCTCTCCTATTCTTATTGTCTTCTTCTGGCCTCATTCTAATCTCATTGTATCAAAACCATTCATATCACAAAAAGTTAATTATGTAATTATTATAAAATTAAAAATGAAAAAAGGTTTATGGTCGTGCTGACAATGAACAACACACCATATCACCATTAAGCCATTAGAGCTTTAAATGACTATTAGCAATTACATTGAAAGTTGTTAGTTTTGCTAGTCCTGGAGAAAAAAATAGATACAGCATAGAAAATTAGCCATATCTGTGACAAGTTGAAGAGATGAGGGAAATTTCTCAGTTCTGAAACAGAAACAAGTAGCTATTTATTTCCTTTTGATGATTAGGTCCATTATTTATATTGAATTACAGCACCTTCCAAGGTGATATCTCCGTCTTTATCAATGAATTTCTGAAGGTGTGAGGTTCCTCTCTTTCGCTTTTTTTCATTTCAAATAAATATTCATTTGATTTTAGAGTTGTAGACCATGGTTCAAGCAGGATGACCATGATCTAAACTGACCATGATATACCATGTTGGTTCATGGTTAACCATGGTAGTTTATGGTGGCAAGATAAAGGTTAAACATGATGTTTTGTTAATTGGCACCACCTTCAAAGACCATCGTTCAAGCAGGATGACCATGATATACCATGTTGGTTCATGGTCAACCATGGTAGTTTATGGTGGCAAGATAAAGGTTAAACATGATGTTTTGTTAATTGGCACCACTGTCAAAGACCATGGTTCAAGCAGGATGACCAGTATCTAAACTGACCATGATCTACCATGGTAGTTCTTGGTGGCAAGATCATGGTTAAACATGATGTTTTGTTAATTGGCACAACCAGAATTTATACAATTTTTTCAGGGGGTATCTATAAATTAAAGATACTGTGCATTTTAAGGTATATATACATGAAAGAGAACAAAGATTTGACATCACATTGTGTATACAAAATAGAACAAACAATTTATGGGGTATATATAGTTAGAGACTGCATTTTATGGGGTATATACAGTTAGAGACAGAGCATTCTCTGGGGTATATATAGTTACCCCTGTGAAATTTTCATGAAGTAGTTCATGAATAGTTCATTAACCTAGTTCATGAACTAGTTCATGAATAGACATAAACAACAAAAGTTGACATTCATGGATATTCATCAGCACACAAGTTCATGAAGTAGTTAATGAATAAGTTCATGAACCAGTTCATATCCTTTCATGAATAAGTTCATGTCCTTTCATGAACAAGTTCATGAACATTGTTTAAATAATCACAAGAACAGTTCATGAATCAAGAATACAAAAACAAGCACAATGTTACCATGTTGATCATTTTTTTATTTTCTTCTTAAAACTTTTTGTAGATTTTCAAACTTTTTAACAAACATAATTATCATGGTCAAACTTGTTGTGTTCTTTGACTAGATTTTATAGTGCAGCAAGTTTTGATCCATTTAATGGTGGCCTGGTATTGTCCATATTTTTTATGCTCCTTTTTCCCGTCATAGAACTATTAATGAGTTTGTTTCCAGTGAAAATATGCATGCACAGGGACAATGTTCTGTGCGCTATGAATATTTTTTCATCGAGTTCTTCAGAGAAGGCTCTAAAGGACTATCAGTCATGGTACTTGGGTTGTTGTTTATGGGTGTTTGAATCGGGGATTGAGGTAGTTGATGTGCTGAATGTTTTGGGCTCTTAGCCGCTTTATGCATAATTGCCTCGGTCAGTTGGTTCATTGACTATTTGTTGAATGGCTGTCCAGTATATGAATCTTAAGGTGAAAAGAATATAACTGAACTTGTACTTAAACTGATAGTTAAAAGTGTCCAAACATTTATCATGACACTATCACTCTTCCTTTTTCATTTCCCTTTTTTGCTTCCTCTCCTCCTGTTCTGTCTTCTTCTGGCCTCATTCTAAACTCGTTGTATCAAAACCATTCATATCACAAAAAATTAACTGTATGTAATTATTATCAATTATAAATTTAAAATAATCATGTATAGATATGGAAAAGAACTAAAATGAAACAAAAATATTTTCTTTGTAAGCGATGTTTTGATTCTGAATCTGAGTCTGACATAAGTGATGGTACACAGATCTTTGTGGATTAGTTTTGTCTCATGATGCAAATGTACATATTTTGAAATCATTAATTTCTCATCTGGTAAACAAGACAAGATTAATTCATGTGATACTAAACTACCACTGTTTTTCGACGATTTTCTGTGTGTAGGGCATGCAGGGACTGATTGGCATATCATTATACCTGGCGCCATGTTTTAGAGCTTATCTTCAACACTTTGATAAAACTTGGCTAGTTTGTCCTCATCATTCTGTCCTATCTGTATCTGTAGAATATAACGTAACAATGATGATGGAAGTCATTTTGTTCTCTTCTCATTGAGAAGTGATAAGGACAAAAATAAACTATATAATTCTAGGAAAAGTGAAAAAACAGTTTTTCACTTTTCCTAGAATTATATTTTTTAAAATTGGATGTTGTGAACTGTCATAAACTGCAACTATTAGTTATTTGGCCATTCATTTACATTATGATGTCTTTTAAATGATAGTACTTGAATTTAAGTGCTTTGATGTTTGTTTGCAATTTGGAGGGTTTGAGAGATTATTGGTTTATTTTATTGAGTTGTATACCCGTCTCTAGATGTTACATGGAAATCCACATAATTTACACGGCTTTCCATGTAAATACTTTCCGCGGAGTATTGGGACCTTTTTTCCATCAACTTATATTGTGATAAAAAAAAGAATTCCCGGCATTTCATGGAAATCCATGCAGTGCCGTGTATTTCCACGGCATTCCATGTATTTCCGCGGCATTCCATGTTTTTCCACGGCATGCCGTGGAAATTGCATGGATTTCCATGGCATGCCATGGAAAAACACGGCACGCCATGGAGTATTGGGACGGATTTACGTGGAAACATAATCATCAACATCACGGCATGCCATGTATTATTGCGACAATTTCCGCGGAAGTCCACGGCGTTTCCATGTGAAAATGCAGTAGCTAGGCTAAAATAAAAACAAAAACAAAATGTAATTATTTACAGCTTATAATTTGGAACCAAAAATCAATATTCCAAACATTGTTTTATGTACAAAAGATATATACACATATTCAAAGTCTCATAATAGTGAGTTTGAATCCCCGCCCTGCCAGTCTCTGTGATGATTGATATACGACTTTGCGTCTCATTATCATTTGTCTCTCACCGCTGTTTCAATTGAAAAAGTTATCAGTTACTTGCAGAGATAGGTGTGCTTGACTACTGGTTAACCTTCCAGGATCCCAGGAAAAAGTGATTAGGTTAACTGATCGTCTGTTAGCCCTCAATGGCAAAAAAAATGACTCTAAACAATGAATGAATGAATGAATAAATGGTGTTTTAAGGCATGTTGACACATAAATAGGTCATTTCGAGTGCGCAAAATTCAATGAATGTGATGACAATAATATGTCAAATAAATATGGTTAAAATATAGGAAAACTATCTACAAATAAATGAATGAAGAAAATGATGAAATCAATATTAAAAAGGTGAGATAATAGTAAAATTAATCAATTAACCAGTCAGCGGGAGTTCAACTAAAATGATTGAAGAGTTCAACTTCTTTAAAAAAAAAAAAAAAAAAAATATTTTATATAATTTTATCAAAAAGGTCAAACATAGTACCGACTATGAAATACTTTTCTCGCATGAGAGTAAATTCTACACAGTCGGTAAGCATGTGCTTTGTAGTAAGCGTTGCAAAACAGGGGTATACATTCTGGAATAGGTTCACGTTTTAAAAGATATGAATGTGTATAGCGTGTATGTCCAATTTTGCATCCCGCTATTAACAACTTCTCGACGAATAGTTTTATTGCTAGAATGCTATTCGCCAATTTTTAAGGTTTTATAAAATGTAACTTATTATTAATGGCAAGATCCCAGGAGGACTGCCATGACCTAAAAATGTCTTTTTGATATATGGTTTAAAATCTGTATAAGGAAGTTTAAAATTGGAAGCCACTAAACAATCAATCAAATCGTAATAAACTGGAAATAACTAGTGTTTTTTTTTTTATATTGTAGTGGCCTTGGTTTTCTTGCTCGATCCTTGTGAAGGCTTGAGCATGTCCCGCATTACAACCCGTACACACTCTATTGGCGTTCCAGGAAATTTCTCCAGTACAATATCTAAAAAAGTAATTTACATAAAAACATTAACAATTTGAAATTTGTCTGGGTATAAAAATAACTTCACGGCTAAGTAACCCTTCAATTCAAGTTATTCATATTACTGTTAGTGTTTGTTGTAAGAAAAGAAACATTAAAACAATGGTTTTTAAACAGCAAGGGGCCTAAACATGTTCAATCTTATTATTATAACACTATATAAAATAGTGACATTATTTTTATTGATTCATACATTTATTTACATCATGTCTAAATAGTTATCGCATTGTGTTTTTATATACATTTTTGCATGTTTGTTCCAGTATTTCTCCTTTGTTCTTGCAGATGACATAATTCTTGCACACCTGAATGGCTTTCGGTTAGTCTGTGCTTTTTAACTTCCCAATTTGGAAATTATTGCACAGAAGAATCAATGATTTGGCTCTGGTACAAAACATTATAGCAAATTTCTCTTCTAACTGCAATTGATACTGCACACTCGGGGACACACCCTCGTGATAAATTGCATCTTCTCCAGAAATAATGCTATAAATATTACCTAGATCTTCCTATTTAAATGAAAAAATGAGAGGTGCTTCCATCTTCAAAACTGACTCCCAAAATTATAACCGAAATGTGGCACCTGATAACAAACTAGAAATGTGTCCATAGGACATGGATGCCCCCACTAGTTACATGAGAACCAGTAATGTTGTTGTTGTATGGTGTTTATCGTCGCTTTCAACAATTTTTCAGTCATATCGCAACGGTGTCTACTTGAGGCAGTAGTCTAAGCGCTGCCACACTGGAGTATCATGCCGCAGACACATGGTATGATACCCCACCCAGTCACATTATACTGACACCGGGCCGACCAGACCTAGAACTATCCTCTAAATGCTGAGCGCCAAGCGAGGAAGCTTCTTGTACCATTTTTCAAGTCTTTGGTATGACCCGGCCAGGGATCGAACCCACGACCTTCCGCATGCGAGGCGGACGCTCTACCTCTAGACCACCGCTGCAGTCTGAACCAGAAATGTATTACGCACAATCGGGGTCTAACATACTGAAACTGGTATACCGATAAATAAGTAACAGCCATGCATCATATTTTGGCAGTCTACTAAAGATTTCACTGACTTACCGTTAAAATGAAGGTATGTAAATGAAAAGTGGAGACAAATAAGTAAGATTTAGTTATACAGTACATTCCGGTTATTTGCATAGCCCATTTGTCAAAAAAATATATGCAATTAACCGGAGTATTCGATTAACCGAAACTGAACATTTTGCATTATTCAGTGATGCACATTTCTACTTTTGTTTTACTGTTCTGTTAATACTTACATAGACACTCCATAAAAGCAAGTTAATTCTACATTATATGTTGGAAATGATTACTAGTGTGCGTATTTGTGCATTTTTGTACAGTATCTACTCAGTATTTATGCGTAAGTATTTGTTTTCTCCGTAACTCTGTCGGTACATAACTTTCATTTTCTTTCTGTCAGTTCGTCTCTCAGCTATTTATAGCTATGACATAACCTGCGCTATGCGGCTGCGCGTACTTTGCATGTAGCATCGGTTCCGGCTTCATAAATGAAAATATTATACCGGTTAGTGCAAATGAGAACCAGTTTATTGCCTAGCAACCGTGAGTCGAAAAGAGAGTAGATGCAATTTATTGCATTTTTTAATAAGACAAGCAGCTCTACCGGTAAGAGGAAGACGGACACCGCATGCTAGAGTGAGTCGGAGAAAACTTCAAATGCCATGTTCTGATTGGTATACCCGCACACATCCCCAAGTTCACAGTTTGCAAGCGATTGACAAGTCTGTGAAATAGGTCAACTGACCAGTCAGGCGTAATTAGCACCTGCTGTGATTTAGTTTGTCACAATTTGCCTCAGGCTTACGTCAATCAATTAGCAGTTGAAAATTACACTTTTAGTATGCAATTAGCCAGATTTTCGTTATGCAATTAACCGGAATTTGACAAAAACCTATGAGATTATACGGGTTTGTTTTACATGCAAAAGAATACGAATGGTTTTGTGTTTCAAAACTTTATGCAATTAACCGAAATATGCGATTAACCGATATGCGATTAAACGGAATCGACTGTACTCATAAATGTAATAGTAAATTTACATTTTTATGGATGAACCTTAGTATAATAATGGATGGACAATTCTCAGTAGACAATCAGTGAAAAGGATAAGAAAGAAGTCCGGCAAAATTTGTAGGTTTATTTTAATGATAAATTGATATGTTTGGCAGACCACTAAAAAGTAGCGGTAGACCGCTAAACTTAGGTGGTGTATCAGTTTTTATTTATCGGTATACCAGTTTCCGTATTTTAGACAGCAATCATGTGCCATAGAAATGAGTATCCTTCAATTGATATTTTGTGGATTGAATATACAGACTGTTACAACAATAAACCCTTTATAAAGACCTTTCCTTTGAGATACAGATCTGGGTCTTGCGGGTGACACATCGTCTCAATGTGGTAAACACTTGTGCCAGGTTATTTCAAAATCCCATCATGCATGACAAAGTTACAGTCTGGGCACGCCCATCAGTACACTATGGGCATATATCCAGGATCCATGAAGTTTGACCTCTAAGTGTGACCTTGACCATTGAGATATATGGATCTGAGTCTTGTGCGCGACACATCGTCTCCATGTGGTGATCATTTGTGCCAAATTATTTTGATATCCCACAATGCCTGACAAAGTTATGAATCGGACACTAATCCATGCAGGATACAATGAAGTTTGATCTCTGTGACCTTGACCTTTGAGATATGGATCTTGGTCTTGCGCATGACACATCGTCTCCATGTGGTGATCATTTGTGCCAAATTATTTTGATATCCCACAATGTCTGACAAAGTTATGGATTGGATACAAATTCCCGAACACACACACACACACGGAATGGGTTAAGGCTAAATAAAATGATATGTCTGGTTCAGGTTACCCAACCGAACCTATTTTTTTCCTCCGTGTCTAAACTTTTTTTTCGAAATTTTCAAAGTATGAAGTTGAATGAGTACGAAATGTATAATGTGCAAAAAATAAACCAATGCTGTGTATAAACCATCGAACCGTTTTTTTTTCTTGTTACTTGTATATTTCACTGCACTATCCTCATAACGAGGAATGAAGTTAAGCCGGGAGAAGTAAGAGCTGTCTCGCTTTTCCGGAAGGGGTCTAGGTCACTGCACGGTCATTCAGAAGGTGGTGAGGTAAGACATGTAACATGGCGAGTACTTTGGCAATCACAATTGACCATGTCGACATCTGAAGGCCGAGCAGAGTTACATGGCCACAATACCACACAGCTGGCGATTTCATAAGGTGTTGGGATCAAAACACCCACCAGCAAGCAAAAAATTATATAACCCACTGCGTCTTTAGCAACATATTCGCGAATCAATCGGACAATTAAGCAGTTCGAGAAAGCAATAATTTATATATAATACTACATCAAAAGAATTGCAAGCTAAAGGTGAAAAACAAATAATAGATGGATATACATGATACTCGCCTTTAATTGGACAGTTAATACAGGATATTTAGTTTCATAACCGAATACAGGCTTTTCAAAAAAAAAAAAAAAATAAATAAATAAAAAAAAAATATGCTGACCGACCGACCCTAATTTTCTAGACCACGTAACCTGAACCAGACATGTAATTTTATTTGGCCTAACACTATATGCCAGCTTGCCATTTTCATGGCTGGGGCATAAAAATGAAATGAATAAAACATTTCTTTGGTAAAAAGAATATTGAAGAAAAATAACAAACCCTCTACTAGCTTGAGTTTAGAACGATCTTCAATGGCAGGCCGCTGCACTCCAGTGTTGCTGGGCTTTCCAGTGAGACTCCTTCCAGCTCTCTCCTCTTCTGTGAAGACCATTCGAAATAGTTTTGTAGTGGCCTTTCTATAATCACCACATAACGAACTTTCAGCCACAACTTGACTCTGTGGGGTCCGGAAAATAAATAAATCAATAAAGTGAATATATGTTTAAAAAAGAATAGGAAAGATGGGAAAAAAAGTGTGGGGTTTTGGGTACACAGACGATTGGTCTGTTTGTTTGTCATTATACTCATCTCGTGATGGTGAATAAATGTTCAAAGCTAGAAAATGTTGACCTCACAATAAATGCTACATGGAAGGAAGTGCGATTGTGTACGGTAGATTTGGTAGTGGCCAACAAAATTTCATGAAACGAAAACAATGTACATGCAAGAGGCTATCAGATTGTTTTGTCAAAAAGAACATTGTATGCGAATTTAAGCGTGTATGTATCTTTCAAAGGTACAAGGTTAAAATAGAAAATTATGTTACTGAGGGCAACCTATTGGGAACAAGGGTATGCGGAGTTCCTGCCAAATCAGGTGACCTGCAGTAATTATCATTTTACATTCTGAACCGTTGATAAATATGTTTTCTTGCTTATCTTTTAATTTCATTAATGTGTGCATCTGAACGCTGCAATTCAACGATTTATTATCTGGCGCCAGTGGGATTTCACGTTGTGTTAGTTGCATTGCTGAGCAAATGCTGCAAATGGAAATCAAAACTGTGGCAAACTATCTGGTATGCAAGAAAAATTTATCCTGTGATTGAAAAAGGATGATGATGAAACGTTTTGATCTTTTTCACACAAGTGAATGTAATCAAGAGACCCAAGAGGGCCTGAATCGCTCTACTTGCCACAAATAGACGGACAACTGTGCAAGTTTGGTTAAGATTCAATGAAAAATCAGGGTGCTATTGTGTCTGCAACATTTTCCCTATATAACTCTTATGTAAAACAGTAACCCCTGTGGCGGCCCCAAATTTGGGGACCGGACTACAACAAACTTTTAAGGGGACCTCCATGCAATACTAAATTTAAAATTTCTAAGGTTTAAGCCTCAAACTTCTAGAAAATATTTTTCAAAGTTTTGCTTAAAATGTGCTTATAAGCCCTGTGGCGGGGGCATTTGTGGTCGAATCACACTGATTCAATAACCTGTCTAAGATCTTGCGGTTATATAACTGCTGTGCAAGTTTGGTTCAGATTCAATGAAAAATGGGGGTGCTATCACGTTAACAACATTTTCCCTCTATAACTCTATGTAAAACAGTGAACCCCTGTTGTGGACCCAAATTCAACAGAGCTTTTAGGGGGCCTCCATGCATTGCTACATGTAAACTATCTAAGGTCTAGGCCTTGAACTTTCAGAGAAACTGTTTTTTAAATTTTCACTTAAAATGTGTTATGATCCCTGTGGCGGTTGCATTTGTGGTAGAATCACACTTGTCCGAGACCTTGTGGTTATATAACTGCTGTGCAAGTTTAGTTAAGATTCAATGGAAAATGGGGGTGCTATTGCGTTAACAAGAAAAGGGTTAACAGACGGACGGAAGGACAACGGACAATTTACCATGGCATATTTTGCTCCGCTGGCCTTTGGCCAGTAGAGCTAAAAACTGATATAATAACGAAACTCCTCCACTGATTGTTATTCAGACTTGATACATACCTTAATGTATCCATTGTAGGTACGTTCTTCAGCATCTGTACAACTGCCTTCTGTTGTAATTGCTACCTATATTAAAAATAAAAAAACTTTGATACATATGGAAACATGGTATATATATAATAAACGATTTATAACAAATTGTCATTTACAACAGATTGCGCCTTATTATGCTAGTGTTGACGTTTGATACAATAAAAACATTTTTAGTCAAACAAAAGGCAGTGAATCTGGGAATGGTACGGTCAAATTGGGAAAACCATGCTTTTATATATTTGGAAAAAATGTGCGATTTTTTTATCAATATAATAATTAGCTGTGTTTTTTGTAAACAAGCTAAACTTTATACTGTGGTGATGTCCTCTGATTCGATATTGGAAATTTCCTTTGTCAACTAGAAAACAAAAATGGCATCTTCGATTCAGAACTGCTCAAGTTTGTGCTTTCACTTTTATAAGGAAAAAAATGGCCGAAAGGTATCACATGGTAATGGTATGCACCTAAGCGCAGTTTCTATTGATGTGTTTACTGACATGATTTTATAGAAATATTTATAATTTAAACCTGAATACCTGAGAACCCTGTGCTGCAGCTATGGACGGTTTGTTTGTTGCGAGTACAGGTGGCGAAAAAGCTGAATCTGTGTGAGCCTGAATGGAATAGCTGCCTGTAAACTGGTTTGGTGATGCAAATTGATTAGCAGATGCAAACTGGTCGGACCTCTGATTTTGAAGCTGCATGAATTGGGACTTGAATTTCTGCAATATAAGACACATCTCAACTGCTGTTTACTTTCATTCTGATTGTTTATATAAAAATCAAAGTTCAGTATATATATATATACTATATATATGGACCACATCGCAGCAAAAACTGTCTTAATGAAAATATATTTAATTTTGACTTAGAGTTTTTTTCATGTTTATTTAAAGTAATTATTCCCGTCCAAGAGAATTTGGTAACACATGATGGAATACAAAGTTGTTTGTTGGAGAACACAGAATTTATTTGATTAACAATAAACATGATTTATCGCATAATTTGCAACAGGGAATGAGCCACACAAGAATGGCAATACTGCCAGATTATAAAATATACAGCAGTAAACCTAAGTATTTTTGGCGATCAAAAAAGGTAAGTACACATACCTCCATTTCATGCCACAGTGTACTGACTGTATTTTCCAAGTGGTATACCCTGGTAAATAATTGGCCATTTTCAGCGCTTAACCGTTCGACATCCTTGTTTGAATAATTTGGTGTTCTGGATTTTGGGGTGTCTTTGTTGGTTAGTGTTCTGGATTTTGGGGTAAGGCCAGTTTCAGCAACAATAGCTAGACTTTCAGCTATAATTAGAGACGAAGTTGGGGTGTCCTCTTTCATGTTGCATGGTGTTCCAGATTTGGGGGTAAGGTCTGTTTCATCAACAATAGCTAGACTTCTGGATATAGTCTGTGACGAGTCCAACCTTATGAAAAAACAAAAAACAAACTTAAAACCATAATAATATGATCAAAACAAGGCTTAACAACAATACTCTTTATGCAGATTGATATTTTGTTTTACGCCTTTTTTAACCTTTTTCTTTTTCAATGTTCAGTAATTTTAACAGTGAAGACATTTATTCCGCTCACACCTTTCATGGGCAGCCCAAATCAGGTTGGCCAACTCAAAAGGTTTAACCAATACTAAAGGTTCATTTTCTGACATGTAACTGACAACTTCCCTAGATTGGGGCAAATGGCCTTAGAAATAATTTCATGACCAATCTCCTGAGAATGTGGCTGGACTGGGGATCGAACCCACAACTTCTGGATCTAGAGGTGAGTGTACTATTCACTATGCTAGCACACCAGACTTCAAATTCATGTTTGAAATAAAGATGTCAATAACAATATTTACCCTTCACTCTCTGTATCCTTTGATTTTTTCGTCTTTGACAATTCATCAGTGATAGATTGGAGATCAGCAAATGCCTTTTCTTCAGCAGCAGACTGCAAATTCTTCTGTTCATAGAAAAAGTAATGTTTTGTTTTCAAAAGCAAAATCATTATAACGAAAAAATTCTTTCTCATTTCACAAACGCAGGCGCTATCTTCATATTTGTTTGGGATATTTTAAATTTAATTACGGTATGCATTAATTTACAAGCAACTTATATAAGAAAAAGACAATATTTTATTAGTTCGAAAAGCTCAGACTTGTACCTCGGAGTTCCTGGTGCTCTCCAAAGGCAAAGATAGTTTCCTCTTGGCTCCCGTCTTTGACTTGGCCACAGCAGGATTCCGTACGCCATCAATGCTGTCATTTTGAATTTTGTGGGCTGCTTTCTTCACGGGTGACTTTCTGGCTTTGGATTCTTGCTCGGTTTCAGTTCCTCTCTGCTAAGAGGAGATTACTATCGATTGCAATGCATCATCAAATGAACAATTTTTAAAGGATCTGGTCAGCATTTTGACATGTTTGAGCTAAAAAGAACTAGGAAAATTAATCATATTTTATCATTTTCATTCATATTGTACTATTTAACTCTACCAGCTCAGTGTTACTGAAAAGGGCTTCAGCTCGTCAGATTCACATCTACATTTACGGTATAGGCCTACTTCTAATAATTGATGCCGATTTATAACTGGAAGGGTACGATTACTTCTTAAATTTGTAATCATTTAATTGAATAATTCTGGAGGATTTAAAATATGAAGCTTGATAATTTAAATTCTTAAATAATAACTAAATAATTTAATTTCTGTCCTAAATTTTTTATCTTACTTTTCTCAATTCCTGTACTATTGCAAGATCTCCAACAAGCTGAGTAAAAGCTGAACCTTTCAACACTTGCATCATATTCTTTTTATCATGTTCATCTGAAAAACAAATAGGAACATTTGTCAGTGAAATGGTTCACACATATATAGGTCTGATTTTATAGAAGTTACCCACTAAACACATGTAAAAAATGATGGGACAGGGATATGCTGTGGTTCCGTGGCAGAAATTTCAGACTCCTGATCCTGCTGAAGCAATGGAAGGACGATGGCCCCAGATGGGGACAGTTAGAAATAATAGTGTGTCTGAAAGACTCGATTCTTAATAGACATAGGTGTACCGGCTGGGTCCTTAGGACCAGCGAGTTGTATGGCTATACTCCATTAGAATGCCTCTGAATGGCTAATGCCTAGCTCTAGTAAGTTAAAGAAGAAAGGAGTGTTACGTGGGGTCATTGTAATGGGTGCCACTAGTTCAGTTTGTGGAGCATCTTACTTGCAAGCAGGTCCGAACCCAATGAGCCCCGTGTTGGGTACTAGAGCTGTTTAATTGCAGTCAGAACTTTACAAACGAAGCAGCCTCCACCTTTTTAAAATGTGTGGTTATATTTGAATCCCAAATCTATAACTGACGGATAAAGACAAACAAAAATTCAATTTCATATGGTACAAAAAAAAAAAATCATGTAACATTAACAATCAGAGTAATTCTTTTCTTACCACCAATCATCCCGATAACAGCTTCAAAAACGCCATGAGAACCACATCGGGCGGACACTACGTCGCCAATTTTGTAATCCGTGTACTCCTTTCTCGGTGCAACGACTGAAGACATGGCAAGAACACTGCCCACGATCGGCGTGTCATAAACCCATATACAAAGAGCATACAATGTGGAAGATGTTGCCATTTTCCAATTATTTTCTATGTTATCCGCAAATATTTCAAAAACTGCAACCGTTTTGAAATGACCTCATATATTTACACCGGATGCTGGCCAGTCACGTGATACCGCCCGGGGCACTGCTTCGAAGCGCCTTAGTGGGGGGGTATTTATTGTAAACGCGTGTATACTACTTTCTTTTTGGTATACAATCATTTTTTTAATTTTTTTTTAATTATTCAACATTTTCATGTATACTTCCATTTCAGTTTCTAATTTATTTTTTGTAAATTCTTGTTTTTAACTTAATACGATACTAATTATTCCCCTGTACTGGCGCCTCCTTGCAGGATGCCGCAAGATAATTGCTTGCAGCGAACTCTGCAATTTAGCACCTGTGGACATTCTCGTCAGTTTGCATTTTTATTTGTGTTAGAAAACTTGGTAATTTCTTTCAGTTTTACTTTCTGTTCGGGTCGCTATTGCATTAAATGAAAATTAGTTTAGATATCATTTATATATATATTTTTTAAAAAAAATGGCACTTTGGGTTGACACGTGACATCATTTACCCGGCGAAGCAGCTGCAGAATGTAAATAAACAACGAGAGTTTTTATCCTAAAACAAAATATGGCGGATGCTATGGACAGGTAATGATTTGTTTTGCTTTCATATAGCATTTTTTTTTCGTGTGTAACCTTTATTTTAACAAACAATCTAGTATAAATAATGAAGCTTGAAGATGTTTTACAATTATCAGCTGATTCTCTGACGATTTACGGAGGTTTCGTCACACTACAAATTCGTCATACTTATTTTGCTGTATGTTTCGTCACGCTACAAGACAAACATAATGTAAACCAAAATCATGAAAACAGTCCACAAAATCCCACTATACCTAAAAAACATAATACTAAAAAACTATACATTATTACTACATTCAGAACAAGACTCGGCCAGTGTAGCTCCTCTGAAAAAGGACATCTGCTACCCGAATGATACTAAGAAGGCGACAGTACTGAATGAACAGTTTCAATCAGTATCTAGCCAAAGGTCACCACTGTCCCTGAAATCTCTCTGTAATATGAAGCTCCAGAATCTAAGCAATCAAAGTTTCAACTTCCCCAGGAACGTAAGGCAGCACACAATAAAATGCCTGACATAGAGATTGCAACAAAGGGTATAGAAAAATTGTTAATAAACCTAACCCCCCTAAAAGCTGCAGGCCCAGACCAAATATTTAGACCGATCTTATTGAAAAATCTCGCCAAAGAGATTTCACCAATCCTAAAGAAGAGTTTCCAGAAATCAGTTAAAAATGGAGAATTGTTACCCTTGATATGGATTTAAACTGCCATTATGTAGCCCCAGCATACAGTAAAGGCGATAAGTCAAATGCTGCAAACTGTCATCCAATCTACCTTACTTGTGTTTAATGTAAAACCCTTGAACATGTTGTCGCCTCCTCTATTATGAAACATTTCACCAATATTGAAATCTTTTATGATCTCCGACATGGTTTTAAAGAAAAAAAGCTCCTTATAAACCTGAGGCAAGTGCGCTGACCTCTAGACCATCGTCCCGCTTATATTATAGCCTATTACAGTTTTATACACACTTGTTTACTATTTGTACACTTGTTAAACTTAGTCGGTAAAAATCTCAGTAGAGTTTTCCTGGCTACTTGAAATAAAACTATATTATCTAATTGTACTCTTGGCTACTCGAAATATAACTATCTTATCTAATTGAAATCCGGATCAACTTGGCCCGAAACCAACCCGGCCAACTGGGCAACTTGGCCCAAAACTACTCAGTGTAATCCGGAACAAATAGACCAAAACCACTTGGCGATGTCCTCTTAGATTGGATAAATATCCTTGTCAGTTGCGAAAAAATATACTAGTTTCAATTGGTAATGGTACCGGTAAAACGGTACTTTACCGGTAAAAAATGGAGAAAAAAAAATCACTGATGACAATACATTAAAATAAGTTGTAATACTAATAACTTGCTTCACGATTGTTGTAAAATAAATTTTGTTTCAATTAAACCATTTCTTACTTTCAGTTTGAATGAAAAAGATTTAATGGACTGTCGGAAGTCAGCAAATGAGTGGGTATGTCCTGTTGAGGTTTGCAGTCGAGTTCTGAGCAGAAAACAAACATTGAAGACACACTTATCTTGTGTACATGATATTTACTGTAAGTAGTCTATACTTCATGTATCGATTGTGTCATTTTCATGTAAAATTAGGTCATTTCAGAAGTCTGACAAAGTGGTTAATAACACTCTTTATTACTGCTAGTTCTTATTTAATGAATTGTCAGCAGTTTGAATAATGTTTTAAGGTATGAAAAGTTAGCCTTCAATATTGAGACTCACTAAAGTACAAAATGGTAAATACAATAATATATTTTATTATAAAAAGTTAATCCATCGCACAAGCACAGAAAATGTATGAATGCAATAACCAGAGCCATAAATAAGATGCATATCTGTGTAAAAAACTGTGGTATCTATATTTCCAGTTTCAAATGCTAAGAAATCAATGAAAATATTTGGGAATATACATACTGTTTTATTGTCACACTTGCATTTAAATCACGATTGTTTTTGTAAATTCTAGTTGTAATTTTTATTTTCTACGTATTGACCGGATGTAAAAGACCAGGGTCATTTAATATATATGTGAGCAATGTCGGTATGAAAATGTTTTTGACTTTGAAAAAGTGTAAACTTTATTAAAAATTTTACATCGTACTTGTTACATGAAAAAGTCTAATTTAAAAGTCTTTAATTTGATGAGTTTTTAGTCATGACTTTACAAATTACAGATTTTCACTCATTAGCTTAAAATTCATGAGTGAAAAAATACATGTTCTCATTTACTCATGAGTTGATTTTTTTGTGAGTAAAACCCCCCAATGGCTGAAAAATTATCTATGGCTATGAATAACTAATACATGTATTATTTATAGATTATTATTAAATATGATGCAGATGCAGTGATATTTATTAAAATCTTTTTTGACATTTCAGCTGAAGTTCCTTCCAAACGATACAAACTGTATGAATCCGACTCATCCGCCTCAATGCCTCGGAGTACATACTATCGTAAAAGGTAATTAGAAATAATGAAAATCCAAACGAGTTTCATCCTCCAAATAATATTAAGGGAGTTTTTCTTCCATCAAATTTTACAACATCCAACCTTTGTATTTATAGGTCAGTTGTATCTCAAATATGGCAGCATGAAATACATGTGTTTTCTTGTGCTATATGGAGAATTAATGGCCACATAGCCCATAAATTTATGAGCCACATCGCAGCAAAACCTGTCTTAGTGACGTTGTTTCTGACATCTGGAATTCTTGCTTTAAAGTGACATCATAATTATTCCAGTGTCACTTACAATGAAAGAGTAAAACATGACATCAAAGAAAAGCTCGTGATTTAAAAAGTAATATTGTGTCGTATGAAAACGTGTTTTACATTTTCTTGAATGGGAATAATTATTAAACATGAAAAAATGGAATATATTGTCATTAAGACAGGTTTTGATGCGACGCGTCCTTTTTAAGTAAATATTATATCTGAAGGTTAATTAAAACAATAACAGTGATTTTATTTTTTGCGACGGAAATCTCATTGCTTAATGTAAAAATGCAGTTGCCCACCTTTAAACCCAAAACAAACAAAAACTATAAATGCTCATCTTGTCACCGAATCTGTTTGTTTTTTTTTTTAGTATATATATATATATATATATATATATATATATATATATATATTTATTTTACAGGAAAAATGACAATGGAGGTAAAGAAACAGAAGAAGACGAAGGACATATTACTTTTCTGGGAGACCAAATACCCTGTCTTGAATCACAAACTGAAGGGATTGATCATGAAGAAGTGTCGGATGATTTGTTAAGTGATATGGACATGTCGAGTGACACTAGTGATAATTCAGAATTATGCTCTTCAGAAAGTTCTGACAGTTCAGATACTGAATGTGTAGGTAACAGTACTCCAATCCCTTCAAAGGATGTATCTAACAATGCCCCGTTATATGTCGTACAATCATCTAGTGGTGAAATTTATTCTGCTAAGATTTCTCAGGACGAACATGTTATGGCTGTTGCTGCATATGCATCAAGACATAATTTATCTGACACAGCAATAAAACATCTTACTGAACTTATTGGTCTTCATTTACCAGAAAACAATCTGCTCAATAGTGATGTAGATAAATTTAAGGAGAAATGTGGCTTTACTAGTACTTTCATGAAGTACTTCTCATTTTGCCGAGTTTGCAATGGTGTATTTAATGATGGAAATAACAGGTGCTCAACCCCAAATTGTAATGGCCAGAGATTTGCCAAAAAAACACAAAGCTACTTCGCAACTGGAAATTTGGATGTTCAGTTAAAAGAAGTTCTTACCAGAGATGGTGTTTGGGATTCAATCCAGGAGGTGTTTGACCGAGTTCAGCCATCTACAATAACAGACATAACTGATGGAGCTGAATATAGGAAATTGAAACAGGAGGGGGGGTTCTTAAATAACAGAAGCAACATAAGTTTAACTATGTTTACTGATGGTATCCTTCTCTTTAAAAGTTCTGGAGTTTCCTTGTGGCCAGTGTATCTCCTCATAAATGAAATTCCCAGAACTGAAAGATTTCTTAGAAAAAACATGATATTGTGGGGAATTTGGCAGGGATCTGGAAAACCAAATATGACTATTTTTCTGAATCCGCTTGTGCAAGACCTTCAGAAAATCTATCATGAGGGAATAACATTGCCAATATCAGGGGTGAATACAGTTTGTAAGGCAGCTATGGTTGTTGCAACAATGGACTTGCAAGCAAGGTCTTCTGTTCTTAACATGACACAGCATAATGGTGAACATTCTTGTGTATACTGTATGCACCCAGGGAAGGTTGTGAAATCTGGGAAAGGCCATTGTCGTTGCTTTCCCTATACAGAGGAACCCCTTATCTTGAGGACTGCTGAAGAAATATGTAGAGATGGCAAAGATGCCCAAAGACTGAAGAAAAGAGTAAATGGATTTACTGGAGAAAGTGTCCTGAATTATCTACCTAATTTCACACTAAACAACAACATAGTTGTTGACTACATGCATGGTTTGCTGCTTGGTATTGCTAAAAAGTTTCTAGTCACTGTGGTTTGATGTGAAATATGTTAATCAGCCATATTTTATTGGAAACCGGATAAATGAAGTGGACAAGACATTGAAGTCAATTACACCACCATATCTTATCAAGCGGTTACCACGCAAGCTGACGAATACAATGCATCACTGGAAAGCTTCAGAGTTACGTTCTTGGATTCTCTTCTATGCTCTGCCATCTTTACATGGAATATTGCCAGAATTGTACTTGATACACTTAAGCACCCTAGTAGAAGCAGCGTATCTTCTTCTTGGAGAAGGCATCACAGAAGATGATATCAGAAGAGCAGATCTGTTACTGACCACTTTTGTGAAAACCATGGAAAGGCTTTACACATTAAATGTTGTTGGTCTCAACGTACATAATCTCCTCCACTTGACCGATTGTGTTAGAAAATGGGGACCAATGTGGGCTTGGTCGTGTTTCAGTTTCGAATCCTTTAATGGCGAAATTAAAAAAAGTGTCCATGGAACTGGAAATGTATGCAGACAAATATTCTGGGCACTCCAGGCCCAAAAAAGGGTTGAAAATGTATCCTCCCAGCCACTAAGAGACAATATGAAAGAATTTTTCTCTTCAGTATATGAAGGAAAACCAAGCAGTGAGAAAGTATTGTCAGCATACCAGTGTTTGGTAAAAAAGACAACTCCACTTCCAGAAAATTTTGTCTTTGCTGATGAAATTAGAGCAAAACTCATTGACTTGGTTGAATGTGACGATGCATCCCTGTTCCTGAAAGCTGGAAAGATTGTTCGCAATGGTTTTATCATCTACAGCAAGTTATGTACTAAAGTGAAGAAAAGGAACTCGTACACAGTAACAATCAATTCAGTTGAAAACAGCTTTGAAGTAGAGTACTTCCTTGTACACAAACCTACCCTACATGTATTGGCAGTTGGACGAAAATTGGTATGCAGTGGCGGAGTTCTCCCTTCAAATGCACTTCATATTCAGCGAATGCGTTATTTTAGGTAAGCACAAATACTAACTGAAGTATATTTTTACTGAGCTTTTCACTGTAAATTATATAACAAGGCCAAATAATTTTATTCAGGCTCTTTCCAGTGGTGAAAAATCCATGAGGTTATGGATTACTTCGAGGTGAGCAAAGAAGAATGCTGTCCGATAATATGATAGTCGTTCATTTTTGAACTTTCATTTCTCAAAATGAATTAGGCATTAAGTAATTAAATTAGTACATTAAATAAATATCGCTTAATGCATGCAGCAATTTTAAAAGGAATAATTGTTATATTCACAGAAATATTGTACAGAAAACTGGCTAGTGTTTAGCCTTTCTCAGTTTCAGTTGCTATTTTGAATTAAAACTTGGTGTACATAGTTACAATTGCTAAGGGGGCGGAGCTTATCTTATTGTTTCGTAGCATCGGATGATTTGAACCAAACATTAATTGAAGAAGGCCGCATTTCAATTTAATTTCTGCACAGTTCAATTGAAATGTAATTCAATGTTTTCGTGTTTTGTTTCAGTGATGAACTGACTGTAGAAAGAGCATTATCACTACAAGATATTCTTGTCAGCTTCCAAGTGAATGGATCGAAGTTTGTGTCATTGTTGCCAAACAATGTAGAAGGAGATTAAGCAGATAACAGTGCTTTAATAACAAGTTAACTATGACATGCTTAACAGATTGGGTAAACTTTAACTGGCCAGGGTGAAATGCACATAGTTTAACATGTATGACTGTTTTCCGAGACTTTGAAAGCATATAATGCTGCAATTCTAAGTACATATATATATTATATATGTACCTGAAACCTATGACAATACATGGAACAATCAAGATTGTCGTAAATTGAAGACGGGGCATTTAAGAATAATTTATTAAGTAACATTTCTATATTGATCATGCATGATGTGTATAGTGAAAACTTTTTATCACCCGCCTTTGGCGGAGGGATATAGATTTAATGTGGTCTGTCTGGCTGTAAGTCTGTCCGTCACACTTCGAATCTTCAGCTAATAATTCTGATATTTTGGAATGAATTTGAAAATAACTTGGCACAAATGTTTAACCTTACAATACAGATTCTGCAAGGTCAAGATCACAGCTCAAGGTCAAAAGTCACAAAAATTAGCAATTTCTCACAATCCTTCAATATTTGGAGTACTTGCAAGTGGATTTCAAAATAGCTTAGCAAACTTGTTTTAGGCCATAGTTAGGGTGCAAGCCACACTTTGTTATCAAGTCTCATAACTCTGACATGTAAATTAGCAAAATGATGCCCCTTTTTCTACTTGGAAAATTCAGTTTAATGTACATGTCTCTGTAGCTACTATAGGTATTGCTTTGAAATTTTGCACATATTTTACAGGTCATTAGATGAGCTTTCTGATCAAGTCCCATAACTCTGACATGTAAATTAGCAAATTTATGCCCCTTTTTTAACTTAGAAAATTCAGGTATTACTTTGAAATTTACAGCTGTGTTTCTCCAAGGTGTGATCCACGGGTGTGTTCGAGTGGTTTATTGAATCCAGAGTTATTTGCCTTTAATTTGTTAAAAATTGCTCTTTTTTTTTTGTCTGGCCATATTTTTATTTACTGGGTAGATGGAGTTTATTAAAACTTGTAATATTAATCACCATACTGTGACACATTTCATTGAGTTAATGCTTATATTACATAACCAGCACCCATCAGTGTCGGACATATTTATTATTGTATAATAGGCATTTTGTTTTGTATTAGGTCATCGACACCTTTCCCATAAATAGTCATATATCACAGTGCTTTTTCCATGACTGTCCTCATCCTTCAACAACATACCTCTTCTTTAACTACTTGCCTTACTCAGCAGTGGATATAAATTCACTGAATTAGCTTGTTTAATTTATAATTGTTTAATTTTTTGTACTTTCATTTGTAACTTATAAATATTTTCTTTTAACTTAAGTGTTCACATTTCTTTTAAGTTGATGCTTTTTTTTTTTTTGCAAAAGTCCAACCTTTTCCATAAAATTTTCTAAGTTGTCAGTTTCCATTGATTTCCATCCTACAAAAAGTTTAAGTTTTTTTTCCATGTTATTTTCCATCTTAGATTTTGACTAAGTCCAACTTTACACGGCATTATTTTGGTTTTCCATGGAATTCCATGGCAATTTTGAGAGAGTTGGTGGAAATCCACGGCAAATTTTGATGGAAAATATATGGTCATCAGAATTTCCGTGGAATTCCATCAACTGCCGTGTTAATTTCCACGGATTTCCACGGCACTTGTCTAATGAGGATGGCAGATCTAGAGACGGGAAACCGTGCAACTTCTCCTTTTGCCGCAATGTTTTCCACTTTTAGTCATATAGGTTATATATTGAATTATATATAAATAGAGATTTATCTAGTTTATAATTGACAAAATATGTTCAGAATTGCCACAGTAAATGTGTAACTTAGTAAACATTGTATCCTAACACTTTCTGTAGATTGTCCGGTTTCACATAACAAGAATAGAAAGCAATTGATTTTTTAAACCTCATTTATCCCTTTCCCTCATATAGACGCTTTCTGGTGCATAGTGAAAAAAGAATAAATTGCACAAAGCGTGTAATTTTTCTTTTTGCCGCAATGTTTTCCACTTTTAATCATAGGTTATCCATTGAATTATAGTGCTTTATCTAGTTATCGACAAAATATGTCAAGAAACTGAATTGCCCTAATAAATGTGTAACTAAGTAAACATTGACCGCCTCAACACTCACATAACGAGAATAGAAAGAAATTTATTTTTTTAACCTCATGTATCCCTTTCTCTCATAAAGACTCTTTCTGATGCCCCTGCAGCAGACGGCTTTTTGAAAGCATAGTGATGAAAGAAGAAACTGCACAAACCGTGTAATTTCTCCTTTTGACGCAATGTTTTCCACTTTTTGTCACCATTGAATTATAGAAATTTTCTAATTATTGACAAAATATGTTCAAAGTTATCTTCTGCAGAATTGTTGTTTGAGAGAAAGCCCCAATAAATGTGTAACTTAGTAAATATTGTCCCTTATTTCTGCCTAAACACTTTCTGTAGATTGTCCAGTTTGACATAACAACAATAGAAAGTAATTGTTGATGCCCCTGCAGCAGACGGCTTTTTGAAAGAAAAGTGACAAAAGAAGAAATTGCACAAACCGTGCAACTTCTCCTTTTGCCTCAATGTTTTCCACTTTTAGTCATAGGTTATCCATTGAATTATAGAGATCTTCTAGTTATTGACAAAATATGTTCAAAGTTGTCTTCTGCAGAATTGTTGTTTGATGGAAAGTTTGATGGAAAGCCAGGTTAATTAAGGTACAAACTCAAACAATAAATGTGCAACTAAATAACATTGTCCCCTATTTCCGTCTCAGCACTTTTTGCAGATTGTCAAATTTTTTGTTAAAGATTTCCTTCGAAATACCCGTCCTCTTCCTTACTAATCTTTCTAGTTTCCCAAGTTTGATCCAGAGGTGGCCTTGGCGACATATCTTTACACTTCCCGGTTCTTTTTCCTGTTCTTGAGTGATTTTTTAATGTGTCCACTGTAAACATCGCTTTCGCCAACGTAACCGTAACCTCCTGAGCACTATCACTATGCTCAACAAGAGCTAATTCGCTGTCTTCAGCCACTGTTTGCTTTGCGTTTTCGAGTAGTGTCATCCTTTCCTATAGACGACGTATCTTCCTTCTTAAACTTCTGCACTCCTCTTCCCATCTGCAAGGAATTATTCAAACATGCAATAGATTTTCCACACTCCTTACAATTTTAATGAGTACAACCCAAACAAATCTTCATGCAGTTGTATTACCTTGTGATTCCAGTTTCATTTTTACCAATGAATTTGCTACATATTTACGATTTCAGTGACAAGTTTTACATGAAATATTTGTTTATTGTAGTTTTCTGGAGTTTAACACCCCTATGAATAAATTTAGCCTGACCCTCCTTATTGCTTGTTTAGTACATTCACTACATACAAGAGGTCCAAAGGGCCAGTATTGCTCCACGGCCATAAGGCAAAAATTAAATCTCTAAACAGCCCTGCCCCCTTATGACCATGTTTTTTTTCCAACCACCATGGCTTAAAGGAATATTGTAGTGTCACCCACGGAACATTTCATAAAAATTATTTGAAAATCTGCCCGACACTTTTGGAGATCGATTGATTGGGGTTTAATGCCGTTTTTAAATTGTATCACGGCGGCCAGTTCACCTACTCATGCGTTTCCTGGTTTTCTCGCACCAGTACCCCACACAACAAACTTACCAAGCAATTGACTGCTTTTACACATATACCTTTTACGTCCATTGGTGAAAGACAAATGACACATGTCGCATCACATTGACGTTTGTCAAACGTCGGAAAGAAAGTTGGCCGAGGCGGGATTCGATCTCACAACCCCTTGACAGTTTTTGAGAAGAAGATTTTTTAAGTTAACACTAAATTTTTCTTATGGTTGCCATGGAACAAAAAATGTTGAAGGAATTCATAAGAGGACATTGAGAGGATGCGTCCTATGAAGTTTCAATCAAATTGGCCTAGTGGTTATGGAGGAGAAGTTTTTTTAAAGGAAATAGTTAACACGCAACAGACAATTCACAATGACATAAGCTTGACTGGCTTTCAGCCAGTGGAGCTAATAAACCACTCAACGGTTAGTACCACAGACACAGATGTAATGTTCTTCAACTTGCACATGTTTCCCTAAAATTATCAAATTTTCTCTGTATGGACCAATTATATCAACATACTTACCCATCTGTTCTTGTTTCTGTAAACTCCTGTGTCTTGTTTTTTTTTACTACATCTACCTATGAAAAGTAAAACATAATTGTAACCCAGATCCGACTTTCAGACTTGCAGTGTCTTTTTTAGGATTCAAATTCTAGGGTGGATTTTTTATGGTGAAAGTAAATGTCAACATCTTAGAAAATTTAAACAAGAGGGCCTTTCACTCACAGGAATTAAGCAATGTAATGCAATGCAAAACACACCAAGACATTTATTCTGAGTGCAACCTCCATTGTTAACAAGATTTTCCTTCATTTAGCCTAGTGATCTATAATTTTTTACCTGATATGACCCTTATTCCTACATGAAGCAAGAAATGCGGCCTCTAGGGTGTTAACAATATTTTCCTTCAATTTGTCCTAGTGACCTAGTTTTTGACCCAATATGAATACTATTCAAACTTGACCTATATACCAAAAGCTAAAAATGTTAAATAACTTATTCTTCTTTGATTTAATTGCTGTCATTCAATATCAGTATGTTCAGGTGTTATTAATACTGTTCATTTGACTCCTTAAACTGTCATGTTCTTGGTAAATTTGAAAATAAAATACATCCATAGAAAAATATGGGGAAAGTCTCATTTCAGGGTGGATTGCACAATCCCCTCTCCTAGAATAGACACTGCACTGGTAAAAGGAAACAACTGTGAATGTATGTAAATGTATTGTTTAACAGAATAAAATTTTTCAATCTGCCCACCAGTCAGTGTTGAGCTGCAAACGACTGATCTTGAAGAGGATTGTCCTGCATTTTTAGCTGGGATTGGTCCTCTTGTAAGTGATGGCAAAGAGCAAAGCTGGGAAAAGCTGTTGGTGACCTCTGAAAAATCAAGTTTTTATGTTAACTGGCCCATTTCATTTCATCAAGAATTGTTTGCGTTTAAGGTGAGCTGGGAATTTTTTTTTCATTTGAGAATTATTACACAGAAAGTCTCTGTTTTTTCCAGACAAATTTTTTAAACAAGAGCATCGCCCAGAGGTATCTGTCAATTATTTGAAAGGGATTTGGCATTTTTAAGTTGAAATAACTTTAAATACAGTTGAACGGAACCAACAACAACAAGAAGTCTGTGGAACTATATGATGCTTCCCATAAGGGCTTTGTCAAGTGTTAATAGGCATTGTCTGATATAACTACCTTTAACTAGGGATCATACCTGCAAATTAGAAGCATAAATGTACACACGGACATATGAAGTCTAACAAGGGAGATAATTTGAAAATTATTCACTATAAAGTTATGGTTCTTGTATTATGCATTCTTTCTTATGGACAAGTATGTATATTTCAAGTTTCATTGAAATATATTAAGTATTTTTAGATTCATGCTCTTGAAATGCAAACAAAATGTGACAGTCTAACAAGTGAGATATTTGAAAATCATTCACTATTAAGTTATGGTTTTTGTATTATGTACTCTTTGTTATTGATATATGTATGTTTATTTCATGTTTTATTGAAATATATATTCAGTACTTGCTAAAGCGACAACTATATGCTTTCCCGAACTAGTTAGGGGAGCACAATAAATCAGTATTATAGAATTGCAAATAACCTGAATATATGAACTAGTTATGGTAAACTTTGGGGAAGTAGTTTCTTTTTTCAATCAGTAGTTTTGCTTAAAAATCACCAAGGCAGATTAAATGCCTTCATGTCTAGAATACCTTCTTTATCTGCATGTATGACAACAATCTCTTGGTTTGTTGGTATTGCGCTTTCAATGACTGCTCTCTGTTTGGATTCTAGGCTGATGGCAGTTGGTTGAACTTGGATGTTATTGGAGTTGACCAGCATGGATGGTGAGGAACTGGATAAAGTAGCTGGAAAAACATCAAACGATCGATCACAATTTTCATAAGATATGATTAGATGAATTGTCAGTTTTTATGCCCTCCACTCTGGAAAGGGGACATATACATGTGCCCGTCTGTCACAAAATGTGTAGTTGTGCACCTTATATAAAACCCACCTGGGGTATAATTACCTATTTCATCCTCTGGGTCATTTGAAACAATTTTGTGCAGACACAATGACTTCTGTGTACGTTGCAACAAATCTACAGCCTTTGATACTGAAGAACATGACGTGAGCCCATCATCGACGTAAAAGTCTTTATTTACAAAGTTCTGCACGTCTGTTTCAGACCTCTCAACTGCTTTTCTAAGACCAAAGGTAGCAACTGCCGGGGATGGGCTATTCCCAAACACATGCTTACACATCCTGTATTCTACAAGAGGCTTAGATAAGTCATTATCTTGATACCATATGAACCGCAGATAATTCCTGTAACTCTCATCTACTCCAAAGCAATAGAACATCTGCTCTATATCTGCCGCAACTGCTACAACATCACGCCTAAAACGCATCAGAATGCCTAGCAGACTGTTTGTAAGGTTAGGACCTTGAAGGAACACCGAGTTTAAGGACACACCCTCAAACTGAGCCGAGGAATCAAAAACCACTCTAATTTTATCAGGCTTCTTAGGGTGGTATACCCCAAATACTGGCAAGTACCAGCATTCAGCACCTTTTGGTAACCCAGTAGCAATTTCTGCATGACCATTGTCAAACATTTTAACCATGAAATCAATGAAGTGTTGTCTTTTGGTAGGATGCCTATTAAGACTGATCTCAAGAGTTTTGGCCCTTCTTTGTGCTTGAGCTCTATTGTTAGGCAATTTTGATCTGGGTGACTTAAATGGGAGTGGAGCAGTCCACTTACTATTTGGATCAAGTTTAAACTCACAATTCATTATAGACAGAAACTCCCTATCTTCAGCTGACAAAGATGGCTGATCATCTTGGGTGTGTGTAGTGAACACTGAATCATACGTATACATACATGAGTCAGACGCATAATTGCAAGGTTTGTACAATGTAAACCTACCATTATCAACAACATAAGTATTTGTACATTCAGTCTTGTCACTCTCACTTCTATCATACAATACATGTTCATTTACATGGAACTTATTTGGACATGGTGGCAACAGTGAAGCACGTCCATCACCCACAATGAAGGTTTTGTTAACAGAAACATTGACAGGCAAGTGTGAATTGCCGAGGCAAACTTCGCCTACAATAACCCAACCTAAAGGCAAACGCTGTGCGTATGGTGCTCCCCTAGGACCAACACGTTGATCTAGAACATGATGGACATCTGTGATATCCCTACCTAGAAGTAACAGGATCTGAGAACTGTTATCTATTTCGGGTATTACAGTTGCTATGTCAACCAAGTGAGGGTGAGAGACGGCAGCACTAGGTGTAGGAATCTCATTCCTATTACTAGGTATTTCTGAACATTCAAGCAAAGTAGGTAGCTCGTAACTGACATTGCTATCAACACTCTCTATGAAGCTTTACGCCCCTCCTAACTTGAACACCTGAACATGAGGTAAGTGAGTATTCACAAGATTCACCCTTAACATCTAACTGTGTGAAAAGATTTGGCTTTGCTAAAGACCTATTACTTTGTTCATCAAGTATCGCATAGCATGAGACTAAATTGCTAGGATTGTCTTTCTTATATGCTTTAACCAAAACAATTTTGGCACATGACTTTCCATGCCCCTCATCATGACAAACATCAGTACATTTAGAGTCTACATGGTCATTCTTCTGTTGCGAGCTCTGACTGTTCTCCCCACCTTCCTGATTCAGCCTCTGAATGTACATTACAGAATGGTGCTGCTTGCTTGAACACTTAGAACACTCAACTTGCACTCTACACTCTTTGATTGTGTGACCTGGCAGAAAACACTTAAAACACAACTTTTTTTCACTTAGAAATTTTCTTTTCTCTTCCATGGATTTCGACTCGAAGACGCGACAATTCTCTAGGGAATGCGGTGTCTTATGGATTGGACACAGTGATTTCTCGCTCCTAACTGAACTTTGATCAACTTCTGTTTTAGCCGATGATAAGACGGTATTCTGTCGATGAATGAACGAACTAGGTTTGGTTACACTCGAACTTGGCTGACACATATTCACTTCAAAGCAGAAGCTGGGGTCATTCCACACTTTGCTGTACTTTTTCACAAACTCGGCAAACTCACTAAATGGTGGAAAAGTGACGGCGTTCCGTGTCTTGAAGTTGGTGGCATGGGTAACCCATTTTTGTTGGATATCATGGGGTAACTTTGCAATGATCGGATTAACACCTGCTGATGAATTGAAGTATGATAATGTAGTTTCATACTTAGGATCTTCCATGAGTCCTTGTATTTGAGCTAATAGATCAGACAGTTCATACAACTTCACCGGATCTTTCCGTGTTACTTTCGGGAACGAAGACAACTTCTTTGTGGTTTCATTGAAGACATTCTCGGCAGCACCAAATCTTTCATCGAGACGATTCCATATCTGACAAAGTCCCCCATCTGGATTATAAACGTAAGCTGTTTTCAGGCTAATAGCATGTTTCTTTGAGCTGGCACCCAACCATTTGATGAGAAGGTCTATTTCTTCTGCTGCTGAAACATTCATTTCTGAAGCAACTGACTTAAAGCTGCCCTTCCATGCTTCATAGTTCTCTGGGGAATCATTGAAATTTGACAATCTAGACAAAAGCAAGTCCTTCCTCAAAAGAAACTGAACTATGGCGTTATCCGGAGCTGCTGCACTACTTCGATCAACAAGCTGTCTACCATCTAGAGCTCCTGTACCACTTTGCTTTGTATTATGTATGTTCGACGGTGGTCTTTCCACTTTCTGATTATTAACAGTCTCTAACCCTGTCCATTCTGTCTTCGCTAGCAACACAGGAACCTACACCGGAAGCATTACTAAATCGTTCATAAGCACTAGCTTCAGCTGTTAGTGCAGCTGTTTCTTTTTTAAGCTGTAACAAATTCAGTTCTGCATCTATGTCCGCCTGCTTATGTGCTACTGAACTCCTTTCTTTGGTTAATCTTAACTCTTCTTCAGCAAATTGTATTTTGGCTTTTGCTGCTTCAGCTTCCGCAAGTTTCTTCTGCACTATTTCTGAGTGATTACTCTCTGCAGATGAACGTGTGGACATATTTTCTAACTTCTCAGTTCGTATTTGCCGAATTACAGTCAGATACTTTTCAACTTTAGTTTCACAACTAACAAAGAGACTGTCAACATTCCTGACTTCAGCTAAACTTGTATCTGTTCTGGTGTCTTCAAGATACTTAATAAACATGCTATATGTCTCTTGTACAGTCTTATAAAGTTCTGTGAGTTATTTAATGTTAGAATTGAACTATTTATGGAAAAGTCCATTTCTCGATCGGAAATCTGTTCTACAGCAGCTATGTTGCTTTTTAGCTTGCTGTAGAAATGTTCTACTTTTGCGTCGTAGCCAGCCATGGCTTTTTCTGTCAGTGTTCTTATCCGTCGCTCAGACATCAGAATGGAAGAGATTCCATGAACAGCTCTCCGTGTCTCAATGGTCTATTTACTATGCAGTCCCCCATTAATGCTTCAAATAAAAGGACAGCCAATTAACCGTTTTACCACTTTATTGTTCTTGCACAAACTGACAAGGTATGGATTTGTGATAACTTGGTAAATAGCTGCAAAAAAACAAAATAAAAACCCTATTACTTTAAATTCCAAATGGAGATAAATATGCATATATTTCACTCATCATGTTTTCGATGAAAGAAGAATCAAAATGCAACATACATGGAAAATACGCTGTAGATATAAATCAACACTCTAGATAATATACTTAATTACATTTTCCATTAATATTTAGTTACTTAACAAAAACAAATCCCTGAGAACAACCGCATACTTATTATGGGTGCGAAATAGCATGGGGCGAAGTGTGCTGCTCAATGCATAAATATTCTATAAAGGCAATAAGAGGCGAAATGGAAATAACTTTAATTGCAAAATAAACAAAGGCATTGGTAAGATTAAATAAAGTGTAATTCTAAATAAAATTTACACCATAAGGGCACTAAAATAGCCGATATACAATCATGTTGAACCAAGCGACAGGATTCAATCCAATATGGCTGCCTCCTGCCGAAGCCGCGAGGTGTAAAGACCAAAAATAGTGGAAAGTAACGGAAAGGATGGCACGTACTAAACAGCACACACCTCATGCTATGTTTTAAATACTGTATAGTTGGTTTTATACATTGTGACATTAATATACAAGAATGAATTTATCTATCTGGTGTTCATTGTAACAAATCTGAATATACTAATTAATATGTTTATGAGCAGCATGCATCATCTGACCAATCGTCATCATCCTCATCATCACTACCATACTGGACCAAATTCAACTTCTTAATAGCCAGGTCCACAGCCGTCTTGACAACCTCTTTTGGTACACCCATTGGTTCTGTTTGAACTCCAGTATCCTCCATCATTACAACCGGTTGATGAGAGGTATTGTTGTTGGACAATCCCCGTGCACTTGCTTTTTTAGGAAGCTTCCTTCTACCTTTTCTGTCCAGCCATAATTTAACAGCTTCTTTGACAAGTTTCTGGCCTGCAGCAGAGGATGGTTCAGGAGCATTTATGCAGATGTGCAGAATTGACTCCCAACATGGAACTGCTCAGTCTATTCCTAAGTCTTGTCTTCACTGATTTTAATGCACTAGCACCCCTCTCTGGCCATGCATTTGACACTGGTAAAGAGGCCACAACTTCAGCAATGTAAACAATATCTGGATACAGCTGTCTCACTGAGGTGTCCTTAAGAAGTTGTAACAGAAGCCACTCAGTTGGAGATATATCGCTGCCTGATTTCACGGACTCTGGTAGGTTTGGTTTGATAGCATCCATGATGTGGTATTTCATGGCATGCCACTGCCGCTTTCAATTTGTCGGATCTGTCCGGATTCTCACTGAAAAAATGGTTACAGAGAATCTCTATCTAATGATTTCCGTACGTTCTCATCTCAGCTGCAGAATCTGGTACTGCTGTAGGGTTGAAGATATTAAATGCTGTCAACACCTCAGAACTGTCTGAAAATCGGTTGTCAATATTTGAAACCAGTGCCACAACATACTTTGAAAACACAGATTGTAACTGCTGCCCATCATTTTTGTTCATTTTAATATCAGCACACATATCTGTAAATGAGTCGATGTCATTTCTCAAATTGTTGAGGGGAGTTTCATCTTCTGATAAGTTTTGAAGTGTGTCTTTTGTCATGTTGATTGCTGGTAAAATAGCAGCGAAGTTTAAGGATCCCTTTTGAAAATGACGGGAGAGGTCACCAAGGATTGGGAGTACTTCCCTCATGATGTAGATGACCCCAAGAAACTTCAGACTCTTCATCTTTCTAAATAACCCAGAGGCAGTGGCATCTTTCTGTTCGAACTGAGCTAAGGTTTGAAGAACCGCTTCATAGTCCTCATGTACAGCTTTCACGGAGGCCTCCAGACTCAACCACCTGGTTCTACATGCTTTCTTGAGCCTCTTTATCACCCGCTTCACCCCTTTGCCTTCCAGCCGTATTGACTTCAGTTGTGTCTGAATCTTTAAGTAGGCTGCCATTCTTTTTGGTGAATTCTCAAAGAATTCCCATAACTGGCGCAGCCAAGTTTCCACGTCCTTGATATTAGAGAGAGACTCATTGGAATCTGTACAAGCAAGCGCCAATCTGTGACAAATGCAGTGAACATTTATAAGTGTTGGGTTCACTTGCTTTAATCTTGCAGCCATACCAGAACGTTTCCCAACCATTACAGACGCACCGTCAGATGTCAGACCAGTAAAACAACCCAAGTCCAAGTCATCTTCAATTTCCGTCAGCAGAAGAGTGGCAATAGCCTCAGCATTTGCAGATTGAAAGTTCTCCAAAACATTTTGGCATGACAGGAACTGTGTTTCACTTTATCAGTCTCACGGCAATAAAATTGAATGAACGTGACCAGGTTTTCTGTTACAGACACATCGGCCACCTGTTCCGTAAGGATACCAAATGCCAGCGCTGACTTTACTTTCCGAAGAACTTCCTTCTTCATGGTGTTTCCCATAGTTACAAATATCTCCATTTGGGCTCCTGCAGATCGGTGTTGAAAATACTTCACAGATTCAACATCAAATACTTTCTCAACAAAAGTTAGCATGGGGATAAATTGTCTGTTTGCTATAAAAGACTTCATCAAAAAGTAGGCTGTAGCAAAAACCTGCTCCAGAGTAGTGTTTTGAACAGCAGATTTTTTCGTTGTTTCTAGTGCAGCAAGTTTGATCCATTAAATGATGGTCTGGCATTGTCCATATTTTTTATACTCCTTTTTCCCGTCCTAGAACAATTAATGAGTTTGTTTCCTGTGAAAATATGCATACACAGGGACAATGTTCTGTTCTCCATGAATATTTTTCATCGAGTCCTTCAGGACTATCCGTCATGGTACTTGGGTTGTTGTTTATGGGTGTTTGAACTGGAAATTGAGGTAGTGGATGTGATGAATGTTTTGGGCTCTTAGCCTCAAATTTGTCCTCTAGACGTCTGATTCTCCTCTTTAAACTCCTGAAAAACTGCTTCCATGCACATTATTCAGTGACTATTTAATTTCTATGGATAACATGATGTGTAAATATTGCATATATAAAGTGTAAATATGGATGAATCCTGCAACTGAATAAAATTGGACAATGGAATGGAACTTGGTCCTGATCACTTTTTCAAAGGCTCCAAACAATCTCGCATCAAATTTCAGCTTTGCAGTTGTTGTTATGTCAGCTGCTTTTATTGTCCAATTGCTGAATGGGATACAGTAATTTATACTCCAGTGGGAAAAGCATCAATAAGGTTGTTTTTTTTTGCACAATCATAAGTATCATCTTTATGCATAATTGCCTCAGTCAGCTTGTTCATTGACAGTTTGTTGAATGACTGTCCAGTATATGAATCTTAAGGTTAAAAGAATATAACTGAACTTGTACTTAAACTGATAGTTAAAAGTGTCCAAACATTCATCATGACTATCACTCTTCCTTTTTCATTTCCCTTTTGTGCTTCCTCTCCTATTCTTATTGTCTTCTTCTGGCCTCATTCTAATCTCATTGTATCAAAACCATTCATATCACAAAAAGTTAATTATGTAATTATTATAAAATTAAAAATGAAAAAAGGTTTATGGTCGTGCTGACAATGAACAACACACCATATCACCATTAAGCCATTAGAGCTTTAAATGACTATTAGCAATTACATTGAAAGTTGTTAGTTTTGCTTGTCCTGGAGAAAAAAATAGATACAGCATAGAAAATTAGCCATATCTGTGACAAGTTGAAGAGATGAGGGAAATTTCTCAGTTCTGAAACAGAAACAAGAAGCTATTTATTTCCTTTTGATGATTACCGGTAGGTCCATTATTTATATTGAATTACAGCACCTTTCAAGGTGATATCTCTGTCTTTATCCATGAATTTCAGATATACTTCTGAAGGTGTGAGGTTCCTCTCTTTCGCTTTTTTTCATTTCAAATAAATATTCATTTGATTTTAGAGTTGTAGACCATGGTTCAAGCAGGATGACCATGATCTAAACTGACCATGATATACCATGTTGGTTCATGGTTAACCATGGTAGTTTATGGTGGCAAGATAAAGGTTAAACATGATGTTTTGTTAATTGGCACCACCTTCAAAGACCATCGTTCAAGCAGGATGACCATGATATACCATGTTGGTTCATGGTCAACCATGGTAGTTTATGGTGGCAAGATTAAGGTTAAACATGATGTTTTGTTAATTGGCACCACTGTCAAAGACCATGGTTCAAGCAGGATGACCAGTATCTAAACTGACCATGATCTACCATGGTAGTTCTTGGTGGCAAGATCATGGTTAAACATGATGTTTTGTTAATTGGCACAACCAGAATTTATACAATTTTTTCAGGGGGTATCTATAAATTAAAGATAGTGTGCATTTTAAGGTATATATACATGAAAGAGAACAAAGATTTGACATCACATTGTGTATACAAAATAGACCAAACAATTTATGGGGTATATATAGTTAGAGACTGCATTTTATGGGGTATATACAGTTAGAGACAGAGCATTCTCTGGGGTATATATAGTTACCCCTGTGAAATTTTCATGAAGTAGTTCATGAATAGTTCATTAACCTAGTTCATGAACTAGTTCATGAATAGACATAAACAACAAAAATTGACATTCATGGATATTCATCAGCACACAAGTTCATGAACCAGTTCATGAAGTAGTTAATGAATAAGTTCATGAACCAGTTCATATCCTTTCATGAACAAGTTCATGAACATAATTTAAATAATCACAAGAACAGTTCATGAATCAAGAATACAAAAACAAGCACAATGTTACCATGTTGATCATTTTTTTATTTTCTTCTTAAAACTTTTTGTAGATTTTCAAACTTTTTAACAAACATAATTATCATGGTCAAACTTGTGTTTTTTGACTAGATTTTATAGTGCAGCAAGTTTTGATCCATTTAATGGTGGCCTGGTATTGTCCATATTTTTTATGCTCCTTTTTCCCGTCATAGAACTATTAATGAGTTTGTTTCCAGTGAAAATATGCATGCACAGGGACAATGTTCTGTGCGCTATGAATATTTTTTCATCGAGTTCTTCAGAGAAGGCTCTAAAGGACTATCAGTCATGGTACTTGGGTTGTTGTTTATGGGTGTTTGAATCGGGGATTGAGGTAGTTGATGTGCTGAATGTTTTGGGCTCTTAGCCGCTTTATGCTAAATATCCTCGGTCAGTTGGTTCATTGACTATTTGTTGAATGGCTGTCCAGTATATGAATCTTAAGGTGAAAAGAATATAACTGAACTTGTACTTAAACTGATAGTTAAAAGTGTCCAAACATTTATCATGACACTATCACTCTTCCTTTTTCATTTCCCTTTTTTGCTTCCTCTCCTCCTGTTCTGTCTTCTTCTGGCCTCATTCTAAACTCGTTGTATCAAAACCATTCATATCACAAAAAATTAACTGTATGTAATTATTATCAATTATAAATTTAAAATAATCATGTATAGATATGGAAAAGAACTAAAATGAAACAAAAATATTTTCTTTGTAAGCGATGTTTTGATTCTGAATCTGAGTCTGACATAAGTGATGGTACACAGATCTTTGTGGATTAGTTTTGTCTCATGATGCAAATGTACATATTTTGAAATCATTGATTTCTCATCTGGTAAACAAGACAAGATTAATTCATGTGATACTAAACTACCGCTGTTTTTCGACGATTTTCTGTGTGTAGGGCATGCAGGGACTGATTGGCATATCATTATACCTGGCGCCATGTTTTAGAGCTTGTCTTCAACACTTTTATAAAACTTGGCTAGTTTGTCCTCATCATTCTGTCCTATCTGTATCTGTAGAATATAACGTAACAATGATGATGGAAGTCATTTTGTTCTCTTCTCATTGAGAAGTGATAAGGACAAAAATAAACTATATAATTCTAGGAAAAGTGAAAAAACAGTTTTTCACTTTTCCTAGAATTATATTTTTTAAAATTGGATGTTGTGAACTGTCATAAACTGCAACTAGTAGTTATTTGGCCATTCATTTACATTATGATGTCTTTTAAATGATAGTACTTGAATTTAAGTGTTTTGATGTTTGTTTGCAATTTGGATGGTTTGAGAGATTATTGGTTTATTTTATTGAGTTGTATAGAAAGTACCTATTATAAAACCATGTTTTGGTTTGTAGGAAGCTGGTCTTAATAGTGAGAGGGTCTGATTGCTGAATATAAATTAAGAATACAAAATCTGAATGGTTCCTGAAAAGTGAATTCAAAAGCCATTCATTTACATTATGATGTCGTTTGAATGATAGTACTTGAATTTAAGTGTTTTGATGTTTGTTTGGAATTTGGATGGTTTGCGGGATTATTGGTTTATTTTATGTATGAGTTGTATAGAAAGTACCTATTATGTAACCACGTTTTGGTCTGTAGGAAGCTGGTCTTACAGACCGTTATCCGTTCAATTCCACCAAAATTGCGTTCGTTTTGCGTGTCAAACGCGTTTGTTTTGCGTTTGAAATGCATTTGAGTTTCGTTAATGGTTTGCATTTTTTTTATGATAAACGTTAGAGAAAATATGAAAATGCAGTTCAAAACGATAGTGAACGCATTTTAGCCTGCGTTTGCATTCGAATCGTTTAGTGTGTATCTTTTTCCATTTAACATATACACAACATTTTCACCAATCGCATCATCTCTGGTTGTCCAATTGTAACACCACAGTAGAATAAATAATAAGAACTAGATATTTAAAGAAATCGCCAGGTTTTATAACTCACTCATTGAAATTTAATACACATGGTACGGGGCATGTCAATTACATCCGATAAACACGGTACGGTCACGTAATCATTAGATTGGCCAAACATTGCAGGACTGGTTT
Organism: Panopea generosa; assembly: GCA_029582155.1. NCBI lineage: Eukaryota > Metazoa > Mollusca > Bivalvia > Adapedonta > Hiatellidae > Panopea > Panopea generosa. The sequence continues at coordinate 34,342,837 of CM055896.1, forward strand.
ACACTAACGTTAATATTAAAAAGTATATAGTCAATAAATGTGAACCAGTCCATGTTTTTTTATATCTGCAGTGGTGTATAATCTGCTATTATGCAAGAAACAGAGGCAAGTATTTATTTTATTTACAGGAATAATGCATTATTAACAGGTATTTTTTCCAATTTTAATTCCAGTTATGAATTTTGATAGATTGTCAAGTTAAACAATTATAACAATTCATTAAACAAAATAATTTATATAATCCACAAAGATAAATATATTTACAAATATACATGCCTTAATTTATGTAGCAAACGCACACACTTTATGTCACACTCCGACACAATTTATTTTTGACCTCGTGGCAATGTGCAATGTCGTCACTCTGACAGTTTCTTGCGTCATTTAACGTCGCATTCTATTACACTACGGTAAATGCATGGGGGAGGCGGGGATGTTTCCATAAAAAAGATGTCTTGTCGCTGGTACATGTACTTCTGTCTGACTTTTATGTACATTACACCAGATATCCTTCAATCAAAAATGTCCAAGATACCCACTTAGTGAATAAAATGTTTGTTTCACTGGTGACGTCATCGGACATTGGCACAAGGTGATAGTGAAAGGGTTAGCGTGTTCATTCTGTACACAAATTTAGGTGTATGTGTAGTTATAAATAACTATCAGCTTAATAGTAATCTGTTTTTTAACAAATGCTTGTATTGAAAACAAACATTTTGGAAGACACCCAGTAACAAACAAACACCAACCCTTTATGTGTGTTTGTTATATATATATGAACTATTTTTATATACAATTCTGGAAAAGCCCTAAAATTGCATGAAAACTTTTCCTGATTGGCTATCATATAACAGAACAGCAACATAAATCGGTGTTCAGATAATTAAATCAGTTAATTGGGGTAGTTGTGTATGCAGGTCATGCATCATCTGATTGTTTTATCACACTTTTACAAGTAAAGAAATGATGCCCAAGGCAATGTTTTTCAGGATAATTCGGTATTAAAACTTATAACAAAGAAATTAAATTAAAGTTACAGGTATAGCAATTTAAAGATTTTAAATGACAAAGAGAGCAATCATTTCGTTTAATTATTTATTTCATTGTCAATATAACTAAGACAATATTAGAGGATATCCGAATCTTTATTATTTGATGCGTTTAAAGTTTGCATTATCGTTTTGTATCGTTCGTGGATCGTTCGCACTGTTGCGTCCGTGTATCGTTTCGTTTATCAATTCGTTTCGTTTATCGTTTCGTTTGCATTTTTAGTCCGTTTGTATATCGTTTAAAACGCGTTTGATATTCGTCTCGTTTGCGGCCGTTTGGTGTACTTGAACGGATTATGGTCTGTAATAGTGAGAGGGTCTGATTGCTGAATATAAATTAAGAATTCCTGAAAAGTATGGTCTTAATTATGATGTGGTCTGTATGAGAGGTTATACTGTAAACAAATCCCAATTTATGTAAAGTTCACAACATTCAATTTTGAAAACGTTTATAATTGTTTGTTTTTTTACTTTTCTTACAATTATATTGTTTATTTTTGTCATAACCCTGGCGAAATGAATGGTTAAAGACCATGATCAACCATGTTAGTTCATGGTAGTTCATGTTGCCAAACCATGGTTGACCATGGACAAATATGTTTTGGTAATTGATACCACACATGGTTCAAGTAGGATGACCATTGTCTTAATTGACCATGAACTACCATGATATTTAAACATAGTCATCCATGGTAGTTCATGCTGGAAAGACCATGGTTGACCATGGACAAACATGTTTTGTTAATTGGTACCAGTCAAAGACCACGATCCAAGCTGAAAATGATCAGCCATGGTTGAACATGAACTACCATGGTAAAAAACATCTTCAAAAAGAATTTACTGTTCCAGCCAAACACCATTACTACAGTCTATAATAATGGACTTTCAGACAAATATTAACCATAGTAAGACATTATGCTTGACAAATATGAATGATGAAATAGCAATTTAATAAAATAATTACTGAATTGCATGTTGAAATTAATTCTAGATAATTTAATTTCACTTATCTTTTACAAGCAGTACTCATTTTATGAAGAATCTGAAAAAGTTTAACAAAAAAAATGTTTTTTGATAAATTATAAATTCATGCATTGCATAAAGCAGCAATTAACTAAAATAAAAAAAAACTACAGTTTTACACCACTGAAATATAAAGCAACACAGTATGTAACTGCAAAATGACTAGAACAGTGATTAGAAAAGTGACTATAACAATAAACAATGTCTGGAAAAGTGAATATTACAATGTACACTGACCATAAAAATGACTATTACTAACAATGACTAGAAAAATCATCATACTATAACAAATCAAGCAGTCACTTGGGCAGACTCAAATAACTCCCTCCTGCACATTTTCTTGACCTCTAAGCGTGATCTTGACAATTGAATTACGGACATTACTCTACACAATTGTAAGTTATGTACAAAAACAGTGGAAAGTTAGAAAGTTTGACGAGATCTGCATTAAATGAAGGAATTGCAGCATGAACAAGTTTGACCTTTGAACACAAGTCTTGGATGCTTTCAACTAAATGGAAAGTTTGAGCTAGTACAAGATGTCTATAGATGGATGGACAGACATGCTGGAATGAAAAACAAGTTTTTTAATCAAAACTCAATCTCAGGTGTAACTCTTTCCTTTAAAAGGAAGGAATCTGAATTTCAAAATATATAGAAAAAAAATTATTCAAAACTACTATTTAAGCTCAGTCAGTAGTGTGTCTGACTATCAACACAGGGGTGGTTAGTTCGGATCCCTGCCGGGCCACATTCTCCCTGATGATTGTTACACATTGCATTCATCTCTCACTGCTGATTCAAGTGAGAAAGTATTCAGTTACATATATTGAGAAATTGAGTTTCAGACCGGGTGAACCTTTCTTGATCCAACAAACTGAACTTTACATAATGAAACAGGCTTAAATTACAAAGTTATTTATCCACACACATGTACACACTGTGATTCCGATATAACGCAAGACTTGGACAAACATTTTTTTTTATGACTCCCAATTTTATTAAAATCTCACTTTTATACAATTGATTAAAAAATCTAAACTAAATTGCAAAGTTTGGGATGTAAATAGAAAAATGTTTGCACTCATTTCACGATGAGTAACACTTTAATATTGAAACAAAATGAAGAGCCATTTGCAGAAAGTTCCACAGATGATGTCTTGCTCCATATGTAGGATTTTCCATAGCTGCTATAGTTAAAAACGCTGTTTTGTATATATCGTGGCAAACTCCTTGGCTCCAGCGTTATATCAGCACTGCAGTGTATGTTATATAAATGTGAACAAATTAATACAATTTTATTAAGTCGTATTCTCTACTTCAAAAAAATGATGGTACAGCTTTTTTACTCCAGGGATTATAATTGAGACTGCAGTGTATATAATATAAATATGATCATCATTCATCTTTTTTTGCATTTCTTCTGTACAAATTTCTGTACAGAATGCACTTTTTCTGTTACATCTTTTTTTGACGTAGTTGGAAACTTCATCTTTATTGTGCTTATCTGCAAAGCCCATAAAGGCGGCCATTAAATTGAGGCTTCATGGCAGTCTGACTGTTTGAAGCTTTCCCACAAACACTATGAGATAGAATGTAATCTTCTTTAAAAAGTTTGAGCATCAAAATTTTCACAGAATCAAAAAGTCTATCTGTATGACTAATAGAGTTCTGTAAATTTGAAATGGAAAAACCATTGAAAAGGTTTAAATTTGTTTGCTGTTCTTCAGCAATTATAACTGGAGCTGAAGTAGCTTTTGATGGTTCATTAACCACTGAAGCTGTAGGAGCAACAGTTACTATTGGGGCCTGGACTGCCAGATCCTGGATTGGTGTCGGGTCTTTAGATTCTTGGAGCACCTGCACTTTCCGCTTTAATCTACGGAGCTCATCTTTATGTTCCAGGAACTCTTTTCGACTGACACAACTGTAACATAAAAAAATAACATAAGTTACAAGTTGAGGATGATAATATTTAAGTTTCAGAGAGAATCAAGGAAGTTATTTTATGAGTAATATGTACAGTAAAACCCCTCTAATAAGACCACCTTTGGGACCAAGCAAAAGTGGTCTTAACAGAGAGATGGTCTTATTATTGAGGTTCAGGAACAAGCTTACTTGTATCAAAGTTGTATGTTACTGTAATAACCGGATTTGTACTATACATGTATTCTGTATGTGAGTGCATCTACTGGTATAACAATGATGATAATAATGACAAAAATAATAATATTAGTAGTGATAATATTGATGATTATAATAATAATAATAATTCTGATTTGTTGCTATTATTATTTCAATTATTATAACAATCATGTACTATTATTATTTTTATAAAATCAGTAAATGTATGTAAATGTATAAACAGGGGATAAGTAAGGAAAATATATATTGTATGGTTTATCTTTTATTTACACAAATAAAACAGCAACACTGAATTAAATGTTTCAACATTATACAACTGGTCATTCAGTTAATCTCAGATTTTAAAAAACTGGTCCAGCCTCGATTGCTTACTGCTGCATTATATTTTGGCAACATGTGTCAATAAATCCTCCTCTGCTTGCTCCAAAGCAGGTATAGCAATATCTTTTAGTTGGCAGTACATTTTCAATTGATGCATCCATTTAGTTTGCATATTTTATTAGCCACAAAGTATGATTTTACAATACAATTTCAAATGTGATAATTATGTGATATTTTCAACATGTTAGTTCATGGTCAACCATCATAAACCATGTAGACCATGGTCAAATATGGTCTTAGTTTCGCCTGGGTATCAAGTTTCAGAATGACTGCCCAGTGAAGTAGGGTATTTACTTAGAGCCATAACAAATTTGTTCTGTTTTGACATTTTACTTCTGGCCTATTTGATGTCTAAAAGCTGCCATAAGGTCCCTCTCTTCCTCAACTGACCAACGCTTATGCTTTAACCCTGAAAAGTGAATGTAATTTACTAGGTAATTATTGCCATGTAACTTAGTTATTTGTTATCAAATTTTCCACAGGGTGCCATGTCACTGTTAATTGTGGTGACTATTTCTCCTGTTTCAACAGTAAGTTGACACTTGAACAAATAGTGAAAATCTCATAACTTTGAGCTCATTTTCTGAAGTGAAACCAATGCACATGAAAAGGAAATGTCATAGTGTATCCCTGTTTCCCCTAAGCCACACTTTACTCAGTCTAACTAGTAAGTAAAAGAACATAATACTTGCTTCCTTTCAGTAGTAATGGGTTCCATAATAATTGTTATCTGGGACCGAAATTGTGACAACTTGTTTTGCAATTAACCAACCAATAAGTTTCAGTTTTTCAATTGCATTGTAGTATTAAAGCTTTAGAGTAGTATCTATAGATTTCTATGACAACTTATAGTTTACACTTGTTTTACTTCTCACATTGTGTTCACTTTGTGGAGGAAGAGAATAAGCTGCTCCTGGTCCAGACTCGGACTCTTCCTCTTGTTCTCTATCAACAGAGTTTTCCTCTTGTTTTTTATCATTTCCAGGCTTTTCTGATTCCTGAGACTGGTCAACAGGCTCAAGTATCTCTAGAAATAAAAAACAAACTTAGAATTTAATTAATAAGTAACATTATTAATATATACTTTTACCTTCAAGGCTGATTGAACAAAAGGGTCTTCCTTTGAATTCTGCCAACTTTCCATTTTCTAGGGCAACACACGCCCTAGCCACCTTTGTGTGTTCTAACACTGAGCTCTGTAGTTTGTAGATATCTTTATGTATGGCATCTGAGTGCCCCATGTGATCTGCAACCAATCTCAGTTCTTCTGTCGACATATACATTATCTGTAAAGTAACATTACATATGGGATGTCAGAAAAGAAGAAAGCAAGAACTGTTGGAGGACAGCGACTCTCGGCTATTCAAAAGCATTGTCACAAAAAAAAAGTTATATGAATGAATAGAATGAGATATACAAATATAATGTAAGTAAGAGTTATAGAACTTGCCCCCTTCATGATGCCCAGTTTCAATCCATTGTATGCAGTAGTTACTGAGATACCAGTTTACATACAAAAACTTAACTAACAAGAAATGTCACTGGTAATTGTCAAATAATACATCTTATAAATAGGGATTAAAATGTATCAATCAATATCTAGAGCTATGGACTAAAGTTACAGACCATCCATGTATAACAAAGTTACAGAATGGACATGAAATCTCAAAGTGTTGTCAAACAAATTCAAAGTGTTGACCTTGACCTTTGAGATATGGGTTAAGGTCTTACGCGTGACACGTCATGTTGATCATTTGTGCCAAGTTTTTTTAAAATCCATTCATGTTAAATGACAAAGTTGCAGACTGGGCGCGAAATCTTGGATGGATGGATGGACACTGTAATAGCTATATGCCTCCCGAAAGGGCACAAAAAGTTCTAAGTTAAAAAACTGGCATTATAATATAACTTTCTAAAATTAAGTGAAAAAAAAAATTATATATGAACTGTTAACATCAATCAATTTCTTAAGATATGTGCACATAATTTCAACAGTCCTAATACCCAAATGTGAGCAGGCGAGTGGAATTTTACACCCCTGTCCTTAATCACATGGATATAAAATCTCATCTCATGGATTTTTAAGAAAATCTCATTGAAACGTACTAAGGCAAGATGGCTACATGCGTTGTTCAGTTAAATGCAAACCATTTTGAACTGTGTAATTATTAAATGACAGTTTTCAAAGTCACACAGTTCCATCAAATATCAGCTTACTAGAACATTAAATAAAGGGGACCATCCACACATGACAGTCATTTGGCGTCATTTGGCATTCACAAAAACTCATCACATGAACACTTTGTGCCCCGGTGAACTAAAGTAAATACACTACTCTCTGGATTGTGTGATACTTTCACACTCATTTCATCTTGCAGTACTCTTAGTCGTAAGCACTTGAACGGTACATGCATTTCCATACACATGTCTGCCATAGCCTCTTACAAACTATGTTTTTAAAATGGCTTTGTACTGATCTTCCAAATATATGTCGCCCAGGCACTTGTTTCTGAAATCACCCACAGGCTTTTAATCTTGTAACAGCAGGATCTTTGCTATTTGCGTCCTCTCCTGGATGTCACTTGTCACTCTTAAAAGAAAGAGAATACGTTTGAAATCCTTCAATGGCCATAATTCTGCACTAAAATCAATCTAGGGTTATCTAACATAATAGTCTGATTACCTTGAACACTTTATCGATGACATTAAGGGTTGCTGAGATGTGAGATGAAGGCTATATGATTAGGAATTTTGATCTGAAATGGTTTGTTTACAAAGTCAGTCTTACATATCCTTGTATGGTATCTAAAATCTATTTATCATGCTCCATGCATATAAACATGTATTAAGTCCAGTGTAGCGTAATGAGGGTTTAAACACAAGTTCACAATTTGAGATTATAAATGTTTATTACAAGTTCGTCTAAATCAAAGTTACTACAAGTACAGTTTCTAAAGTACTATAAGTTTAGTTTCTAAAGTTATCACAGGTTGTGACAGGTTCTTGTTTTAGTTAATTGCTATGGCGGAGCGATATATGCGAATACGCCTGTCCGTGACAAATGAGTTGTTTGCTAAATAGGATAAGTGGGCGACGGTACAAATTATTGTGTACTCTGCATTTTTTTATGCAAGCTTTTTAATTTTCATTTCTTTCTTATAAATCTGCATTGTTACAGAAATCAAACCTATTCTTACTACAGAAATCCAAATGACTCTTATAAATTCATGTTGGATTCCTGACTTTGTTACACCTCCTTCACCCAAATTCGGAATTAAACTTGATTTAAATCCGATATGTTAACCAACGGTATGAATTGTATCCGGGAAACTCCCGATACCAGACGCGCGATGTTGACAACCTAATGTTGTGCAAGTATAATATATTACAAAGTGTGATAATAACGGTACGCATACTACCGATCGAAAATAATGAGATCGCAATAACCGTAACCCGTGGTATACATTTGGTGACGAAATGGAGAAAATGCATGAAAGTAAAAGATGAGAAAAACATGACATAATAGAGTACAAAACGGAATAATAACGGTACGCAACCTACGGACCGAATACAATGTTATCGCAAAAACCGTAACCCGTTGATAATATTTGTTGACTAAATGGAGAAAATGCATGAACGTAAAACATGAGAAAAACATGACAGACTAGAACATGATAGGTATGGTGGGTAAAACTTTTCCGGAAGCCTCGGTGAGTACCCAACGATGAAGCAACGAAAGAAAAAAAGAAAACAAAATGCATATAATACTAAGACAACAAAAAATACATACATGTATATAATAAACAAGAGAAGCAAGTGTAATAAAAAAAAATGCATGCTGATAAAAATTCCCATCGTCCTCAGTATACTGCAACCGTGGAAGTGTCAATAGTACCGAAATCCACCCAAGATGTGACTGTCTCAACATCTTGCACAAGTTAAAATCCAGTATCCGTCTATTTGTTAGTTCAATACGCCTGGCGTCTGTGGTGTAAAAAAAATTAATGAGTTCCTGTGGTGTCATCGCGGCACGGTAAAAAAAAATGATACGTTCCGGGGCGTCGTTCCTTGGTAGAGAGCGTAATGTTATTGCTTTTTAATGTTGTTTCCCAAATTGGTGAATGTAACACATGAGAAAAAAAAAATAATCTGGCCCCGAGATAAGTCATTTTCACTTGAGATATGAAATAATCACTGAAATTATATCTGTTGGGAGCACAAATTTTCATAGCACACGCGAAATCTCCGATCGGGTTTTGGACGGGGCCTCCACCAGTGGTGAGTTCAAGTGTAATGCTGCACACGCGAATTCCTCGACCGGGGCCGGGAGTAGTGACCCCTGTTGGTTGTGCTGTTGGGGTTCCTGGCCTGGTTAGTTGTGTGGAAGTAGCCGTCGATGGTATCATCTACGTCGGTATCGGCACCCACCCAAAACGACGGTAACGGCATTGATAAGCCCATTCGGTGAATCCTATCGACGGATAGTGTCCCAGTTTTAATCAGCCTGACATATCGGTGTTGCGTTGATGTGCCGTCTTTCCATTATATGTTCGACCCGCACGTTAAAAAAGTTCATGTTTATTAATTACATTCATACTGGTAAAGTGATAGTAAATGTTCTCGTATACGCAAACACATCCTTTCAGGGTATGTTTAAATTTCACGTTGTCGTCTGTATCTGACAGAAACAGAATCAGTTTCCAAGCATTTCCGTCTGCTCGTCCATGGCCGGATATCAGATTCCTAAATCCTTCGTTTCACCCCAAATTTATCTCGACGAAAACAATATCAGTTTCAAGCAAGTCTGTATGCTCCCCTATTTTAGGGAATCAAAGATATAACTCAGCAGTGAACTCTGCTCACAAATTACTCAAAATCTGCTCGACCAATACATTACATAACATTGTCTCTGTTTTATAAAATCACAATGACAATAACCTTATTAATCATAAGCTCCCCAAATACTCCACAAATTAATTGATACAATCCCTACTAACTCAATATATATTGTTACATTTTCCCCAATGACTATATTCAAATACATGTACATACATTTATTTCCATACAATTTATATTTATTTTGCCATTTTTTTGTTTGTTCATTTTTGTTAATCTGTCGGTGTTCATGTTTCCCGTTGTCTTTCTTTTTCTTTTCTTATCTTTTTCATTTTTTTTTAATCTTTTTATACGATCTGTCTATTAATGATTTCATGAGAAGCTACCACTTAACAATTGTTAAAATACGCAGACCTTGTCAGATTGCCCCAGGTATTTTGTTTTTTTACCTGTATGTGTAGTTTGTACCTGTCATGTTTGTACTATCGTTTTTATAGGAACTAATTGTCTGTCAACTTCCTCACCCCATACGGTTACTTGACTATTAACAGACACGTTTTTTTTGTTTCGCTTTTATAATAAAAAAGCCTCTTACATTCCTTTTGCGTTATTAGTCTTTTTACAGTTTTTTTTTTCTATTTTTGTTATAGTTTTTTTCCATTACTTCTGCTTATTTCATTTGTTTAACCTTAGAATGATTTTATCCTGATTTAATCATATTGTGAGTGATATTTTATCATTTCCACATATAACCTAATGATTGCTTCTTTGTATATCCATCATATTACTTGTTGCATCTCTACACCTGATACTTACTGTTTGATTTATACCTCATTTTGTCTCATAACTGTTACTATGCATGTATAACTTACATAATATAACTTACTTTACCTATCTTTATATTTGATGTATTCTTTATGTCAACTCAACTTAAAGTTTACAGCCTTAGTTTTCATTAAATGGCATTGATGTCCGAGCCCCTAATTTCTGTTTCTTTATTATGTTAGTTATAATAATGTTGCGCCGTTGTGTTCACCACCAAATTAAGATTATTTGTCGTTTGTCTGTATATCTTTAACTTAAATTTTGCCTTATGCCGTCGGGTTACTTTTTTGAATGTTTTAGTTAATACCAAAATATCATCTAAATACAAAATGTAAACCTTATTAAAGCCGTTTGATACTAGCATTATTAGATAAGAGTTTTGTTTATTTCCTGAAGAGATTGCCATTGGATCTATAAAACATTGAGAATGTCATGCATGAGTTTTGTCAAGACATCAATTAAGCTATCGTGTTTACAGAAATTCACTAACCTTTGTTAAACGTCGTAATGTTGTTTCTCTGTTCCTCCATGTTTTCGCGTTGTGTCTCCCCTGGTGAATGATGCTGTTGTTCAACATCGCTGGCCACGGGCACCAATTCAACTTTGTAGCGTAATGAGGGTTTAAACACAAGTTCACAATTTGAGATTATAAATGTTTATTACAAGTTCGTCTAAATCAAAGTTACTACAAGTACAGTTTCTAAAGTACTATAAGTTTAGTTTCTAAAGTTATCACCATTACAATTCCTAAAGTTACTTCAGTTCTATAAGTAATCACAAATTCCTATTTCTTAACGTAAAAGTTCACGGAGCACAGTTTTAATTTAGTGCACGTAGTTTTAATTTAGTTCCGTCAAATTTTGACGTAGTTCAAAGTATCTCGAAAACCGACTCCTGGAGTTAGTAAATGTGGTCGTTTATATACCGTTAGCCTCGCACGGCTGTCAAGTTATTTTCGCAATAAAACAACCTTTATTAATTGCTAATTGCTTGTTAATTGCCAGCCGTACCCATATCCTACGTGTATTGTTAGCTAACTGTATCACGCGTCCGCATGCCCACCATTAGCTATGACAGGTTCTTGTTTTAGTTAATTGCTATGGCGGAGCGATATATGCGAATACGCCTGTCCGTGACAAATGAGTTGTTTGCTAAATAGGATAAGTGGGCGACGGTACAAATTATTGTGTACTCTGCATTTTTTTATGCAAGCTTTTTAATTTTCATTTCTTTCTTATAAATCTGCATTGTTACAGAAATCAAACCTATTCTTACTACAGAAATCCAAATGACTCTTATGAATTCATGTTGGATTCCTGACTTTGTTACACCAGCCACACTAGATTTATCCCTTACCTGTCAGGCTTGTGGATTCGCACCAGGCTTGTTCTTCCCAAATTGTACTGGCTTCTGGTTTCCGTAGGGCTGGTATCACCATTGATTATAACTACCACAGCCTCTTTGTGATTTGAATTGTCCTCTACCCCTCTGGTATGGTCAGTTGTATTAGCCACTCTTGTATAAGCCTTGACCAAACTCATTGTTTATCCTCAAGCTAGTGTCACACTTTTTCATCTCACCAGCAATATCATCCCCAAACAGTTGTTTGGGTGTATTTATGTTACACAAACTTGAATACTTTTTGTTCAGATTAGGTCGGATCAAGTACCACCTTCTCAGAGACATATTATCCTGAACTTGACCTAGCAAGGTCACCGAATCTGAAATGCATTGCTTTGCTTCAGTTTTTTTTTGCAATGTCTTTTTTCAATATAGATGCTTATTTTATGACTGGTATCAGCTGTTGCTACCATTTGTTGGATATTAATAAAATCCCTGTCAGTGTTTTGAACCTTCTTGTCCAATCTCTCAAATATTTCTGTGTTGACTTTAGGTGGCCCCATTTCCTCACAATTCTTAGGTATCTTATATCTGTCAACAATGTCATCCATCATACATTGGGATGTACAGGCTGTTGAAATACCGTATATCCTCGGCCATAAGGCGAGTCGGGCCATAAGTCGAGGGGACTTTTTGACCTTCAGATCTCAGTTTTTTGCATTGACCCTTCCTTAAGTCAACCCAGAATTTTCGAAAAGGAAGTGGGTGAGATTTGGGTCACCTAAATATTAAAATTCCTACAGTAGCGATTGCCTGCACTCACAACTGACCTTACGCCAGTATACGTTCATGTACCGTTATCGAATCAACGGCAAATATGCAGCCGACAAACAAATGCAGTCTTCTGTCTTTCAAAAGATCAGTATCCAAAACAAAATCTTACTAAAACTTTGCTAAAGTTGACGATTTCTTGACCTGATTTACCATTCATCCATGTTTACAAATTTTGGCAAGTGAATCAGGGGATTGAAGTAGCCGTCACTGACTATGGATTACTTCAGGTATACGTCACAAAACGTATTTCAAAAAGTTGGTGTCATTGTTCATATAGACTGTTGCTGAAACTGAAATTCGACGTTCAAAACTTCAGTAGGAGCTGACCGTTGGTAAAAAAAATCATCACTCGGGACTAGGACGGGGCCATAAGTCGAGTAGGGATTCAGAGAGTGATTTTGGAGTCTGAAAAATTTGACTTATGGCCGAGGATATACGGTAAGCCCAGACAAAGATGGTGAAATCGCATCACCTAACTAAGGCTTCTTTAACTGTGGTAATTCCCATTCCCCATCATCTATACTCACAACATTTTGTTGAGAAGTTGAGCTCGCATCATCAAATAATGCTGAACCAATGTTAGCATCAACTGCCTCTAATGGGGAATGAAAGAATGGACCTTTTTGTCCACCATGGTCAGCATTTTCATTTTCCACCTCAATTATAAGATTGTCATAATCATCATTAAAACCATCTTGTTCAAAATAATCATCTTCCTCAGCATTTTCAATGCCAAAAACTTCTCTGAGTGAAACATCTCTTGGAGATAATTTATTCAAATCAATTAAATGTTTCCCTTTTTTCGACTTTTTGGTACTTTTATTTCCTTTTGTACCTTTACCGGTACTTTTTGCCAGTTTGAGTTGCTTCCCTTGAAGATAATTTTATGGTTTCATTGACTCCTATCCCCTGCGAAATTTTCATGAACAATTCAGTTCATGAATGGACATTAACAACAAAAATTGATGTTCATGTATATTCATGAAAACATAAGTTCATGAACGAGTTCATGTCCATTCATGAACATTGTTTGAATAATCAAGAATGCAAAACAAGCACAATTTTACCAAGATTTCCATTTATTTATTTTCTTCTCAAAACTTTTTGCAAGTTTTCAAATTTCTTTATGATGTTCTGATCTCCATGAACATTTTTCAAAGAGTCCTTCAGAGGACTCTCCATTATGGTACTTGAATTGTTTAGGGTTTTTAGAACTTGAGATTTTGATTGCGGTATAGCAGCTGATATTGTTGAGATTGAAGATTGCAGATGTGAACGTTCTCAACAAAAATAACAAGGACTGACGACAGGACAAAGTGGGATCAGAATAGCTCACCTTGAGCTTTATATAAAGTAGGTGAGCTTAAAATCATATAGCTCCATTAACATTTTAGTGATCTCCTTGCTTTTGCGCATTTACTGTTAATTATGTCAAACATGGCTCCCCACAATCTTTCTTGAAATTTTTTAACACAAATTACTTAATAGCCTGTCAATGGAGCTGTCATCATTGTTGCATTATGGACCCTCTTTGATCCCTTGGTACTGGACCCTGCAAGCTGTTCCTTGCTAAATAGTGCATCTAACAAGGCAAATGTCATTTTCTTGGATTGCTTGACCCAGCATGCTTGACTTGGGAAAGCTGGCCCTGCATCAGAGAGACTTCCAATTCAGGAACTAGCCTATCCTTCTTCACACCTGAACTCTGCAAAATATTAGGGAAAAAACATTTGAGTTTTATTTTGGATATGCATTCATACCACAATAAGATTTAACATGATTTAATTGTAACTTTCAAACATTAACATTTATCAGATACATACGAAACAAGAGGACGATGATGGCCCTTTATCGCTCGCCTGGGTGCAACATCAACAAAATAGCTAAACAATAATTAAAACATTCTACCTAGCACCCATTATTTTTCACAGATAATGTTTGAGCTATTTTGGTTCATGTACAGAGAGCACTTATAATTCCTTATTTTGAATTCTGAGAACCAGTTATATGCTCTCTGACGGACATGTTTTTAATGTATCAAGTTTATATTAGCTGTTATGGTAGAGTGAGGGTCACCAACTGATCATTGGTAACAAGATTTCCCTTCAGTTGCAATGGCAACCAGAGTTCTGCATGAAAGTTCTGGCCAGAGGACTCTCCATCATGGTACTTGGATTGTTTAGGGGTTTTTTAACTTTAGATTTTGATTGTGGTATAGCAGCTGATATTGTCGAGGTTGTAGATTGCAGATGTGAACGTTTTGGGCTGTTCGCCTCAAATTTGTCTTACAGGCATCTAATTCTTCTCTTGAGGTTCTTGACTTCCTCTTGAAGTTTGTGAATTTTCTCCCTAATAAATAGATTGATAAATATTGATACAATATAAGTTATGAAACATTTAATTATTTTTACAAGTTTGAACCAAGAATGATATATATGCATATTTACCTATATAAAGTTTTTAAAATGTCATTTAGCTATACCTGTTACAATTTGAAGAGATATATGAGGGAAGTTTGTAAGTTCTGAAAAAGAACCAAATACAAAATTTATTACAAGTACAGTAGCTATTTATTTCCATTGATGATTAAGTCCATTATTAATATTTAATTACAGTAATTCCCAAGGTCTATCCCTATCTTTATCAATGAATTTCAGATATACTTCTGACCGTGTGAGGTTTGTTCCTCTCTTACGTTTTTTTTTCATTTCAAATAATTATTCATTTAATTTTAGAGTTGTAGACATGGTTCAAGCAGGATGACCATGATTTGCCATGTTTCTGTCAGACTTGTTCCACTGGTTGGAATAATACCATGCAACATGTCCATGAAAGTCACTGACCTACAAATAAGTGCTCAGCAAAACTGGTACCCTGCACAGGCTCAATTACATCTGTCACCAGTTCTTCAAGCAATGCAACTACACTTAATGGCTTGCTTACCAGTCCTTTTCTTGTCTTGCCATCCTCAACTACTTTTTCCCAGTGATTCCAAAGAACGAAGGAATTCATTATTTCCTCAGATATAACAGATGAAAAGTGTGTAGACATTTTGAGTTCAGTGTTTTCACAATTCTTGCACATTTTGAAAATACAGGCTGGAGAATGAAACCTTTGCCCATCACCTTTTTTACAAAGGATTATATTCAAAAGTTGTTTGAAATCTCAGCATCTTTCCTGGAATACATCGATTATGTGCTTTGAGTTTGTAGTCAACATTCTGACACACCATACATACACATTAGTTCCAATGCCGAGTTGTAAGTAAGCGCACATTCTTCGGGCGAAGACTTGTAAATTTGGTAAATCCTATTGTGCAGTCACTGTGCTGTTTCTTGAAAAAAATTGAAAGCAGCTAATAAAATTGTTTGCATCAAATAGCCAGGTCCATGTTTGTTTGCATACCGTTTCTGTGGTACATGTGTTGATATATCTTTCTAAAGTAAAAGTTCTTGTCTAGGCGAGGAACTTTCTGTGATATGCGATATCTCTGCTGTATTTTTTTTAGGGAATATGCTTCTGCTGGAGAAATGTTTTGATTTCAACAATTCTACTCAGAGGCATTTGTTCAATTTCAGGTGACTTTTCATTTGTTTTATCAGGTACTGAGGCTTGTGTTTCTAATGTTAAATCATCAATCAACTTTCTCTTCTTATTTGTTACAACTGTGTGCATAATCCTATCTGTTTAATTTCAGTTACATGTATTTTAGAAATTTATTATTTTTACACTAGTCTTGTTGGAACAAATAAAACCTTTTTTCATGAATATCTTTTTATAAGACGCGTTTGTAAAATGGAAGTCTGAAAAAGTATTGGAGAAGATTCTGTCCTTTGTTAATTTGAGTTATAAATCAATGACACTTAAATAGAAAAACGACATTTTTATCTGTTTTTAAATTCTAATTATTTTATAAACATTTGCTTGAAAAACATATTTTTTCTTAAGTTGTCAGTCAATAATTAAAGCTGTAACTTAATATTTCAAATTATTAGTATTCCGTCCATGTAACAATAGCAAAATGAAATCTGCCATAGGAGACTACAGAAGATTTTTTTTTTTTTCGACCTGAAATTTAAGATGGTCGCCGTTACTAAAAATAGTCCAAAACTTAAAAAATCTTCTTCTCATGAACGGCCCAACAGATTTTCAAAATGTTTATGTAGTAATGATGACCAACTATAGTTTTGTTAGATTTGTTCAAATGGTGTCCCTTGGGTTGTAAATGACCCTGCCCGAGGGTTCAATTAGGGGACACATGTCATTATAACATTTTTTTTTTTTTTTTTTTTTAAATGGAAATGATTTTGTCTATATCTTCACAGAAGCATTGTTTGGGGTTCAGATTATTAAAAGTGATTGGGTTCCACTGTCTTAAGGGGTCAGGAGGGGCCCTAAAAGGGTAAAAATGGGGAATTACTAAAATCGTTTTCTTGAGAACAGGTATGTCAGATTTGTTCATATTTGGCATAAATTATCCCTATGTGTACGGGTTTGATTGCAGATAAAAATTAAGGGGCTAAAATTTATAGGGTCCTGTAAGGGGACTTAGAATTTTACATAGGGATACTATGGGAAAACAGAAAATTCTCTTTTTCTTTCATCCTTTCTGAAACCACTAGGCCAATTAAACTGAAACTTCACATGCATGTTTCTGTTGCATAGGAGACAATACAGAAGATTTTTTTTTTTTTCGATCTGATATTCAAGATGGCCGCCGTTTACTAAAAATAGTCCAAAACTAAAAATCTTCTTCTCATGAACGACCCAGTATATTTTCAAAATGTTTATGTAGTAATGATGACCAACTATAGTATTGTTAGATTTGTTCAAATGGTGTCCCTAGGGTTAAAAATGACCCCACCCCGAGGGTTCATGAGTCAGTAGAGCGTCCTCAGGCTCTCTTGGGCCTCTTGTTCATTAGGTGACCCCTGTTTAATTTCAACTTCCATAAATCTATATTGTACACTATATGATACAACGTTTTGATCCTAGAGGTTCAATAAGCATTGATTTATGTACATTCAAAATAAAAAATTGCAGTATGAATATATAATAACTGGTGCATTGATGAAATGTTTAGACTCTGTTTTTCATGTGTGCATTATAGCTGAAAAATGCAAATATAGTAAACTCTTAGGTGGAATAAAATGGTATCTAATGGATATTTTGACTTGTCCAAAATTTTTAGAAGAGCTTTCTTCAAACATGTTTTGGCTGTTATAACAAAACTTTCGTATAAACTTTTGCTCCAACATAATCATGTTTATATGAACTCTGGTTATTCTTCCTTCAATACATTTTCTTGAGTTGTAACAAAAAACGTTTGCTTCTACATAATCAAGTTTATAATTATGAACTCTGTTTTTCTCTTGTAATTCAACAAGTTCTTCCTTCCATACATTTTGTGGAGTTTTAACAGCACTTTCCTGTAACCTTTTGCTTCTTTGTAATCATGTTGTGATCTCTGGTCCTCACTTGTAGAATTGTTCTTCCTTTTTATTTGTTCAACTGCTTTCTGCAATTTTCCTGCTTTAGGCATTTCCTTAAAGTAAGTTCATCCTTGAAAATGTCAAAGTTAACTGTATTTTCTTCTTCAGTCCATTTTCTTTTTATGCCCCTTTTCACTGAAAAACAAACAACAGGCATAATATTTTCATAAATTGCCATATTCATCACATCAAATGTTGAAATCTCAAAATTTCCATTTCATTAATGACCCTAACTTTAACTAGAAAAGTGTCAATAGGACACAAATGACCCCACTATGTGATGTTTATGATGTTAGTTGTGACCACTAAGTGTAATCTTGGCATTTGAGTTACGGGTCCAGGTCTTGCAACCAGCACATCTTCTTGTTATGGTAAATGTTTGTACTTAGTTATTTGAATATCCATCCATTCATTGCAAAGTTATTGATTAGACAAGAAAAATTATGTAAAATCAGTTGACCTCCAAGTGTTATATTGACCTTTGAGCTAAGGGTTTGGGTCTTGCGCGTGACACATTATCTTGTTATTGATGTTTGTTCCATGTTATTTGAATATCAATCAATGTCTGGCAAAGTTATTGACTGGACAAGAAAATTGCTTAAAATCATCAGTCTTTTTTATTTTGACCTTTGAGATAGGGGTCATGGTCATGCCACATGTCGTCTAGTTATGGGGAACATAAGCCTCGAGTAAAATCAAAATCCATTAATGGATGGCAAAGTTATGGCAGGACACAATATTGGCCCTGATAACTTTTGACAACCATGTATGACCTTGGAGCTATGGGTCTGAGTCTTGTGTGTGACACATCATCTCCTTATGGGGAACATTGGTGCCATGTAATATCAAACAAGAGGGCAATACTGGCCCTAAGTGACTAAGCTGACGTTTTGACCATGAATATAATGTTATGACACATTTGTCAAGAGAGAGGTTCATACAAGGATGCTACAGGCCAAGTTTGGTGAAAATTCATCAAGCGGTTCAATGGTTGCAAGACCATGGTTGAGTTTAAGTCATACTTTAAAAGAGGGGATTTATCTACCTACTGATTGTATTTGTGATGTCTTTGTCCAGTGCAGGTCTTGTTTTCCTACTCCTGCTGAACTTTTTGAAAGTGTCTCTTCATAAAGAAACACTCCCAGTAAAAGTCTGCCCAAAGCAGTGCCATTACTTTTGGCCTTTCTCAGGCATGTATCCAGCTTTGACACAGAAATGATTCCATAGCTTGGTGCAAGCTCAAACTCATATTAAGAGTTCTGGAAAAGATGTGAAAATACATTATTTCACAATAACTTCTACTCTGGTGTAAGTTCACCAAAGTCATCAAAGCAGATCGATCTCAGGGGCCACCATGTCTTTAAAAGGATCCAGCTTGAACAAGACTGTCTAGTCGGCTCCAGAATAAGAACTCTTTGTTCAAGCAGTCTCAGCTTGGGCAAGCATGTACAATCTCTTTAACTGGATTATGGCGTATTAGTTTGGTTGAAGTTATCGGTATTTGTTTCGTTGAAGTCCTCTTTATTTGTTGGTTGAAGCTCTCGATATAAGTTTGGTTGAAGGTTTCCACCATAAAATGCAGAGGCACTCCCAGGACTGTAATCTAGCCACTCATCATTAGGTGATGTCCAGCAAATGTTGTAGCAGTACGTCATTTGCTCTCTGCTTGAAAGAAACATCTCCGACGACAGTACATTGTCAAGATAGTTATATCAAATGTGAACTAATTTAACTGACCAGGTTGCAGAGAAGAAGATTGTTGAAAAGTTTAAAATTTAAGCCTTTTGTGACCCCACCTGGCCCCGTGTGGAAATTTAATCCTGCTTTTTTAACCAAATCTTATTTGCTATGACTAGATGATGCTTCAGAACTCAAACTGAATAATATTTTTGCACAAACAGGTGAAAAAATGAGAATTTTCCGTTTTCCTATTGTATCCCTATGTAAATCTCCAAGAACCCTCACAGAGCCCCTATAAATACTAGCTCCTTGATTCTTGTCTTGACAACGCGCTATCGTATAAGGCCTTCTGGCCTTTGGCCAGTAGAGCTAACAAGAGGCCCATGGGCCTTAACGGTCACCTGATTATCCTTGATGACATAAAGCTAAATAAAACATAAGTATTATCCGTCATGTTAGCAACAACAAATCACACCAAAAATGAGTATTCAGTCATAAAAAATAACAGTTTAAGTCATTTTCTCTTAAATAGATTTAGTCAAGTGGGCCCCACTCCCAGGGTCAAACTGTGAGACCAAGGGGCATGCAATTCACAATTTTTATAAAGGACCCATAGGCATCCATAATCATGCTCACCAGTTGTTTCCCAGTGCTTCATATAATAATGAGAAGATTTTTAAAGTTTACCTTGAATTTGACTGTTTTGGCCCCGTCCCTAAGACCTCAAAGTAGTCAATGGAAGCACTCTTTACTTTTGGTATTTTAAAATACATTTGATTGAATATAATTTAACTGTAAAAAAAAAAGTATCGAATAACAAACCAGTTAATGATGATGATGGTTAAGTAATAACATTTTGTATCTAGTACGTTGGCTGCCTAAATTTGGATCATCCAAATTTTGTTGCCATCTGTTTTCTCCACCATTTTCATCAGAATGAATTTATCAGAAATCTAGTAATCTTTCCCTCCCTTCTCTTCTCTTCCCACATGCACCATGCAGGCAGCTTGTTCAAACATAATACTTATGTGCGGTAACCACAATGATGAGATACATATACAAGTTATATATAGATCAGTAGTGGGAAATGTAGTGTCTGCCAAGAACCATTAACATCAATGGGAAGGAAAATGGAATGCACATTCTGGAGTATCACTGTAAACACCCAAATCCTTGCAGCTTGGAAAGTACAGGTCCCAGTTTCACCAATCATCTCAACTGGAGATTTTCCTCAACTCAAATTTTTAAATGCTATAACTTTATTTACTTTGATCTTTTTAGCTTGCCAGGATGAAGTCCAAGGAGAGCTATTGTCATGACCCCGGCGACGTCGTCGTCTGTAAACACCCAGGTTAAACTTTTGCGTACAAGTTTCAGAAATCTATGCAACCACTCATTGGATATGAATGAAACTTTGCATGTGTGTTTACCATCATCAATGGAACACACAGAGATAAGAACCATAACTCTGGATTGCATTTTGGCACAGTTATGGCCCTTTTTGGACTTAGACACCCAGAGACAAGCTTTGTTGGTCTTCTGACAACTCTTTTTTACTGTTACCAATGAGTAAAGATTTGTTATAAATTCGATGCAATCTCATTTAATGTGTGATGAGTTCAAATTGTCATATAGAGAAATTAAGATTTTTGAATTGAGAAAAATCTCAGCTTGTGATGTTAAGTGAAACGGGGCACCAGTTTATTATAATACAGCACAGCTGTTAAAGTGACATACCAAAACTTGTTAATCAATTCAGTTTTTCTCAGAAATATTTAAACCGGTGTTGTTGAGTTTCTGCACTGTTATAACAATGTTTATGTACATTGTGGTGCTTCATCCGGCTTAGAATAAGGCCATAATAAATTAATTGCTCGATTATCATCCCAATCCGCCCCCTAATTTTCATGCCACCCAGACCTTTTTTATTTTTTTTTATTAAAAAAAAAAAAAAAAAATCCTCCCACCCTTCTAATTTTTAAGAAAAATTTGGATGTTATCTAGCAATTAATTTATAATGGCCTAAAATGACATTTTCATTATTTTAACAAATTTTACAGAGTACTGGTAATAATTCTGAATATGCATTTCTTCTTCTCTACAGTACAATATTATTAATTCAATTCCCAATGTACTAAATGTTGTTATTGTTAAAAGACATTACAATGTAAATTACCAGAAGAAATGTTTTCTTATTTATTATATGTATTGTATGTGCACATATCTGTATTTTACATGCACTAACCTGAGCTTGATTTGATTGGTTTGACCTCTTTATTGTCTCTTGACACAATACTCCAGTGTGACTGTGGCTCTTAGAATATTGTCTTGAGCAGACATTGTCATGGTATGACTTGAAGAATTGTTGAAAGCAATGCTAAACACAATTTACACATTACAATTATATTACAATAATTATTAGCTTCTTTATTTCCCCCCCCCCCCCCCCAAATCTCACAAACTTCAAAGAAGGCTCAGGTAAGAACAATGTTTTACAATTGTCTCTTAACATCCATTACACATAAATAATGACCATGTGTATAATCCGAGTTGCTTTATCAAAAAACCACAAAAAATGATTTTAAAAATGCAAATGTAAATTGAACCTATGTATACACATTTCTGAATCATGATATTGTGTCCGTTTTACCCCATGAGTCATTGATGCTTTAATGAAATACTCCATAGTCTTTGTAGCATGTATATAGAAATGTTTGTAAAAATTGTCCTAGATTTCGGTAGGGTAATTTATCCTTTACATTCAAGTCAAATAAAGAAGGAAAACTACGAGTAATGTAACTGTAAGAGGTTGATGGAGAGATGTTTAGTGGTAAAGTGGTGTAAGACCCTGTTGTCTCAGGATAGCATACCTTGTACTACTGAAATTGTGGGTGCAAGCCCGGCTTCGTAAAAAAAAAAGTCGTGTTAGGCTATAATGAATTAATTGCTAGATTATCATCCCCGCCCACCCCCTATTTTTCATGCCGCCCCGACCCTTATTATTTTCATAAAAAAATAATATGTATACCGTATATATATATATATATATATATATATTTTTTTTTTTTTTTTTTTTGATATTAAAAAAACATCAAAAAATGTTTTAAGAACAGAATTTTTTTTTTTTTTTTTTTTTTTTGATAAAAAAAATGACCCTTCCAGTTTTAAAGAAAAATTTGGATGATAATCTAGCAGCTATTAACAATATACAATGTTGGTTGTACTTGGATTCTTTATGAAGTCTTCCCCCACAATTAAAACTGGATGACATAATATAATATCATATCATGATTGTGTTGAAAAATGCATTAATCACTGTTAAAAAGTACTATTATACTGATTCTGTTCAGTAAAGTGTATTAATGTGCTGCACTTCATTCATTCTATAAATAGCATAGATCTTATTAAAGTGAACTTAATGGTAATTGGACTGTTTCGTCCTGTCAGCCATTTTTCTTTTGGTAACTGAAACCATTTGTTTTTTCATTATTTGTTAAACAATGCTAAATTTACAGGAAAACAACAAAACAAAAATTTTAAGATTATTTTCTTTTAAGAAATATCCACTTTCAGCAGAATTAAAGTTATTGATGTTTATTTTGGCTTTTCCAAAATGTGTTTTCTTTTCCTGGTACACCTTTCACACTTTCATTTTTTTTTTCTCCAAATACTGACACATTTTTTCTCTCATGTAAGTAAGTATTTGTTTAAATCTAGACAATTAAATGCGTCATAAAGGAAGATAAAATTGGTCAGAATTTCAATATTTCACAAAATTGTCATCCAACAAAAAACTATTCATTTGATCTTCATAGAACGACAAATTTCATGATCCCTCGTTCAGTAGTGATTTTGGGCATTTTTATTGGATTGACAATTTATTTGTCATTTTAATTGATTTCGTAGATGTGGTGTTGTATTGTAATTATTTAATACTGTTTCTGTTTTATACTTGTACTGACAATAATGGCATGTTTTTAAGAGAGTTAATTTATAGATTTTTTTTTTAAATTTATGTTTACTGTATTGTTATTATTTAAGATTATTGATATTTAAATTATTAAATCTTTTTATATCCCTGCCCGTTACCCGTCTGTCCAATTTATTTCTTATGAATAACTTACTTCTGAAAGGTTAAGCCCATTATAAATTAATTGCTAGATACTCGTCCAAATTTTTCTTAAAAAAGAGTGGGGGGGGGGGGGGTAATTTTTTTTTGTATTTCAAATTAAAAGGGTCGGGGCAGCATGAAAATTAGGGGGCGGGCAATAATGATAATCAAGCAATTAATTTATTATGGCCTGATGTTTTATTTATTTAATATTTTATGTGTACCGTAGCTGTATAATTGCAAAAGACAGGTTTGGCTTGATATTTGCCAGTGTCTGTAAAATTCATGTTATGTCCCTCTTTTTGACTTCTTTTTTTGTGTGTGTGAAATTGTTGACTAACATATAGCGAGGGCATCTGTGTTCTTTTGACACATTTTTAGTTTTGTATGTGTTTACTGGTATGTTTCAAGTCATGACAAATAATTATGTTTATCATGAATTTTGTCCATTTGAATTATGCATGTTTTTATACATCATTTTCCAGAATTTTATTATTATGATAATTATGTATTTGTATAGAGGCACACAGCAATTTTCAAATTTCACCTATGTTTTTTTTTTTAAAAAAAATTGTTTGCCATGCTCCTTCCTACCTACTGACTCAAAATTGCAGCTAGCCAAACTGTTTTATTCACTTTCAAACCATTGAAATTTTCCCCCATGATTTCTCCATTTTAAGCTCACCTGAACCAAAGGCTCGTGAGCCTTTGTGATTGCCTGGTGTCTGTCATCTGGCGTTAACTTTTAGCTTCTAACAACTTCTCTGAAACCACTGGGCCAATTTTGATATAACTTCACAGAAATGTTCCTTGGGTGACCTTCTACCAAGTTTGTTCAAGCCATCTTGATTCGTCAAAAAACATGGCCGCCAGGGGGCAGGGCAAGTTTATAATTAGTAAAGACTTAAAAAATCTTCTTGTCAGAAATCACTGGATCGATTTTAAAACAATTTCAAAGAAATGTTCCTTGGGTGACCCTTTACCAAGTTTGTTCAAGCCATTGTGATTTGTTAAAAAACATGACCGCCACAATGAGGTGCTAGTTTACTATATAGGCAGCTATAGTAAAAACTTCAAAAGCCTTCTTGTCAGAACCTGATTTTGATGTAATTTCACTGACATTTACCATGGGTGTACCTCTACCAAGTTTTAACTCTTTTAAGCATCTGTTACATCTTCAAAACAAATCAAAATTCTAACTACTCGCCCATCTCGTTTTTCTGGAATTTTGAGTGTACATGTATTATAATCTACTTAAGTTGGGTGACTCAAGGTCACTCAGGTGAGCGATATAGAGCCATCTTGGCCCTCTTGTTTGTTTAGAATGACTGTAAAATCCAAATCTATTAAAAAAAAAAAAATATTAAGCTACCTACCTACTCACATGAAAAATACTAGGTCAGAGCACAGCAAACAAACATTTTTTAAGGATGGCCCAACACTATTTCAGAATATTTATGTTGATCTGCAAGATATTAAAAAATAGAAAAGTAAAATAACATGCTACATATAATTTATGCAGAATGTTAATTTTGTTTCTATTGTTTATATATACAGTCATGTTTGTATATTATAAACATAACAATACTCGCATCAGTTTTATTACTACAATAGAAAAGATATAGAAGAAATTTAAATTTGTATTTTTAAAGATATTTCTGTAATATTTTCCAAACTAGCATCACAAGGTTTTATCAATTAAATATTGTTTTATAATTTATGACATATGAATTTTTAAACAGTAATACTTTAGGATAAATATAAACATTTACGATAAAATTGACCTCAACATTGGTGTGTGTCAATTTAATATATTTATTTATTATATATTCCAACTGTTTAAATATACAGCTAGAACACCTGTCATGTTTTTTAATAAATATAATAAAGATGTTTTGAAAAGTATATTCTCTGCCTCATTGTTGTTACTTTACTGACCAATATGGAAATTGGGTTTGCCAGGTTCTCTGTGGCCCTGAGTGGTCAGGTCCTGTCTCTAGATCACTTTCCTCTCACCCCTGAGGTTGTGAGTATGAGTCCAACTCATTATGACATCAAGGGCTAACAGATGGTCAGTTAACCTAACCACTCTTTTTCTGGAGGGTTCAGCAGTACTTAAGAACACCCTTCTCTGCAAGTAAATGAAAACTTTGCCATTTGAATGAGTGATGAGAGACAAATGACAGTGAAATGCAATGAAGTTTATCACCCATAACAGAGACTGGCCAGACGGGAATTGAAACTCATGGCCGTTGATAGCCAGACATGCTACCGACTTAGCTAACTGGGTTCAGCACCCCAGGAAACAGGTAAGATCTGTCTGCAAAAAAAACCTAAATAATGTTTTATTCTTCAGTATTGTTACAACTCCTGTTTTGGTACAGGATCTGTAAAATACATAGTTGAAAGTACATTTGTATTGTGTGCAACTGTCATAAATGAATCGGATGGTTCTGTTCTGAAAACAGGAGGTTTTCATCGGCCCTGAGTTGCTCACCTCAGGCAGAAGAGACAATGCCAAAGAAGGCACTATTTGATAATGCAAGGGTCATAACTTTAGACATTTAAATTAGGTCATGTGAGGTGTAGATATAAAATTATGTGTAAGTATAGGGAAAATCAAATGAAATCTACAAGTGCCTACTGGAGTGCACACAAAGTCAAATGACAGTTTTTGTTGATTAAACCCTTTTCTCCATAGATACGCATTTTCACACACCAATCACAGAAGGCTTTTGAAAAGAGTGCAGAAAAAGCGAGCAATCTGAACACTTCCTGCACTGTTTTCCACTCTGTCAGTTAATATAAACATAATCCACCCATTGCTGATATGTGGTGAATTAATGCTTTCAATTTGGAATAGTCTAAGAAAATGCTTATAGAGCAAAGGGTTAAGGGCCACTTCCATGATATAATTATATATTAATTTTACTGTTTAAGTTTGGTGAGGATCAAATAAAAAAATGAGGGTGATACAGGGAGGTCATATACATATATATATATATATATGATGATTCAAGGGCCAGAACTCCCAAGATTTCTTATCATATTTGCCGAGTTCAAGACCTTGTCCAATACATTATGGTTATATAACTACTACATGCAAGTTTTGCCAGGATTATGTGAAAAATGAAGATGCTACAACAAAATGGTTAGACAGATGGACTACTAACACAGGGTGACCAGAAGAGTTCACCTTGACCTTTGCTCATTGTTGAATACCCACAGGTAATCACTTCTGATACTCTCCATCACGATGGATGGAGAGTATCAGAATTGACACCTGGGGCTATTGACGATTCTTAATTGTATAACCTGTCATGTGTTTAAAATGGTGCTGAGGCCCATTCCGTCACTACAGTTTCTGTGGTTTTACTTTGGATTCTCAAACAATCAAAATACAAGAAAGGTTAAAATGCAAATAATTTAATTTAAATTACATTAACAAAATTGTACATGATTCATTTAAGTGAGATTTAACATGAAAAGAAATGAAATGAAATAAATAAATAAAACAATGTAAGCTTTAAATATAGCTACATCACAAGTAAACATTGACATCTGAATTTCTCATTTTCCTCAAAAAGATAAACACATATATATATTTGTGTAATACATGTATAATAAACATACAAGGTATAGCTTTAATAGTTAATATCTGGCTGAGATGACATACATTTTTAACAATGTAGCATTGTGTATAAAGAATATGTGATAGGGATATATGCCATTTTAACAGTGGGATATATTTATATGTATCGCACTCTGGAGTCGAGAAAAAATTCACATTCTCGTAAAATGAATGTGGTAACTTTTTCTGAAAAGTAGGTAAACCAACATAACACGTGCAGTCAAACCTGTGTAAGCGGTCACCTCTATTTAGCAGCCACTTGTCTTAAGCAGTCACAATTTCTATTTCCCATTTCAATGCTGTCAGAGCAAATTAACCTGTATTAAGCAACCTGTCTTAAAAGGCCACTTTCCTTCATTCCCTTGACTGGCTGCTTAAGACAGGTTTGACTGTATTTGTTAAAAAGTTTCAAAAGTAACTTATATAGCCAAGGCCTAGATTGCCACACTCCACAAGGAACACTCCACAGACTGCCACACTCCACAGGGAACACTCCACAGATTGCCACACTCCACAGGGAACACTCCACAGATTGCCACACTCCACAGGGAACAAACTTTCCTGACAAAATTATAAATTTCACCAACATGTCATATGCAATAATTTGTCTGTCATAATTCAGTTTTGACAAAACCGAAAACTTATTAAAATTTTATGTTGATCTTGGGATGAAATAGAAATATATCCCACTGGTAAAATCGCAGACACACTTATATATAAATATGATACTATTAGGCCAAAAATCAATATCACTGGTAAAAGAGCAGAATCTGATATTGTTGGTGATGTATAGGAAAACCTGATCACATTGGACGGATTGTATGTACCATGCATGTTCATGAGGTCATGCACAATTTAGCATCAGCATATTGTCATGGAACACAGGCTTTATTAAATATAACAAATTTAAATAGCATATTGCTATGTATGAAAACTGTCTTTCTTTCTGAAAATGAACAGAAGTATTACAGTGTGAATGAAAATTGGACGGCTATTTTTCAATGTACAAAGTGATCCTTCATGTCAACTTTAAACAAGGCAACAATAAAATATAAATGTCATAAATCTGCTATAAATTATTTATGTCTCGTAAAAAAAATGATTCACAGACTATATCACCATGTATCACTTGTATCGCTCTTTGAAGTCGTACTGAAAGTTCATTAGAAATGTTTCATATGCACAACTCGACTTAATTCCTACGGACACTTCTTACAAAGTTTGATCAAAATCTAATGAGCGATCAAGGTGATGAAAAAAATAAAACTTCTTACAGACAGGCAGCACACCCCAGCCATGGTAATGAGGAGGCACAATTCTCCCCACCCCATCTGAAAAGTGCGAGACATGATTATAGGACATCCAGAATCACACAACTTTCAATATGATCTGTTTGAGGAATATATCACAGTCACATGCTATATTCTGATCACGCTGAAAACATCAAGTTACATGTTTGTTTTATACATAAATCGCTATAACATGCCTAATTCAAATTGACTGATTACACCGAAAGAAAAATCGGGTTTATACGGCCTGAATTAAAGTGTTGTTATATACATTTACAAGTTTATACAGATCAAAAAAGATACACTTGTTGAAATCTATATTACAACACCCAACATCACACATTCACATCACAGAAATTTTAACGCCAAAATGATCGATTGAAATCCAAGTGAACGTCAGATTTAATTTACACAGTCTGTTCAAAGAATTGCACAAGTGTCTGTAAGTCATAGTTGTCCAAAACCTCGAGAAGGGCTGGCACTCTCCCCTTCATGTTTTGACCCTTGAACTTGAACTTGTCGATAAACAGGTCAGTGATCATGCCTTGCCATTGGTTAAGGAAAATCTGGAAATAATCTGCTTGCATTTGCTTTATAAAGTTGCATACATTTATCAAAGTTGTTTCTTAAAATGAAAATTTAGATGTTGATTTGATTTTAAGAGCAAATCTTAAATGAATGTATAAAATGAATTCAGCACAAAAATATGTGGAGATTTTCAGAAACTGGAAGAGTAAATATAAAAGAGTTTTTTTTCTGAAACTGAATAAGTGCCGAGTCCAGATAGCTTGGTCAGGTGCTAAAGTTATCAGTTAAATTGGGGAGATGGCATCGCTTCAGTACCGGGTTTACCATCCAGGATCAAAGGTAAGAGTGGTTAGGTAAACTGATTGTCTGTTAGCCCTCAATGGCATAAAAAATATTCAAACTGAAAATTGTTTCAACAAATGAAACATAGTTAAAGTGCAGATGCAGTTATTATATTTTATGCCCTCAAAGATAAAACTTCAATAAAACTAAGGCTGTAATAATTTCCAGCAATTAAGAATTGCTTTCTGATTATCAAATTTTCTATGCTGTTTATGTTGTCACTCTATGTGACCTGCCAGAAAATCACATGAAATAACCTAATGGTGAAAACATTGTCCACGTAAATAAAAGAAAACATTGATCACTGGCCACATCATTTATCATATATCAGACTGTTCAACTAACCAAAAAGTGCAACAGTGAATTTTTTTTTTTTTTTTTTATATAGGGTTTTAAACCTTTTTTCAACACATTTCAGATTATTTAAATTATGGCATACTCAGTTTTATTGGTGAAGGAAAACCTTAAAATGAATCTGAGTAGAACCACTGTTCTTCCACAAGTAAATGGCATAAACTCTCACATAAACATTTTGGAGCGAGAGGGACTCCAACTGACTTATTCTGATTAATTGTTACAGACGCAATCATTGACAACCAATGATTTTTACTAATTGAGCAATGGCTGTTCTTCTTGAGTGCTGATTAGACAAAATTAAGTCTGGCAGCTAATCAAGTTATCCCTTTCCAAATTTTTTTTTAAAAAAATCAGACGTTTGGGATAATTTAGGATTATTGTATAGAAAACCTATTATAAATAAATTGTGATTTTACGACTACATGGCTAAAAGGTGGCATAACTTTTGAAAAAAAAATTATGGTGTCAATGTCTCGAGATAAGAGGAGAAATAAAGAAATCAAATAATTGGTTCACCTTACTGAAAAGGGAAATATATATTCAACTTTGACATGTCATTCAATCCTTAAAATAGAGAAAGACGTGATCAGTTCTACAAGTTTACGTGACTTGCATGCCAATTTACAAAGGATACCATAAAGTCTCTCCAGGTGACATGGCTGTCGTTTGTACTCAGTCTTCAGATTCTCCGCATCCACCAATATCTGCCTGTACTCCGGTGACAGGAAGTCCAGGCTGTTCTCGTGCACGTGCAACTCCTGAAGTTAGATAACGAGTATTTAAACGTAAGTAAGAGGACAGCTTTGTGGATTCATAATAATTAACTCTGTTAAACAAACGAATATTCACCACAGGTATCTGTTTTTATGTTGTTATTTAGATTAATTATTTTTGATGGTTAACGGTATGTATATTTTCAGAAGATTTCAAGGAAAGAAGCTGCATTATAACACCATTTTGTTCTTAAGATTAGACGTTCAGATGGGATTGAATTTATTGACTGCACAGGTAAGAACTGGTTATAACATTTTAATCAAATCGACTTTTTGCTTAAATGTCTTTACGCTTTTCTTATAATCCTGTCACTCCTCCAAAACCATTTGTATAATTATAAAAGAATGTCTAAGGATTAAATGCCAAATTTTGGGCTTCATGAACATTAAACTAATCTAATGTTTTTCATCACTCGACAAAAACTAAATTCGGCTTTTAATCCTTATATTTACATTATATTCTCCAGCTATTTTAGATAAAACAATTACATTATTTTTGTAATTTTGATATTTAAAAAGCAAATTATAAGCATTAAACCACAAAGCCAATGTCATGAATGTAACGGTGACTTTGTCAACATACTGAATAAGTGAACGCATTTGTAGGACAACTTATGGCAAACGTCACGTGAAACTAAGGGCAATGTGACATTTCACCCAACTTATTGCAAACGTCATGTGAAACTAACGGCAATGTGACATTTCACCAGCAAAACGAAATCGTGCAACCAATAAAATGCAAACTAATCATTTTAGCTCTGCCCAGCTGCAAGTATTTTTCATTGGGAAATGATATGCAGTAAATCTATATAGTTCATCTAGGCCGATTGCAGTGGGAATGTAAATATACAATGTTACATGCAATATACCTTGAGTTAAAATTCGTTTCAGCCATGTTTATAAAATCATAATGCTATATACAACATATCAAAGCCCAAGAAACTTCATGTTTTCAGAGTAGAAAGGGGCTTATTGCTGTTTTCAGCACATTACAGGTGATATATGTATAGCAATCAGTTATATTATAGGATTAAATTAATTTTTTTCTTTTTTTTATGCATGTGTAAAAAATGTTGATTCATGCCCAAATCAAATATCAAAATAAGAGTGGAGCTGTGGTGGACATCATTTTCATTCATATAATATTAAAGTCTTCATTTGGTTTATAATAATCGCGTGCCAGTACAACTAATAGAATCAGAAAAATTATTTCTCTACATCAAAATTTAGCTCTTTGGGGTATCAAATTTTATTTTATTGCACAAGTCTGTGTTTCCAACACAACAGTTTCACAAACTTCAGCCTTATTATCAAGATTTATAAGGATTGTTGGGAAAGTATCTTATTTAATGAAGAATTTTACAAATGTACCGTGAAGACTGTGTAAGCAGTCACCTCTAATGAGTGACTTGTCTTAAGCAGTCACATAAAATTTTGCTATTTCCCATTCTATACTTTCAAAGCAAATTAACCTGTATTAGGCAGCAACCTATCTTATAAAAACACTTTGGCTCCATCTCCTGACTGGCTGCTTAAGACAGGCTGACTGTAGTTTGACGTATTACCTTTAGAGCATCTATCAACTGTACTTTCTTGGCCAGTAGCAGCTGGTACTCCAGTTTAGGGTGGATGAGATTCAGGGTATAGGGAATTGAGTCTTCATTAACATCTGGATGAGAAATAAAAACATCAAATAACATCTGGATGTGAATCAAAAAACATCTGGATGAGAAATAAATACATCAAATAACATCAGGATGTGAATCAAATAACATCTGGATGAGAATCAAATAACATCTGGATGAGAAATAAATACATCAAATAACATCTGGATGTGAATCAAATAACATCTGGATGAGAAATAAATACATCAAATAACATCTGGATGTGAATCAAATAACATCTGGATGAGAAATAAATACATCAAATAACATCTTGATGAGAAATAAATACATCAAATAACATCTGGATGTAAAATCAAATAACATCTGGATGTAAAGCAAATAAAATCTGGATGAAAATAAAACACATAAAATAACATCTAGATGAGAAATAAATAAATCAAATAACATCTGGATGAGAAATAAATACACCAAATAATATCTGCATAAGAAATACATCAAATTACATCTGGATGAGGAATAAAATACATAAAATAACATCTGGATGAGAAATAAATACACCAAATAACATCTGCATGAGAAATACATCAAATTACACCTGGATGTGAATCAAATAACATCTCGATGAAAATAAAATACATAAAATAACATCTGGATGAGAAATAAATACATCAAATAACATCTGGATGAGAATATAATACATCAAATAACATCTGGATGAGAATATAATACATCAAATAACATTTGGATAAGAATATAATACATCATACAGACCCTAAACCGCTCAAGTACCCCAATTGCACGCAAACAGGAGTGCACTCAGAGCGTAAACGGAGCGCAAACGTAGCGCAGACGGAGCGCGAACGGAGCGCAGATTGGGCGCTGACGGAGCGGACCTGGACCGTTAGTGAATGCTGGATTTTGAATAATAAACGAACTCCTGAACGCATGAAATAGATCCAGTGCACTCAAGACACACTGAGTGCACTCAGATGTGCAGTATATGCACTATACGCTTGACACAGTAAGATAACTGATAACTAAACTATTCGTGCGCTACTGAGTGGACTCATTCATTCGGATACACTCTTCTTTCATTATTTGAGCGTGAAGTCAATAGTCAAAATCGAGATAAATAAGAAATTTTCTGTTCACATAAATATAAACCATGTAGTATATATAAAAGTTGTTTTGGTATAACGCATGATAAAACTAATTTTGGTCAACAATTTATCAATTATATCATAAATATCAGTATTGAGCTAATCAATATAATAAAGTTTAAAAGCCTATTATACAATAAACGACGCATCAGTGGTTATCTACGGATTCAAGGCCAATTTAGTTGCACATTTAAACATGATTTGGTTTGCGAAACAAAAATATAAATAAATTTATATATTATGTAAATAACAATTCGAAAATATGTAATATGAAATCACTATTTTTGCCTTGCTATTTCGATATAAATTAGTTATAGAACATACAGAACATATATTTCAATTGGATTTAAGCGTATACAGCTCTAAACACAAAAAAAATCAATGCATTTGTGAATCAAACAAAACGGGAAATTATATGATTATGATTTTATTTGTTTGAGTATTTTGGCAAAATAAAAATGACCCATTTTAAATTCAATTTGGAGTTTAGTTTTATATTTTCCCCAAACATAGTTACACCGAAGTCTGTGCTTAGTTGTGAAAAAAATGCACGTAAAACTGTTATATTGCAATTAAAGTGAAAACAGTATACTCGTGCACATCTCATTAAAATATGAAAATAATAGTACCAAATTAATATCATTCTTAAATATAAAGTGGGTCAGTAGTGCAGTAGATAGAGCTGGCTTCAGACGGCAGATGGTCGCGAGTTTGACCCGCGCTCTACCCTATGACCTCTTGAAACACAATTCAGTACCAGATCTAATAAAGGAATGCACTGGAGAATGATATGCATAAGCTCCAAGCTTGCTTCACAGTCAAGCTAATTAAATTAATGTAAAATAAATGTATGTATGCCAAAACACGACAGGCCTGAATAATAATGATGATAATAATTAATATTATGAAAAAAATTGCATTTTTTTAGTATTGATTTTGACTATATATATTTCTTATTGAATCACATGTCGTGGGTTAAATTAAGATTCATTAATCTGGTACAAATTATAATCAAAATACACGCACGCACGCATCCAATATAAAAACTGTGACAAATCAAGAAGTCAATATATATCTATTATGATAACAGATCCAACTGATAATAATATTTAAAAAAAAATAAAACAAATAATAAAAATACAAATAAATACTATATTTTCATTAGTTTTAAAATTGTAGGATTGTTTTTATCTTGTGAAATTAACAATTCTGATCTTTAGTTTTATCTGTTTTTTATCAAAATATATGCTGACATTCATCTCCTGCTGATTGGGAATGTAATTGACTTGTTTATTTAACCCCAGAGACTAATGACAGATAATTATGGACAAAAATTGCAAATTGTCAAAACTGTCAAATATGTTCGTAATTTATAATAAATGCATTTGTTACGTAAAATAAAACAACTAAATCATGAGTATACTGCCAATGCATGCACATTGTTTTATTTATTTTACATCAAAAGTCAAGATCCAGAATGCTAGCTGTGGTAAATTGACAGCCCTATTTACCCATCCTTTAATACATGTGTCACACTTTCTACCATTCACTCAGTACTGATTATATTTTATAACGTGGGGTTTTCGTTTCGTTAATTTAATGATATTAATATCATGGGTTTACATACTAAAGTATCGTTCTGAAACCTTGAATAACCAATATCTTAAATGAATTTGTTTGATTCAAGTTGTTAATTGGCTGGCAGTTTTTCTTATATCTTTTCTTTTCAATCACATACTGCGGGTTCAATTAAGATTCGTCCGTCTGGCACTAATTACAATCAAAATTAAAGCATCCGCAGGGTTCTTCCGTAGGCAATAGACCGTAAGTCACCGCTTTGGCGTATAATTTAATTGACCCGGCTCTCACTGGCATGTGACATAACGTAATTAACACCACGGGTGTCTGTATTGCTGCGTGTCATATAAGTAGCGGTATAGCACAGTGGGTATATTTTCAAACAAGTTTAATATAGTTTGTATTTTAATTAATATATTAACATGAATCATACTATCAGTAAAAAAATAATTTGAGAACACTGAAAAAAGGTTCATTTCAGTTACATATATATATACATAATGATAACGAAAATATTTATTAAATCTTATAATATCAGAATATCTTTTTTAAGTTTAGTGAAGCAACATTTAGACCCAAATCTAGAAAAACACTACAAGATTATTATTTTTCAAAAATCATTTATTATTTTATATGTCAAATCCCATCGCACGAATTATAATAAATTTTTCATCACCCATGCAGTGCATAATTTTATAATTGATATAAAGCTGATTTTAGTTTGAACATAAACAAACACCAGTGATATATCCAGATATTGTTAGGTCACTGCCTATACTGATCAAATGAATGGATTACTGTTAATCCAAGGACGTATAAGTGGTATTGAATTATTAATAACAATTACAATAAATTTAGTTTATGTTGATGATGTATCTATAAATTTTGTGGATAGCGGGTGACACAATATGTAGACAAACAATCGGATTATGAATTCAATTACCTTGACTAAATCCCATGGATACATTTTATTTATTGCTCCATTTTTTAACAGCTTCAATTAAAAAGTCAATATGGAATCATTTTAAGAATTGAGAGGTTGCGATTGGTTATGGGCCGGAAACCGAACAGAGCGGACTGAACGATGAGTGAACGCTGAACGAACGAAGCGAACGCTGAGAGGAGTATAAAATAACAATAGTAAACATCGCTTGTGAGCGAATACTTGCGTTTGTGAGTGCATTAAATTAACCGCACTTAATCGAGTGCACGCAAACGGAGTGCAAACTGAGCGCGAACGGAGTGCAAACTGAGTGCAATTATGGGGTACTTGAGCGGTTTAGGGTCTGTATAACATTTGAATGAGAATATAATACATCAAATAACATCTGGATGAGAATTAAAATATATCAAATAACATTTGAATGAGAATATAAATACATCATATAACATTTGGATGAGAACATAAAAACATTCAATAACATCTGGATGAGAAATAAAATACATGAAATAACATTTTAATGAGAATATAAGACATCAAATAACATCTGGATGAGAATATAAAACATCAAATAACATCTGGATGAGAATATAAATAACTCTATATTATAATAAATAAGAGAACAAGTAATCAGTAATTTTATTTGATAAACGATTGATGAAAAATCTCTTAAAACATACTAGTGAAATGCTTTTAGAACAAAACCAGTTAGCTGTATTCACAAAGTTAGCTACATGTACAGTAAGTATAAACTAACCGTAAGTAATGTCAAGCCTGACTTTCTTCTTCGTAGCCTCTTTGGTGAGAACGTCCTTCAGTATAGAGATGGTAGATATGTTGTCTGAACGGAATGTTGCATTGCCTTTACTGAAAAACAATCAACAGAATGACTACCAAGTTCCAATCAGATCCAACCAATAAAGTCTTGGGTTTGAGACCTCAGTTTGCTTCAAAGATCAGAAACCATCAAGTTTCAATCAGATCCAACCAATAAAGTCTTGGGTTTGAGACCTGAGTTTGCATCAAAGATCAGGAACCATCAAGTTTCAGTCAGATCTAACCAATAAAGTCTCGGGTTTGAGACCTCAGTTTGCTTCAAAGATCAGAAACCATCAAGTTTCAATCAGATCCAACCAATAAAGTCTTGGGTTTGAGACCTCAGTTTGCTTCAAAGATCAGAAACCATCAAGTTTCAGTCAGATCCAACCAATAAAGTCTTGGGTTTGAGACCTCAGTTTGCTTCAAAGATCAGAAACCATCAAGTTTCAGTCAGATCCAACCAATAAAGTCTCTGGTTTGAGATCTCAGTTTGCTTCAAAGATAAGATACCATCAAGTTTCAGTCAGATCCAACCAATAAAGTCTCAGGTTTGAGACCTCAGTTTGCATCAAAGATCAGATACCATCAAGTTTCAGTCAGATCTAACCAATAAAGTCTCGGGTTTGAGACCTCAGTTTGCATCAAAGATCAGATACCATCAAGTTTCAGTCAGATCTAACCAATAAAGTCTTGGGTTTGAGACCTCAGTTTGCATCAAATATCAGATACCATCAAGTTTCAGTCAGATCTAACCAATAAAGTCTCGGGTTTGAGATCTCCGTTTGCTTCAAAGATCAGAAACCATCAAGTTTCAATCAGATCCAATGAATAAAGTCTCGGGTTTGAGATCTCAGTTTGCTTCAAAGATCAGAAACCATCAAGTTTCAGTCAGATCTAACCAATAAAGTCTCAGGTTTGAGATCTCAGTTTGCTTCAAAGATAAGATACCATCAAGTTTCAATCAGATCTAACCAATAAAGTCTCGGGTTTGAGATCTCAGTTTGCTTCAAAGATCAGAAACCATCAAGTTTCAATCAGATCCAACCAATAAAGTCTCGGGTTTGAGACCTCAGTTTGCTTCAAAGATCAGAAACCATCAAGTTTCAATCAGATCCAATGAATAAAGTCTCGGGTTTGAGATCTCAGTTTGCTTCAAAGATCAGAAACCATCAAGTTTCAGTCAGATCTAACCAATAAAGTCTCAGGTTTGAGATCTCAGTTTGCTTCAAAGATCAGAAACCATCAAGTTTCAGTCAGATCCAACCAATAAAGTCTCGGGTTTGAGATCTCAGTTTGCTTCAAAGATAAGATACCATCAAGTTTCAGTCAGATCCAACCAATAAAGTCTCGGGTTTGAGACCTCAGTTTGCTTCAAAGATAAGATACCATCAAGTTTCAGTCAGATCTAACCAATAAAGTCTCGGGTTTGAGACCTCAGTTTGCATCAAAGATCAGATACCATCAAGTTTCAATCAGATCCAACCAATAAAGTCTCGGGTTTGAGACCTCAGTTTGCATCAAAGATCAGATACCATCAAGTTTCAGTCAGATCCTAACCAATAAAGTCTCAGGTTTGAGACCTCAGTTTGCATCAAAGATCAGATACCATCAAGTTTCAATTCAGATCTAACCAATAAAGTCTCTG
The DNA here is from genome assembly GCA_029582155.1 of Panopea generosa. NCBI lineage: Eukaryota > Metazoa > Mollusca > Bivalvia > Adapedonta > Hiatellidae > Panopea > Panopea generosa. Next base: position 34,381,241 of record CM055896.1, read on the forward strand.
GTTTGAGACCTCAGTTTGCATCAAAGATCAGATACCATCAAGTTTCATTCAGATCTAACCAATAAAGTCTTGGGTTTGAGATCTCAGTTTGCTTCAAAGATCAGAAACCATCAAGTTTTCAATCAGATCTAACCAATAAAGTCTCGGGTTTGAGATCTCAGTTTGCTTCAAAGATCAGATACCATCAAGTTTCAATCAGATCTAACCAATAAAGTCTCGGGTTTGAGACCTCAGTTTGCATCAAAGATCAGAAACCATCAAGTTTCAGTCAGATCTTACCAATAAAGTCTCGGGTTTGAGACCTCAGTTTGCTTCAAAGATCAGATACCATCAAGTTTCAATCAGATCTAACCAATAAAGTCTCGGGTTTGAGACCTCAGTTTGCATCAAAGATCAGAAACCATCAAGTTTCAATCAGATCTAACCAATAAAGTCTCGGGTTTGAGATCTCAGTTTGCTTCAAAGATCAGATACCATCAAGTTTCAATCAGATCTAACCAATAAAGTCTTGGGTTTGAGACCTAAACTTGGTTTAAAGATAAAATGTCCAAGATGAAGGACTTTTACTTAGATTCATGCATCTCCTCAAAAAGAAAAAAACAACTGGACGCCCTACATACCCTACAGGATGAGAGTCGAGGCTAATTCAAATGATCTCAAGATCATGTGTTTTACCCTAGTTCTAGAATCTCTAACTAAATAGATGTGTCAATAGGTACTTTCAGTTGAAGATATTGTTTCTTCTAATATTCATGTATATTTATATCATTCATAGACATCAACACATACAACTCAATATCCACACCCATATAAAATTACGATGTGTTTATTTTTTGTGCTTCCAGACAAATTTTGGTAAAGCATAAATTATAGTCACCACTTCGTCTGTGCATGTGTGCATCACCAAATCCTTGTCGGCCTTAACTCTGTGAAAAAAATCATTAAATCAAAACATAGACAATATGCACAACTCTTCTAGGTAGTGATACATACTAGCAAGTTTCTTAAAATTCAACAAGATGTTGTAGAGAAACAGCATGGACAAGGATTTGGTGACAAACATGCGCAAAGATGAAGCAGTGACTACATACTCTCCCAAAATTTTTTGGGAAACATAAAAGATAAATATAATTAAAAAATTATTGTTTCCTACTGAAATAAAGATGACCAGCATACCTGTATGTGCATTCAAGGTGAGTATCTAGGAATGTGGACATAAAATGAAACTGGACGACATCTCCTGGTGGGGTCTTCTCTGGTAATTCTGGTAAACAGAAACATACCCACGAGTGCATCTCCGCCTGACTGAACTGACCCGTCAACTTTAGGGAATTATGTGGCCTGTGAAGGTAATGTACAAAGAGTATTTGATGAAACCCTGGCTACTATTTCACCAACATTATAGTATTATACTTATATATTACAACAGTCTAAAGAAAAGCATCCAGGTGAATAACACAAATATTGGTGAAACAGAGACCCGTTTCACTAACGTTCGTAAAACTATGTTTCTCAACTTCTTAGTGTAAAAGTTATGAAAAAAGTCAAGAATTTAATGTAGTGTGTCACTTACTTAATTTTCAATCTTTTATAAGCCTTATGAAAAGTATTCTTTCTAAAATTTGCAAAAGTACTGCACAAATGAAATGTTCTGAGATGTCAATTTGTTTGTATGAAATTCCCAAGACTTGCGAAGGTCAGTTAAATGGGCTCATTAGGTCTAATTTAATGATTTACTTGCACATTTCTTTATCATTGAATATATCTAAAACAGAGAAATAATTTACTGATCTAAGAATAATCTATGGTAATTACTACAGGAAAAATTTCACTTATCATTTATAATTCCGGTAAAATGTGTCTAAATTTTGAAGCTGGATGTAAATAGACTAGATTACATATTGTTCCTGAATTCTCGTACATCTTCCTTTTCTGCGTGGTGAGATTGAACATATTCCTTGTTTCAGTCCGCAGATGAGACAGATAAAATATCTCAAATCGAATACTTAATCAGAGCAACACTAGTGACAGTGGCCAAATACAGGGCACATTGTTTGAGACAGAATATAAACAAATGTGTCTTGGAAATTAAAGTTGCAAATTAAAGTTCACAGCAAAAATTTTTCATGGTCATGAAAGATTTAAAATATTTCTGCATTGAAGCACAGTATTGTCATACTAGCTGACATCATCAATTTGTTTAACAAGAATTTACTTAACAATCCATTGATTATTATCTAAATTAGAATTGATACCATTGCCTTTAACATCAAACAAACCTATTTTCATCGAACACATGTGTCCGCTGGTGTAGAGAGAGGGGCTTAATCTGGTACTGCTGCACCTTGCAGGTTTTAGGCTGTACTCGGGGAGTCACATATGCCTGAATGGTTCCATACTGACCCTCTATAGACCGGATCTTCAACTCAAGACGAGTCGTATTGGCCTGGCAGCGGTATGTTGCTAGGAGAAAATTGCCTTCCTAAAACAAGACAAAAATCTTTGTTTTAATGAGAAGAAGAGATGAACTGCAGATTCTCATTTTGAGTTCTTATAAATATGGCAACAATTCCTTGGTTATAACCAATTTAATCTCATTTGATATTATCCTAGTAGATATAACCATTACTAAACATACATGGATATGCTGTCAAAGTGTCTTATTCAAACAAAACATGTGGTTACAATTCTGGGATCAAACCAATGACCGACCAACACTGGATTCCAATTCTGCCACAAAACCATTTTTCTACTAAAACAACTATTTCATTTTTTTATTTATTTTCTTTCAGTTTTTAAACTGAAATGTGTGCATAAATAGATCTCACTGATTGATTAAAGCTACCTGTATAATAAATTGTAGAGTAATCATAACTTACCTCTGGGGAGCAAGAACTGTAGCTTACGACTGCCGAGTTCTTCTCCACATCTAACAAATCAATGGGTACGTCACTCTGGAATGAAAAACAGAGGTTAATTGGTTAATTATTAGACAATTCATGCTTGATGTCTCCCTGGGTAGTTAAACAGTACTCAGTATATGTAAATAAAGTGTCTTGCTCAATGGCACAGCACATGATTCTGGTTGGAGATCAAACTCACGGACCTCCGACCCTAGGTCTAATACACTAAGTCATGTGCTCAAAATTAAATAAAAACAGCCAATTGAAAGAACATTGTGGAAGTAGTTTGTGCAACATGAATTGCATTATAGACAATACAGCAATATAGACAATACAGCATTATAGACAATACAGCATTAAAGAAGATACAGCAATATAGACAATACAGCAATTTTATTAAGTGCAAAGGCAATAACTGCATAGAATGAAGTCAGCGTCACAAATTCATCTACACTGTATGCAAAATTTCAAATCATTGCTCGAAAGCTAGTTCAATCCATAAGTTGCTGACCGACCAACCGTCCATATAGTGACTCTTATATACCTCCTCTCAAACTTTGTTGGCAGGGGGTGTAATAGGGAATAATAAAATTAATCCAAATTAAAGCTAACTTAAAACAATTAATAGCACATATAGCACTATCTCCGCAAGTAACTGATAACTATCCCACTTGAATCAGCAGTTAGAGACAAATGATAATGAGACACAACATCGTATATCAATCATCACGGAGACTGTAGCCGAATGGGGACTCATGGTTTCTGGATTGAAAGTCAGATGCGCTACCGATTGAGCAAATCAGGCCCGGGAAAACATTATAGAAACAAGAGGGCCAATATGGCCCTATTACGCTCACCTGACTCACCTTTAGTCACCCAACTTAAAAGATTATATAATACAATCATGTACACTCAAGATTCCAGAAAAACGAGATGGGCAAGAATTTTATTTGTTTTGATGATGTAACGGAATGCGTAGAAGAGTTCAAACTTGGTAGAGGTTCACCCATGGTAAATGTCAGTGAAATTACATTGAAATCAGGTCAGTAGATTCTGACAAGAAGGCTTTTGAAGTTTTTACTATAGCTACCTATATAGTAAACTAGTACCTCACTGTGGCGGTCATGTTTTTTAACAAATCACAACAGCTCTAACAAACTTGTGTCACCTAAAGAACATTTCTTTGAAATTGTTTTAAAACTGATCTGGTGGTTTCTGACAAGAAGATTTTTTAAGTTTTTACTATAGCTTATATAGTAAACTAACCCTTTCCCCTGATTGCCAGGGTTCCCCCGAGGAAAATTTCTGTGAAATTATTTCAAAATCGAGCCAGTAGTTGCTAACAAGAAGTTAATGTTTTTACTAATTAAACTTGCCCCGCCCCCTGGCGGCCATGTTTTATGACAAATCAAGATGGCTTGAACAAACTTGGTTGAGGGTCACCAAAGGACTGTTTTTGTGAAATTATTTTAAAATCGAGCCAGTAGTTTCTGACAAGAAGATTTTTTAAGTTTTTACTATAGCTTATATAGTAAACCAACCCCACCCCCATGTTTTTTGACGAATCAAAACAGCTTGAACCAACTTGGTAGAGGGTCACCCAAGGAACATTTCTGTGAAACTATTTTAAAATTGAGCCAGTAGTTTCTGACAAGAAGATTTTTTAAGTTATACTATAGCTTATATAGTAAACTAACCCACCCCCTGGCAGCCATGTTTTTTGATGAATCAAGATGGCTTTTACAAACTTGTGATAGGGTCACCCATGACCATTTTTTGTGAAATTATTCTAAAATCAAGCCAGTAGTTTCTGACAAGAAGATTTTTTTAAGTTTTTACAATAGCTTATATAGTAAACTAACCCACCCCCTGGCCGCCGTGTTTTTTGATGAATCAAGATGGTTTGTACAAACTTGGGAGAGGGTCACCCAAGGAACATTTCTGTAATATTATTTTAAAATCGAGCCAGTAGATTTTGACAAGAAGATTATTTAAGTTTTTACTAATTAGCTTAGGGTCCTCCGTGGCCGAGTGGTCTAAGGCGCCGTCTCAAGATCACTAACCTCTCACCGCTATGGTCGTAGGTTCGAGTCCCGCTCGCTCCAAAAACTTTATGTGAGAAAGTTTCCAGTTACTTGCGGAAGGACGGTGGTTCTACTCAGTCTGACTCAGTCTGAGGTCTTCCTCCACCAGTAAAACTGGATATGCCATATATAACCTGAAATGTGTTGAAAATGGCGTTAAACCCCATTCAAAAAAAAACAAAAAAACAAAAAAAAAAACTAATTAGCTTATAAAATAAACTAACCCCACCACTGGCTGCCATGTTTTTTGACGAACCAATATGACTTGAACAAATTTGGTAGAGGGTCACCCAAGGAACATTTCTGTGAAATTATTTTAAAATCGAGCCAGTAGTTTCTGACAAGAAGATTTTTTAAAATATTACTAATTAAACTTGCCCCGCCCCCTGGCGGCCATGTGAAGTTATATCAAAATTGGCCCAATGGTTTCAGAGGAGAAGTTGTTAGAAGCTAAAAGTTAACGACAGACGACAGACGACGGACGACTGCCGACAGAAAACACCAGGCGATCACAAAAGCTCACCTGTGAGCCTTTGGCTCATTAGTAGGTCTTCCAAATGATAACTGAATGATCCAAAAACCAAGTACACAAGAATTAGATTCACCCCATGCAATGCAGTCGTTGGTGTTGTTGTATGGTGATTTTTCAGTCGTATAGTGATGGTGTCTACTTGAGATAGTATTCTACACGCTGCCAAACTTGAGTATCATGCCGCAGACACATGACATGATACCCCACCCAGTCACATTATACCGACACCAGGCCAATTAAACCAACAACTATCCTCTTAATGCCAAGCACACAGCATAGACACTTCTAGTACCATTTTTCAAGTCTTTGGTCTTTTATAGATACATGTAGTATTTTCTTATCAATACAATGTACCTGCAGCAAAACATTGTCTATTGGCATCTGCAATTCTACGCTGAGTGAATAGCTGGCATCCTCCCTATTCAGCACAAACTTGTCATTAATGTTGAAGCTGGGAACCGCGGATATGGCGGTATTACTCTGGGCTGTCTGCTGATACTTCTCTCGTTCATTCATCACCTTCTGTTGTAATTCTTCCAAGTCCGTTCTATAATGGGTATAATGTTAACATATTAGTCTTAATTATTCTTCCCGTAATTTGGAACACTCCGTTTTTCAGGACAGATTAGCAAAAGATCAAAGTCAGATTTTGTATAAACTGCACATTTTGCTGTGTTACATCAATTTAATAAAATAAAAATATTAACATTCTTTTTAAAAATTGTTCCAATTGTTAAAGGTATAATGACCTAAATTCTGCAAACCTTTCAGTTCCAAGATTCAGATTGCTATGGTAACAAAGCTGATTTTCAAGCATTTGTAAATAGAACATAGAATAACAAACATTGAATCCGATAGTTGCATTCCACTTGTCACTTTACCAGGCACTGGGACAACTGCAGTGCCGAAACAACATAAATGATTAATACAGGTCATTCCCACCAAATTTATAATCTTGTAATTGTTACCATGGGAACCAGTTTTAGAAAAACCGTGACTTTTCAACATAAGTTGTGTAGCTATTTAATAATTACGTTATCAATGTAAATCAAGTATGTTACTCTACCCTATCTAAAAAGATGGTGTCAGTAGAATAGACAGCTATATTATATATGTCATATATCAATCATCATGAAGACCGTGGCTGGGTGAGGATTTGAACTTGCGACCCCTGGATTGAGTTAGACATGCTACCAACTGAGCTAATTGGGTCAAGATTAATTAGTATGAGACTTCAGGTTGTAAAAAAAAGCTATGTTATACTTGCATTACTGAAATTCAGTTTAACAAATGGACAGATGGACAACATTTTTTTTTATTTTAATGAGGTTTAACGCTATTTTCAACACATTTCAGGTTATATATGGCATATCCAGTTTTACTGTGGAGGAAGACCTCAGACTTAGACTGAGAAGAACCACCGGGACCTTCCGCAAATAACTCAGGCAAACCTACAACCTTAGCGGTGAGAGGTAAGTGATCTTGAATCAGCACCTTTAGATTGGCAACATATACTGGTTATTACAAAAACTCTCCTCTGATGAACTAAACATTTTACTTTCAAATCCAAGGATATAAACATTTAATATAATCACTAAAAATCAAATTGGTTTTACAGCAACAAAAAAATTATGCTCGCAAGCAAACAGTAATGACAAAACTCCTATTTACTCACTCATACTGTCTCCTGGAAAACAAATCTTTCATATGATGTCTTTTAAATTTTGGTAAAAATTTTCAGAAGAAAACTTTAAATATTCATAAGTAAAAACTAGAAATGTGTGTTTAGGACATGGATGCTTCCATTATATGTGTTTTAAACTTATTTCTTTTACTTACATTGTGAAACATCCTGGGTAGAACCAGAACAAAGCATATACGGAAAAAGTGTCTTGCTCAAGGACACCACACATAGCCGTGGCGGAGGATCGAACCCACGACCCTCTGATCATAAGTTTGGTGCTCTACCTCTAGACCATGCCCTCCACGAATTAACTAAATACACTGACTCTTTCAGAAGTAATTCAATAGAAACCAACTTGACAGACAAACACACGGATGGACGCACAAAGACAGGGATAACACTTAATGCCCTTCAACAACCTTTGAATGGCAGGAACGTATAAGTAAAACGTTTTCAGTGATGACATATGTTGTTAAAATGTCTAATGCATGTACATGTCTTGGTGATATTTAAGGTAACTCACAGTGTTCCTATCAGACTTTCTGACATCAGACCTAAATTATCAATACTGGGTGATCTGTACAGTTTTTCTATAAAGTCTTATTACAAAGGGTTTTAGTTAAACACACATTTTAAAACAACAAATTTCGAAGGGTTTGATTTAAACATGGGTTTAAAAATAATGAATTTTGAACATTCACGTCCGATAGCACCAAAAAATGTCTACCAGAGCTTTTTTGCGCAATCGGGTATGAATGGTCAAAATTTGTTGTTTTGAAATCCGTATTTAAATAAACTCATCGTAATGATTAGATGAAAAGGTAACAATGTGTTTTATCGGTGTGAAAATTACAATCTTATCACGGGAAATAAAATGAGTAAATTAAAATGTTATTCAAAACAATTTCTGCATTAATACTGTTATATTTATAAGGGAAATACTGCAAAAATATCTTAAAAGTATGGACCGCTAGGGAGCGCTGTTAACAATGCACTGCAGTACTTTATTAAAAAAACAAAACAAAGCTAAAATGAAAACTGAGACTACACAGTACAAGTGTACAAATTATTGTTTATTTATGCCAAATGTAAAAAAAAATCAGACAGGAAAAAAGCAAGCTCCTTTACATAAGAACTATATGTTAATCAGTTTCAAAGTTTGTAGACAATAAAGCTCAACACAATGTGATACCGAACACTGTTTAATTTTAACTGTTAATTCTATATTTAGAAAAACTATTCGTATGAATAGAAATTCACCAAAATATTACGAAAGAAGAAAAACAAGCATTATGTTACTAGTAGTTCAAGATAAATGTACAGTGCAAAGGGGTTATAAAATGTGTCAGTGAGTTTAAAAGTTATTTTCAATTTTTTTTTTTTTTTAAAAACTTCATTTATATATATCTTCACTTGAATAATACAGTCAAACCCCTGTAAGCAGTCACCTCTATTGAGCAACTTGTCTTAAGCAGCCACATGTGATATTTCCCATTTCTATCCTTTCAGATCAAACTAACCTGTATTAAGCAACAACCTGTCTTAAAAAGCCATTTTTGGTCACTGGCTGACTGCTTAAGATAGGTTTGACTGTATTCAAATATGAAAAACAAAACTGCATAAGACATGTATAACTTCCATGTGTGTACTTGGAACTACAATCAACTCCAGCAACATACTTTAGGCCTGTAATTTTGTTAACTGCTACGGCTGACGTGATCACTTCAGTCGGGCCCAGGGCCTTTGTCTGTGGCTCCGTTGTTAGGCCCAACACCCAGCCTGGCGCAGAAAAATACAATGTTGCAAAATATATCTGTTAAAGGCTGTATCTACCCTACCGTTACTCCTCCCACAAGTATCACTATGACGATGTACACTATATAACCATGCATACAAATTATTACAGCATATATGATATGAGCATATATAAGGTACAACCAATGTGCTATTACATGTACATACCTTTTGTTATTACGTACATGTGCCATTGCCACTACATATTAATAGAATATTTCTACAAATAGTTAACACAATAAGCATGGCATATGTGTAGATGACATTAAATAGTTTACACAAATTAGTAAGTATGAGCATAAGGAGGCATAATACCCATTTACAGTAAATGTTCTACTGCATACAAGATCTGGATAGGTTTGTTATTTTTGGCCATTTTTACATCTGTTACTGGGTCATATTCCCAATGGCAAATAATATCTTTTTTCCAATTTTAATTGTAAAATTCTCAATAAAAAGCTTCAATAATTGTGGTGAAACTTGCCACATTTCCTTGATAATTTTTTCCCCATTCTGAAAGAGTATAGCATTGCCTCTTCAATTAAATTGTCAGTTGAGTAAGGGTACAAGTTCTTGTAAATAAATTTAACGCAAAAATTTCCCCAATTTTAATGTAAATGCCACTCAAATTCCAAAATTCGAGGTTATGGGCCTTTTATCAAAAAATGGTGGGGAAAAAACACACTGGGATGTACAATACTGACACTCGAGTCTGACTTAATCTTTTTTTTCCATTTTCAACACCAGACTCATCACATAACATTATGGCATATCCAGTTTTTCTGACGGAGGAAGTAACTGGCAATTTTTATCACATAAAGTTTTTGGATCAACCAGAGCTCACTCAACCCCAGCGATCCTCAGTGGTGCGAGGTACGTGGTTATCAGATAGAAGCACCTTAAAGCACTCAACCATCGAGGACCCTCTGATCAGGGCACTCAACCATCAAGGACCTTCTGATAGAGGCACTCAACCATCGAGGACTCTCTGATCAGGGCACTCAACCATCGAGGACCCTCTGATCGAGGCACTCGACCATCAAGGACCTTCTGATTGGGGCACTCAACCATTGAGGACCCTCTGATCAAGGCACCCAACCATCGAGGACCCTCTGATTGAGGCACTCAACCATCAAGGAACCTCTGATCGGTGCACTCAACCATCAAGGACCCTCTGATTGAGGCCCCTCTGATCAAGGCACTCAACCATTGAGGAACCTCTGATTTGGGCACTCAACCATCAACGACCCTCTGATCGGGGCACTCAACCATTGAGGCCCCTCTGATTGAGGCCCCTCTGATCAAGGCACTCAACCATTGAGGAACCTCTGATTTGGGCACTCAACCATCAAGGACCCTCTGATCGGTGCACTCAACCATCAAGGACCCTCTGATTGAGGCCCCTCTGATCAAGGCACTCAACCATTGAGGCCCCTCTGATTAAGCCACTCAACCATCGAGGAACCTCTGATTGGGGAACTCAACCAACGAGGACTTCTGATCGAGGCACTCAACCATCGAGGACCCTCTGATCGGGGCACTCAACCATCGAGGACCCTCTGATCGGGGCACTCAAACATCGAGGACCCTCTGATCGAGGCACTCAACCATCGAGGACCCTCTGATTGGGGCACTCAACCATCGAGGACCCTCTGATTGAGGCACTCAACAATCAAGGACCCTCTGATCCTAGATCCCTATATCCATAAATCTGAGTAGAACCATTGCGTTCCTTCACAAATAATTGAGAAACTTTCTCGCATAATAATTTCAAAGCAAGCATGGCTTGAACCCACATCCTGAGCAATGAGAAGACAGTGATCTTGAGAAGGTGTTTTAGACTAATCAGCAACAGAAGACTCTCCAGCTATTGATTAAGTTTTGCAAATGTTGCTGAAGGTGATAGATACATTTTGACATGGTTACATTTAAATAACATAAAATATTAAGAAAAATGCACCCAAGATACAATCACATAAGAAAACACCTCAAGACACTCAGGAAATGATAAACAGTAAAACATGTCTTAAGCAGCCAGTCAAGGAAAGGAGTAAAATTGGCTTATTCAGACAGGTGGTTGCTTAATACAGTTAAGTTGCTCTGAAAGCATAGAAATGGGAAATAGCAACTATGGCTGCTTAAGACAAGTGGCTGTTAAATAAAGGTGACGGCTAACACAGGTTTGACTCTCGATGTATGTATTCATGTTTAGCATAACAATACCAAAATAATGTATATTTTCACAACACCGATTATCTTTTATTGTTATATTAAGAATAATAAGAAAAAACTATCTAGAGTCGACCAGTTATAGAAATCTTTAAATAACATTACAGTTCCTGTAACTGATACTGTTTACATATATATATATATCCTCATAATATGATAAATGTGGTGAATTTAATGGTAAATTCCAAACCAGTGAACCTGAATGCCACAAAAAAAGCCAAGGCAAAAAATGCATTCATACTGTATACTAAATTTCATTTGAATAAGTTTTGAACTTTGGACTGCAGTTCTTGAAAGCCGCTCTAACTGATGTCTAATTCTTGTAAAGTCAAATCTGTATAAACGGTCACCTCTATTATACAGCAACCTGTCTTAAGCAGCCATATTATCTATTTTCCAGTTCTATGCTTTCAAAGCAAATTTACCTTTTTTAAGCAACAGCCTGTCTTAAAGGTCACTTTTGCTGACTGGTTGCATAAGGCAGGTTTGACTTAATATGTAATTTATAATAAGCCACATGGTACAGACTGTAATCCGTTCCAGTACACCAAACGAACACAAACGAATCAAATATCAAACGCGTTTTAAACATTATACAAACAGACTAAAAATGCGAACGAAAATATAAACGAAATGCTAAAAGAAACGATAACTGAAACTATACACGAACGCAACAGGACAAATGATCCACGAACGATCGACGTACGATACAAAATGTTAATGCAAACGTTAAACCGACAAAAATTAAATGCGTTTATAGGATATGCCTTGGAGATTTGGATATCTTCTAATATTATCATTAGTATATTGACAATAAAATAAGTAATTAATCAAAATGACTGCTCTCTTAGTCATATAAATTCTATAAATGGCTATATTTGTAACTTTAATTTCTTTGTTATAAATTTCAATCCCTGAATTATCTGTGAAAAACATTGCCTCGGGCATCGTGTCTTTGCTTGTAAAAGTGTGATAAAACAATCCGGGGCTTACACAACTCCTCCAATCAACTGATCTATTTATCTACACACCGATTTATGTCGCTGTTCTGTTATATGATTGACATTTAGGAAAAGTTTTAACGCTATTTTTAGAAAATCTGTTCGTTACATCGAAATGGTTGTCTTCTTAAATGTTTAATTTTGATATAGCCATTTGTTAAAAGAATATTACTATTAAACTGATAGAGAGATATTTATAACATTATTATGACACATGCTATTTCACTTAGTGGGTATCTTTGAAATTTTTGATGGAAGGATATCAAAGGAATTCTATCGGTGTAATGTACATAAAACTCTTTGAAAGTGTCAGACATGTTTATGCCATTTATTTTTAAAAATTTAAACATCTGTCAGATTTCGTAGGAAATTTATGAAAAAAATGGATTAAAGTTCAATTAACAATGATAAACCGGTATGGTATTAGTTTCAAATGCTTTATAAATTTTATTTACGATGACTACGCATCAATGCACTTTTGTTGGGGTGGGGGTTATTTGCCGTAACAAGGCTTGTAGATCAAAGAAATTACTGATCAAACACATTTCAGTCTGATATGGCCCACTGATCACATACAAGAAGCGTGCTATTAATACTATGATTGACCCTTCCGATAGCTTCCCTTCTATCAATAATGGTTTAGCCCTAATTTGACCCCATTTTGCACACCTGATGACAAACAACTGGGTTATGGAACAATGTTATTTTATGGTTTTATACGATTTGTAGGAAATATCTGGACAAACAATTTATAAAATTTCAAGAAGATAAAAGATCTAAAGACGGAATTACCAGCGATTTTAGAAGCACTGCCACAAGGCATAAAACTTTTACCCTTCACAGTATCTATTTTTATGAAAACACCAACCAGGCATAATTTTTTAATTATAATACCGTCCGACCCCACCTCCATGTATTTACATTAGTGAAATAGAAAGTGACGTAAAATGATGCAAAAAAATGATTGTTGATTGTCCGACCCCCTGCCCAACTCTCCCCATGCATCATTTTCATTAGTGAAATAGAATGCAACGTAAAATGACGCAAGAAACTGTCCGAGTGACAACATTACACATTCGAACGAGGTCAAAAATAAATTGTGTCAGAGTTAAAGACATAAAGCATGTGCATTCGCTATATAAATTAAGGCATGTGTATTTGTAAATATATTTATCTTTGCTGATTATACAAAAATTATATTCTTTTGTTAAAGAATCGCTATAATTGTTTTGCATGACAATATATCAAAATTCAAAACAGGAATTATAATTGCAAAAATACTGGTAAATAATGCATAAAGAACAATACCAGCCTGAGGTGTCTATACTCTGTTTTTTGCATAGAAGCAAATTATACACCACATCCAGATACATGTATAAAAAACACGGACTGGTTCACATTTATTTATTATATACTTTTTCGATACCGTAATGTTAACTTTAATGTGGACCAGTCTGACTTTGAGCGGCCATATACATGTAATTATTAAGTCACCGTAACGTGTTTATCTGATGAAATTGACATGACACACTTACCGTGTGTATTTAATTTCAAAGATTGAGTTTTATGTAACATATTAATCAGCTATCATGCTACAAATCATCACCTATATGGTAGACCATATCTTAAATAGGGTGGCATAGTTAGCAGTCATTCAGAAAGATTGTAATCAATATTATATTAATTTTTTTAAACAATATACTATAATATAGCACCCAGTGATTTCGTTAAATATATAGTTCTTACTATTTATTCTACTGCAAACAAATATTTTGTAATGGGTGTACAATTGGACAACCAGAGTTCATGCGATTGGTGAGCACGCCATGTAAACGATAAATGGTAAATGATACATGGTAAATGATACACGGTAAACGATTCGAACGCAAACGCATGTTAAAATGCGTTTAATATCGTTTTGAACTGGATTTTCGCATTTTCTCCAACGTTCATCATAAAAAATGCAAATGATAAACGAAATTAAAATGCATTTGAAATGCAAAACAAATGTGTTTGACACACAAAACAAACGCATTTGAAATGCATTTTTGGTGTACGGTCTGTATAGCTTTCATAAGCAAGTGGAATCATTACTAAGTTCATAAGTTTACCAACTTTTTAGTGTAAAATTTGTTACAAAATAAAGTTGTAAATAGTATGCTAAGCCTATTAAAAAATTTCCAACATAATGAAACATTCCAAGGTGTCACAATTTGTTTGTACGAAAATTCTTAAGATTTACAAAGGTTACCTAAAATGGGCCCCTGAAGTGTATGTTTGGGCAGACGGACTGTGTGTGATCAAATTTTATTTTTTATATAACACATATCTACATACAGGTGGTAACGGATATTCTCTCCAAGATATTAAAAAAAATAAAAATTGCATTTATAAATATATATAATATACACACATACATGTATCTACATTTGAAAAAAATAATTTAAAAAAAAAGGCGTGAAAATATAAAAAAGCATTAATTGAAATATGCATGTCAGTATAGGTGATATGAGTAATAACGGCTATATGAATACACTCCATGTCCTATAGAAGATTGAAAACCCTCATGCTACCTGAGAGTGATAATTTTTTCTCGACCCTCGTGGGTAAGCAAAGTAGAGTTTGGACCTGTCGTCTTCCGTTTACTCTCTGTTGTTAATCCAAGTACCCAACCTTTAATCAGCAAATACTTTTTTTTCAATTACAGCAGTCTTTTATTTTTTAATCAATATAACAATGAATTTATATGTCACCTGGATAAATGGATAGCATGTAAATCAAGAACACGATATATTACTTCAAGTATTACACCAAGGAATCGCCTAGAAATCACACGACTGTTTATGATATGAGCACTTATGAAAACAGTTACTGATTAATTCATTATTGTGCTTTTTTTATAAACAAAAAGCTGCACAGAATTCCGAAAAAGAAGCAGAATTTAGTCATGTATGGGTCAAAAGGTGTCATTTTAATCACAAAAATATAATTTAAACATTCAACCATACTCTGCTTGACAATAACAAGTTCTGAAAATGGACAATTATTTGGTTAGCTTAATGTCATAGAAAAGTATAACAAAGAAACTCACGAATCATGTATGTGTCAATTCTGTTCCTTTTTTTCTTTGTTTCTATCAAGGAATTACATGTATAGAAGGAAAGGCAACTGATTGAGATTTTGTGAACGCTCGCGTATGTCGCTCAAAATCTCGCAATATCTCGTTTTTAATTATCCTAACTTCCATTCATCTCAGGAATACAAATGAAAATTCTCACACTGCAAAATGAAATTGTCATCAAAACAATACCATTCCCAGAAAGTTGTGTTTAAAATTGTTGAAGTACTTGTGATTACAAAATGTGTATATGGCAGCTAAACTAATGACAAATTATGATAATTTGTCCTTCAGACCTCAATATCTATAATTTAAGAGCATTTTGCATGATTGAAACATGTTTAAACATCTAAGATAACATACAACTTACAGTTTATGCACAAGAAATCAGTCACCTGTGAATTATGAATGATTCATTTGCAAATTATGATTCCTTCGTGTGCTATTTCATCAACATGTAGTCAGGAGATGCAAGTTTCCTATCCTTCTATACAAGTCCTTGTTTCTATGCAGTTTTCACCCCTTTCTAAATTGATGCAATATGGTCGATATGATTTAGCAACAGGTAAATGTAGTCCATTTATTTAAGTATCTGCTGTTGTTTTAATTGCTACTTCTAAAATGTTTGTTATGCTAATTTTTTTTTGTAAAATTGGCATTGGTGATTTAGCAAATACTGCATAAACACAACCAAAATATAAACCAGAAATATCTTTACATCTGATGATTAGAACAATTCATTATTTTTTTTTAACTTGATTTTGATAAAAATGGGTTACAATTGACACAACAAATCCCAAACTTCTCAAATACAAATTTGCCTAGATTGACATAATGTTTTATTGAATTACAAATGTTCAAATAAATGTTGAACTTCTATTTTGACAGCACATAATGTTTATAGGTGGTAAGTCCAACAATACAGAATCAATGCATACCTGCATACGTGGAGCACACGATCTCATCATACCCCGCACTTGCCACCACTCCACCTTGGACAGATGTGATGCTCTCACTGCATGTCTAAGAGAGAGAATCATGATTATATCATTACATTATACATGGCTGCCCATTGATAGAAATCAAAAACAACAATAAAGCCTAGGTCCCACTGTCAATGATCAGCCTTACAGATGACCACAGTTGATAAACCTTGGCCATCCTTGGAAAAACTGTAGTATCACTGTCCACAACCCTGTACATCCACAAACAATCTGGAGCATCTGCCATCAACCAGGGAATGTCCAAGGAAGTTTGAAACCTTAAGTAACCTTGGAGTAGCAACATTTTTATGCGATCTGTTGGTAATCGTATTTAACCTTACTGCAGAAGAAACTCTAAACATAACTAATCATACAAAACCGTCTCTATCCTTTGCTATCTGTTAACATCCCTACAACCACTGTAGCTTTATTGCCACAGTCTGTAGTTAAATAATTGCATGTCCTTAGTGATACGCTGCAAACCGTGATATTTGTAGCAATCCTTGCTTCTCCCGCTTACAAACCATAATAAACCTTACTAAAACGTACTGAAACTCTGATACACCTAACTAGCATCTCTGTAGTTATCATAAAACCGTTGTATTTCTTTTAAGTATTGCTCAACGATTAACCGGCAATCAACTTGGTCTGAACCATGGTACCTCCTTGACATTGGGTCCCAGGCTTAACACAGATTTTGTACAATTGTTGTTATGGTTGTAAAACTTACATTTCAAAATATATTTTACAGCCAACTTATGTGTATATGCAATTTAAACAAAAAAACACAAGTTTATCAGTTTAAAAAAAATGGGTTTTAAACAAAACTATAGGAAATGTATTATAAATTCTGGTTAAAATCATAATCCTTGAATGAATCACATTAACATGACAGTATAACATTTTCAAATGTTATAGTAGATCGTTTTGATAAAAAATGGTCACATCTTTTGAATCAGAAATATTCAAAAATATTCAACATAATTGCATGCGAATACCTTTATGTTTTAATTTTTACGGCATATCGACACATATAAACAGGTCATCTTGTGCAAGCATAGAAAGTTTAAGATGTGTAAGATGAGACAAAATGAACTATCAACATCAAGGAGACACATGATTTACTTTTTAGAAGACTCCTATGCAGTTTATTGCTATTCTTTGTATTTTAAACATAAAAAAAAGGAATTTATTTCTCTCATATTTGATAAATGCATGTTTTCAAATATCAAACTTTGCTTACAACAAGTATACAACTGTGTATTTTGCATACAGTGGTTGCGTGCCTACTTCCCATAGTTTTAAGGCAGCAATATGCTCCACAGAGGCATGTTCAGTACAGTCTTTGAGCAGCTCAACACGAGTGTGTACTCACGTGTGTATGTCTGTGTACAGGCTCATCAGAGTCATCGTAGCTGTATATCTCAACAAGTCCATCATCCCGACCCAAGATGAGGTCGAGTACGCCATCTGCTGTGATGTCATAATTATCTACACACAATACACCACCATTACGTTTTTCATTGGGTAACTCCCATCTATGTGATGGTGCAAGTCTGAAAAAAAATTATTTTCTTTAATTTATACTATTAAAATTTATTTTCACTCGATTGTGAAGTAAGCTCAGAGCTGATATGAATCGCTTTCGAGTCCGCTTCCTGGGTACAACCAGTACTGGGTTGTTTTTGAGAGGCCAATGGGTTGAGCTGGGGATCAAACCTGCGATGTCTAACACGAATGGCCAACACTCTATTCACTGCACTACAGCCTCGCTTTATCTATACACTCATATTTAAGGGATATGCAGCAGCAATTTTGAAATTTTTCACACAAACACTATTTTTACTAATTATATAGCTAGCCAACATGATGGAAATATGACAATAAAACAACCCAGTATGAATGCAGACCCTCAATGTTGTTTCTATTGGTGGAAAGGGACCTAAATCTGGTAAATGGTTGAATGAGGCATAAATCTGGTAAATGGTTGAATTGGGCATAACTCTGGTAAATGGTTGAAAGGGGCATAAAGCCGGTAAATGGTTGAAAGGGGCATTACTCTGGTAAATGGTTGAATGAGGCATAACTTTAATAAATGGTTGAATGGGGCATAACTCTGATAAATGGTTGAAAGGGGCATAACTCCGGTAAATGGTTGAAAGGGGCATAACTCTGATAAATGGTTGAAAGGGGCATAACTCTAGTAATTGTTTGAAAGGGGCCTAACTCTGGTAAATGGTTGAAAGGGGCATAACTCTGGTAAATGGTTGAAAGGGGCATAACTCTGATAAATGGTTGAATGAGGCATACATCTGGTAAATGGTTGAAAGGGGCATACTTCTGGTAAATGGTTGAAAGGGGCATAACTCTGGTAAATGTTTGAAAGGGGCATAACTCTGATAAATGGTTAAAAGGGGCATAACTCTGGTAAATGTTTGAAAGGGGCATAACTCTGATAAATGGTTGAAAGGGGCATTTCTCTGGTAAATGGTTGAAAGGGGCATAACTCTGGTAAATGGTTGAAAGGGGCATAACTCTGATAAATGGTTGAAAGGTGCATAACTCTGATAAATGTTTGAAAGGGGCATAACTCTGGTAAATGGTTAAAAGGGGCATAACTCTGGTAAATGGTTGAAAGGTGTATAACTCTGGTAAATGGTTAAATGGGGCATAACTCTGGTAAATGGTTAAATGGGGCATAACTCTGGTAAATGGTTGAAAGGGGAATAACTCTGGTAAATGGTTAAAAGAGGCATAACTCTGGTCAATGGTTGAAAGGTGTATAACTACTGGTCAATGGTTGAAAGGGCCATTACTCTGGTAAATGGTTGAAAGGGGCATAACTCTGGTAAATGGTTGAAAGGGGCATAACTCTTGTAAATGGTTGAAAGGTGTTGAAAGGGGCATAACTCTGGTAAATGGTTGAAAGGTGTTTAACTCTGGTAAATGGTTGAAAGGGGCATAACTCTGGTAAATGGTTGAAAGGAGCATAACTCTGGTAAATGGTTGAAAGGGGCATAACCCTGGTAAATGGATGAAAGGGGCATAACTCTGGTAAATGGCTGAAAGGGGCACAACTCTGGTAAATGGTTGGAAGGGGCATTACTCTAGTAAATGGTTGAAATGGGCATAATTCTGGTAAACGGTTGAAAGGGGCATAACTCTGGTAAATGGCTGAAAGGGGCATAACTCTGGTAAATGGTTGTGTATAACGATTGAGAAAAATATCGAGCATATTCGTTTCCGTTAATGCATGCCGTAACGTCTCAAAATAATTTTATTTAACCCAAATAAATCAATGACATGGTATGTTTGGGCAAGTCAGAAAGAAACTAAGCATTTTGTATGCGAGAGCTGAGTAATACGGAAAACATCAAGCGATGAATATGCAGTGATGTAACAATTAAAGAATAAAATATGCCATTGCTTTATTACATTCCTGCACCCTAAGTAATGTAATAATCAAAATTATGATATTAGTTGCCTACCTGCCGATCTGTACAAGGCCCACTCTGCCGTCTGATGTCCCAAATAAAATCTCTGTGCCATCTTCTCCTATAATACAGTAGTACAAGTTTTGTTGTGTAGACTGAATAATAATGTAGATAAAATTTGCAATAATGTGCACACCGAATGTCTATGTGTTTTTTTTATTAAATATAAATATTCATAATAAAAATAATAATAGAAAACACAAAGTAAATTTAGTGATTATGCCGTAAAACATTGAAGGTCATGATAAATGTCACATATGAAAAAGCATTACTTGAAACTTTGTCTTTGTGCGATCATATCAAAATCAAATAGTGCCAATAACTATTATGGGTAGATTTTATTCCAATTTCAAAATAGTGATAAAACAAATTTACCCTACATTTCACTAGAAGAAACCCATGACTTTGGTTTATACTTTCATGGACGCCAATATTAATTTGCATAAGATAATTTGTTCTTTAAATATTGATAAAAAAAAGAAAAGAAATATACATTTTGATTGAATTTTGGAATCATGAAGATTAACTTTATTTTAACACATGTATTGGATTAAATTAGGCCTGTGCATTTTTGTCGAAGATAACACACGCATAAACTCCTAGGAAAGTTAATTTTATTCTGTTAGGCAAGTTTAGTATTGTTGAACATTGTAAATATTGCAAAAACATTCATCTACTTCAGCTTAAGTTTCTAACTAACAAGTTTCAAGGCAAATTGTGCCCATATCGTAAACCATGTAACCCGTTTCAATGGGGTAAGTACCCTATATGATATCAAACTCCACTGGACTGTTTCATAAAGTGAATACTCCTGCATTTTGTTTATTTGTTATGGAGTTAATGGAATGCTGGTTGCCAGTTTGTGTCAATCTTACACTGAGTGCGGGGCACAAAACGCTGCTACATCTGTCCCCCATCTCTAATGTAAATCTGCGATCATTATGTAAGATTTCCAATTGATTATCATCAAGAAGCGAAGACTACTCACGGTCTGTCCCATTCTGGCAGGTATTTCCTGCATCAGAACTTAACATCATTTAAATATTTGTATGGTCTCATAATGTTTGTTCAGGCTTCAGTTTTTATTTATGTGTGGAAAACGTTTTTGCAATGCTGAACTAACCTCAATCTTGAACTCAGATGGTTACAAATGAAAATCATACAGGCTGAATTTCATGCCTAAATATTGACTTTTTTTTTTTTCATACAAAAACTAAACTTTAATTTTTTATTGAAGAATTGTCAAAAATAAGATAAACATAAAAACTTAAAAAAAAAAACACAAAAAATATGAATATTATTTTATGCCCAACTTAAATTGAAGCCATAAATTTGAAGCAGGAGTTACAGTCAAGATACATAGACTGGGTACTGTATGCAGGTTAATATGACATTTGAAAATCTTCAAGTACCGGTAATGTTTACATACTTAACTAAAGTGATCGTATGACTTATTTTAGCCAGCACAAAAAACATAATTTTTGAACATCAAGTAAATAATTCTGAAAAGCATGATGTGCTTATACTTCTTATCAAACTCCTAGTATTAGATTGCTTTAAGAGAAGAATTGTAAGTTCACTCTTTATTAGCCAATGTAAAACTACGAATAGCGGAGCTGTGGTGACTACCTTGTTTGACACTGGGACACAATTTTGGTAAAAGGTCAAATTTTCATGAAAATGGTTCAGTTGTTTCAGAGGAGATGTGGATTAAAGTCGAAAAATAAACAAGAGGCCCAAGAGGGCCTGAGGACGCTCTACTGACTCATAGTGGCCATAGCACTTTTTGAAATTCTACTATGCAATAGAAACATCGGCCATCTTGAATAGATGCAATAGAAACATCCATGTGAAGTTTCAATTTAATTGGCCTAGTGGTTTCAGAATAAATGAAAAAAAAAGAGAGAATTTTATGTTTTCCCACAGTATCCCTATGTAAAATTCTAAGTCCCCTTACAGGGCCCCTACATATTTTAGCCCCTAAATTCTTATCTGCATTCAAACTCCTACACTTAGGGATAATTTATATCAAATATGTACAAATATGACATACCGGTTCTTAAGAAAACAATTTTACTTATTTAAAAAATTGTACCCTTTTTGGGCCCCTACTGACCCCTTAAGACATAGGAACCCAGTCATTTGTACAGATCTTAACCTCCTTCACCTAATAATGCTTTAGTGAAAATATAGGTAAAATCATTTCCATTTAAAAAATAAATAAAAATATAATATTGACATGTGTCCCCTAATTGAACTCTCGGGGCAGGGTCATTTTTAACCCTAAGGACGCGATTTGAACAAATGAAACAGAACTATATTTGGTCATTATTACTACATAAACATTTTGAAAATCTGTTGGGCCGTTCATGGGAAGAAGAATTTTTAAGTTTTGGACTATTTTTAGTAATGGCGGCCATCTTGAATTTCAGGAAAAAAAAATATCTTCGGTATAGTCTCCTACGCAATAGAAACAACCATGTGAAGTTTCAATTTAATTGGCCTAGTGGTTTCAGAACAGATGAAAGAAAAAGAGAATTTTCTGTTTTCCCATAGTATCCCTATGTAAAATTCTAAGTCCCCTTACAGGGCCCCTATAAATTTTGGCCCCTAAATTCTTATCTGCAATCAAACCCCTACACATAGGGATAATTTATGCAAAATATGAACAAATCTGACATACCGGTTCTTAAGAAAACGAATTTAGTAATTCCAATTTTTTACCCTTTTGGGGCCCCTCCTGACCGCATAAGACAGTGGAACCCAGTCATTTTTACAAATCTTAACCTCCTTCACCAAACAATGCTTCTGTGAAGATATAGGCAAAATCATTTCCATTTTAAAAAAAAAAAAAAAAAAATTATATTGACATGTGTCCCCTTATTGAACCCTCAGGGGGCGGGGGGGGGGGGTCATATTTAACCCTAGGGACACCATTTGAACAAATCTAACAAAACTATAGTTGCTCATCATTTCTACATAAACATTTTGAAAATCTGTTGGGCCATTCATGAGAAGAAGATTTTTTAAGTTTTGGACTATTTTTAGTAATGGCGGCCATCTTGAATTTCAGATAGAAATAAAATAAAATCTTCTGTATAGTCTCCTATGCAATAGAAACACCCATGTGAAGTTTCAGTTAAATTGGCCTAGTGGTTTCAGAGTAAGTGCTTCTAACAGACGACAGACGTCAGACAACGCGCCATCGTATAAGCACTTCTGGCCTTTGACCAGTAGAGCTAAAAACTGTCGGGGCCCTGGTGGCCATCTTGGATGATTGATCTCGAGTTGGTGAGATGTTTACAGAAATTGTTGATGGCCCAGACAGACAGATGAATGGAAGTACAGATGATTGAGAAAAAGTGATCAGAATAGTTCGCTTGAGCCTTTGGTTCATGTAATCTAATATCAATTTGAATGAAAAATATAAAATAACACTTGAAAACATAACAGAATTGAATGTAGAGTTGTATAAGTGTATACCAGGATAGACAATAGACACTATGTGTCCACACAACAGCCATGGTATGGCCGACTATTATATAATAATTAAGTTGTCCTCATACAGACCTCCATCTCCTCCATATAGGGACAGAGTGACAGGGGGTCCGGGTACTTCCACCTCATATAACAGCTCAGATTCCTGCAGTATGAAATATATCATGATTTACAAAGTCAACCCATGTTAGAAACTATTTGTTCTTCCTGGAAATATATCATGATTTAGTAAAGTCAAACAGTGTTGGAGTCTACCTGTACTTCCTGGAAATATATCATGATTTACAAAGTCAACCCATGTTAGAAACTATCTGTTCTTCCTGGAAATATATCATGATTTTGTAAAGTCAAACAGTGTTGGAGACTACCTGTACTTCCTGGAAATATATCATGATTTACAAACACATCCCGTGTTAGAGGCTACCTGTTCTTCCTGGAAATATATCATGATTTACGAAGTCAGCCTGTGTTAGAGACTGCCTGTTCTTCCTGGAAAAATATGTTTTACAAAGTCAATCCATGTTGGAGACTACCTGTTCTTTCTGGAAATATATCATGATTTACAAAATCAACCTGTGTTAGAGACTACCTGTACTTCCTGGAAATATATCATGATTTACAAAATCAACCTGTGTTAGAGACTACCTGTACTTCCTGGAAATATATCATGATTTACAAAATCAACCCATGTTAGAGACTACCTGTTCTTCCTGTGCTCACATTTTCTGTTATATCTTTTTTTTCCTATAGCAGTTGACGTTGACACTTATTTGTTTTAATTCAATTTTGAAATAATTTCTTACAAAAAAACATGTACTTGCTAAATTTAAACATATTCAGCCAATATTTTTTATTTCAAGTCTAACCTCAATAGTGGATCCCAACAACACAATTGTTTGCCTATGTAATTTGCTACAAATCAGTAGTATTATATGATTAAGAAACAAGATAAAGATAGAAACAGAAATTAAACCATAACCATGGCAGATAAATTTCTTTCTATTGCTTTTTGTAAAATTTTACTTGTTATTAAGAATAATGTTGATTGATTATTTAGCATCATTTTTATGCCACTGAGGGCTTATTGACAATCAGTTAACTAACCACAGTTTTCTGAGATTCTGGAAGGCTAACCAGTACTCGAGCACACTCCATCTCCACAAGTTAACTAATAACTATCCCACTTGAATCAGCGGTGAGATACAAATGATAATGAGATGAATGTTGTATAATCAATCGTCACGGAGACTGTGGCCAGGGCGGAGATTCGAACTTACGACCCCTGGATTGATAGTCAGATGTGCTCCCGACTTAGCTAATTCGACCCAGCTATTAAGAATAAACAAATATATATATATAAAGTTATCAAGTATAAATTTTACAAACCTGTAAGAACCCTCAGCACACGATCTTGGCAGGCCAGCACAGGGGTGATCTCTGTCACCAAGTTTGTCGGCAGACAGATGACGTCGCTAACCTGGTCTCCGGATAAGAAGAAGTTTGTGTCTTTGCAATCGCGGTAATGGTTGTACATGAATTTACCACAGCAAAACAGGTCAGATCCCTCCACAAACCTGAGTATGGATCAGAAAGTTGGGGATGAGCTAAATTTTAACTTTTAATTTCAATTTAAACATATTTAGTTCACATTAATTGTGAAACAAGTTCTTACAAGTTAAACAAATATCACTTGATGTCTTCCTGGGTTGAGTGATTACCACATGTCCTGCCAGAGGTCACAGATTTGATTCCATGCCCGACCAAATGGCCTCTCAAAAATATTCAAAACTTTATTCAGAATCAAACTGGAATAAATTAGAATAAACAAAATGTCCTGTAGTTAAGGATTAATCTCCAGACTCTCTTCCCCTGGTCCTTTGTTCATGTTAACTTTAAAATAAAAGGAATGCAATTCCTTAAAAAATACACCTTAAGTTTTGTCCTTGTTCACAGACTGTGTCAATAATTGTTTCAGCTAGAAAATGTAATAATTTTATTAAGAAATATAAAAAAAATTAATTAACAACTGATATTTTGAATACAATTTAGTTTTAGTATGGGGCATTAAAACAGATAAGTAACTGCAGGTACATGTATTGTCTAAATATTGGGTGGCACATTTGATGTTTTCCAAATTTTGCCAACACAACTCCTCCTGAACAAACCAATATATTTTTTAATGCTTTTGTATGAAAAGCAAGGACTTGGTTGTAATTTCGGGCAAATTTTTTCTATTTTAAATTTAAAGAACTGAGATAAAAATTATGGATACAGTTATTATTTTATGATAATGCTTTCCTTTAAAGTAAAAAAAGTAAAAAAATATCAATATGAAATTTTTGCCACCATCTTTCTAAATAATTATTTCTATGTTGTGTAGTTCTAATGTGTTTGTTCAAACTAGTCATCTATTTTTATGATAAAAAATAATATTATAAACATTTCCAACACTTTGCGTTTTCAACCCATAAAAGATTTAATTCAGAAAAAAAAATTAAATAGTTGCTCATTAGATAAGATAACATTTTATCAGCTTTATTTTGGTATCTTAATGATTAAACTCAGGCAAAGATTCAACAAATTATTAAATAATAACAACAATAAATCTCACATTGATTCTATGTGCTCAGACATGTTTGTATCGAAGGTTAGGAAGTTCTTTCCTTTCTTTGTGTAACCTTTCACCTCTGCCCCTATAGCAGCAAAGATTCTTTCTCTGGCACCACCGACTGGTCCCCCCAACTCGATACGACTGACCTTTGGCCCAGGTAAAGTCTTGAACACTTGCTGTAAATAATAATATGTTGTTGCACATCACATGCATCTTATTATATATCTTAATGGCAATACAGTCAAACCTGTCTTTAGCAGCCAGTCAAGAGACTGAGCAAAAGTGACCTTTAGAGACAGATTGTTGCCTAATACAGGTTAATTTGCTGTAAAAGCATAAAAATGGGAACAGCAAATGTGGCTGCTTAAGATCAATGGCTGCATTTTAGAGGTGGTCGCTTGTACTGTCAAACCTGTCTTAAGCAACCATTCAAGGGAAGGAGCAAAATTGGCCTTCTAAGACAGGTTGTTGCTTATTACAGGTGAAGACAAGTGGCTGCTTAATAGAGGTAACCACCTACAAAGGTTTGATTGTACATGTACATATAAAAAAATGTTAATATCATCAATTAAAAATAAATCAAAACATCGAGGAATTTTCCTTCACACAAGGGGTAAATGCACCAATGGGATATGGTCTCCACAAGTGCTCATTTATTATTGAATTTATCAAACGGTAGGCAAAAAATTGCCAATCACTGTACCATTTTTGCCAACTAGGTTAATAAATGATATAATAAATGAGATTGAATGTAAGATTCTTTATATCTCAAAACTCAGGAATATGGTACATTTACCATTTATTTTAACAGATCACCTCTATAAGGAACGAGAATAAATTTGTCATAATAGTTACCGTCAGTCTTTGTATGATACTGCGTCTCAAAATAACGTCATTTTACCATAATAAATTGACATTGATCATTTTTATATTTGGACAAGTTGGAAAATAATTTGATATTTTACGTATGAGACAAGTTATATGGAAAACACCAAACAATGAATCAGAAGTGATATTACACAAAGTTAATATAAAAAATATGCCATAAGTTTATTACACACCTACAGCGTAAATTATATGATAAACATACGTGTAATTTATTTTCATCCACTTGAAGGTTTTGTATAGCATTTACAAATACAATGTACACAATTATTTAATGTAACTGAATGCAATGGTGTACTTTTTACCAGATAATTAACAATGTAAGAGTGTAATAAACCTATGACATATTTTTGTTATTAACCTAGTGTAATATCACTCTGATTCTACGTTTGCCGTTTACTGCATAACTCTGCTCTCATATGTAAAATGCCGAGTTACATTCTGACATCCCCGATATATAAATGACGTTGATTTGTCATGGTAAAATGGCATTATTTTGAGACATTATGTCATATGACGAATGACGGAAACAATCATGCCAAACTTTTTGTCGTTCCCAATAGACATGATATGTTAAATAAATGATAAATGTACTACTTTTCTTAGTTATGTGATAAAGCGAATCTTACATTCATGTTCATTTATTATTTGATTTATTAAACTCATTGGTAAAAATGATATAATGTTTGGCAGGGCCTCACATAATATACTTTTTCCAACTCGCTTAATAAATTCAATAATAAATGAGCACTCATATAAGATCCTCTATTTATTAAAATTTCTGGTCAATCTTAAAAGTGCTACATGTGTACCTACAAGCATATTATGGAATTATCATACATAGCTTTCAAGTGTCGATTTAAACATATAAATAATTATTTTACTTATTTTTTTTTAAATACTCAGCACTAAAATGCAGTCTATTAAGAAATTAAACAACAGTTTACCTGAATTTCTCCTTTTTTCAATCCAAACAATTGTAACACCCCTTTGTGATCTGCCGTTGCAATCTGAATACACAATTATAAATTACAAATATTTAGTAAAAGATTTCCCAAAAAATTTTAATTTCCATTTTGTATAACACAGTTTTGATTTAGGCACTGATTGGTTATCATGAATATATTAACTGATTTATATCAATTAAATTGACAAGATAAAACCATTTTAACTTATTTATTGTTACATGGATTGTGAAATAAGTTCTTACAACTAAGACAAATCACACTCAAAGTTTACCTGAGTAGAAGCAGTAGTAAAAAAGTTTCTCGCTCTAGAGCACTAAGTATACTTATTGCAAAGGATTGAACCCACAACCTGATGCTCTACCAATGAACCAGACGCTCAACAGAAAATAGGTTACGTACACATTGTGACACATGAATGCAGCGAAGTATAAGCAATTGATTGAAATTTTATGAAAAGTTGAGTGTCAAAGCAAAGTCCCATGAAACCTGCTTTTTTATTATCTCAGCTGTCATTTATCTCAAGAATACAAATACAATATTTTACTTCATAGAATTTTACCTAACACAAAAGAAGGATTTGATCTCAAGAAAATATTATATTATTTTTGATAACGAGTGATAATTTCACAAATTAACAAATTTATAAAACACTCAATAATTTTACCTTCTGTGTTCTTCCAGCAATTGGTAACAATCGCAGACATTTTGTAGATGTTACACCGATCTGAAATATATATTGTTTGGATTTGATAAAAATGACATTTTATACAGGAATTAAAAATGACAAGGTATCACGATTAATATCTTTACCTGCTGACTTTCTGCAAGGACTTATTTACAGAAGGAAAAGCAACTGATTTAGATGTTATGAACTCTATGAACTCTCAGGTATTCACGCAAGTTCTCGCAAAATTCTCAGAAATATACCGGTAAATCAAAATTCATTCTTTGAGTGCTCCAGATAAGCTGCATATTTGCTTATTTCACTTAACCCTTTACTTCATAGACACCTTTGGACACCTCTAATATAGACACCTTTGGACACCTCTAATATAGACGCCTTTGGACACCTCTAATATAGAAGGCTTTTGAATTATTAGGTGAATTATGTTTATATTAACTGACAGAGTGGAAAACAGTGCAGGAAGTGTTCAGATTGCTCGTTATGAGCAATCAGAACTCTTCCTGCACTGTTTTCAAAGGTTGTGGAAAATGCAAATCATACCTGTTATGCAAATAATTTTCCTTTCAATTAAAATACACTGTTTTATATTTCCTGTATTTTGGTAAAACACTAAAACAGCCAGATAAACCGGTTCCCTGTTATTACAGTTCATGCCTCACAAGCTATTACGAGAGTGAAAGATGAAACGAGTACCGGTTTATTTAGCTTTCTCATACAAAAGTTTGCATATTATTTGTATATATAAGAAAGCGTCTCAACTTCGACAAAATGATGCAGTGAAAATGAAATTTCAGTTTACAAAGGAAAAAACATGTTCTTACCAAAATCAAAGTACAATTTTGGTTATTTTAACAACATTTCTTCAATAAGTACTTTTAAACCAATATTTTTTGAAATTGTCAACAAAGAATTAGACAAGAAAATCTGAGATGCAGGCAGTTGCATTTGTGCAAGAAGCAACTAGGTTGTTTCAGAGTTGCAGGTAGTAAGTAACTTTTGATATAATACTGATAGTGCAAATCAAAAGTTGCAGGCAGAAACAGTTTTACAATACTGAGCATTTAATATAATATACTAGTTTAATCAAAGTAAGACATTTGAATTACTTTGGTTTAGACAATACCCCATGTTTCATTAAATTATTGTAAACATACTTTGTGAAAATCATCCAATTAGTTCTTTGATTATAAAATTACACTCAATTATTATAATTTTGAAGAGTTTTCACCCAATTCAGTCAGTTCTTTCTGAGGCACTGTTCTTTACACATCGAAATTCGCTGCAAAATGAAACCATTCCCGGCAAATTGTGTTTTAAGTTGTTGAAGTAATTATGATTGCAAAGTTTGTATACTGCAACTAAAAAATCAAGGAAAGTACCTGAAAGTTTACTTCAAACTGCAATATTTTAAATAGATCATTTTGTGTGTTTAAAACATTATAAAACAGTTAAGGTTACAAACACCTTACATTATAATTATGTAAAAGAAACCAGGTGCCTGCGGAATATACCGATTAATTTATCAAATTACAAATTCTTTGCATGCTATTTTATCAACACTTAGTGGAGAGAAGCAAGTTTCTTATCCTTCTACATAAATCCTTGCTTTTTGCAACAAATTATAGATGACTTACCTGACCTTATATTTTGTAAAAAAAAGTCTAAAAAACCAATTACCGTAGGAAAGGAAAGTATGTGAATCATATGAAATAAGTCAGGTGTCTTGAAGATCCGGACCAAAGTATGCTAACACTATACCAATACACTAACCTCATGATAATCAAAAAACAAAACCCAAGATACACACATATGTATGAATATTATCATAAAAATTAAGAGTCAAAATAAACCTGAACTGTATGATGAAATCAATACGAGTCTTAATTTGACTATATTTAAGTATTACAATCTTACTCAAGTAAGATTTAGAAAGAATCTCATATCTCCAAATTCTGGCTTTAAAACAAAAGATTCAGTTTATAAATATACTGTAGAATCTGGTAAATAAGTGTATGAACTTATATTAATCTGAGTGACACTTTTATGTGCTTATTATTGGTAAGCTATTATACTGAACCACTAAACTATGCTTAAGTAAAATACTAGTACTAACCAACATGTGTGGGTACCTAATACCGCGATATACCTATTACCATGAATACCCATATAATAACAATATCCCAGACATGTGCAAAGCTCCAACTTCCATTAGCATCGGCATTTGTTTAATTTCGTACCAGCAACTGTTTATTACCCAGCAGACTAAGTAGTTTTATTTCTGTTTATCATTGATGACATTATTTACATGGTTGACAAAATATCAGACTCACGGTAATAGGTATGACCAGTATACTTCCTTTTATTTTATTCTGATTTCACAAATATAAAATGTATCAAATGTAAACAATATAAACATGATTAGTTCAATAAGATTAAATGCAGTTCAAAACCATTTTAGTTCCGCATTTAACAATTAAGGAACACAAAGGGAACGACCGCGATGAGCAATTTTTACTTAATGAACACTAACTATTACTTATCTGCTTACTTTTTTGTGATAACTTTTGTACAGAATTTCAAAATCTAAATTCAATTCTTCATGTTTATCTACGAAAGTGTTCAATATCATATTTCATATATTTTACGAACCTGTGTGTAGTCTACACGTGTCAGATCTAGTTCCATCATCTTGACGGGGCTTAAATGATAAAATTAAAAATAAATTAAAATTGCCAGTTGGTCTAACAACCGGAAGTCAACCAAGAATGCAGAGAAGTCTCGGAGAAAATCGCTATTTTCATTCGGATATCCTTTGCTCATATGCTCGACGATATGCAGCCGAATTTCACATGGAGAAAATCAACAAGTTGTCAAAATCGATGTTTTCCCTCTGTGATTTTGTTATGAATTGTGTCAAGTTTCATTTATAAACCATGGGAAGTGACGATAAAACAATAGATAATATTTGGTTGAAAATTCCATTTTCAAAATATGCTATAGTGACAGTTAGTTTGCCAGCATTATCACTGTTTTACTGCTTCTGGTCAGCATTTCTGTTCCGAGGTTCAGAAATCCTCGATACCGACTGTAATGTAAGTTTGATAACTGTTTAGTTTTATGTCAAATCAATATACTAACTTAAATTGATTTAACATAAAAAATGTTTGATAACTATCTATAAAGTGACAGCGGTAGTGAATATACATAGGTCACTTAATCTACAATCAACAAACCGTTTACTGATTTTGAATGCGTTTTCCAGCATGCTTAGTTTGACTCTTGGGCGGTTATCTTTTGCCGTCATCTACATGTATATGATTTAATTTAAAAATGATCAACTTCATTTTTCATTTTGTTGATAGAAAAAAAGATTGTAAAGCGCTACACATTAATTTGGTGATGTAAGAGGGCGTGGCACTTACATCCTGTCGTAATTAAATTATGTGTCTCTGATAATTGGTGAGTGATTAAATCAAAATGTGATCTAAATTTTTGCGGCACATGTTTCAGTAAAATTTTGTCAACCTAAGAATCAGCCGGTGTTAACACTGTTTGTCCGCAGTGAAAATTGTTTTCTGATAAGTACTGCTGAAGATATGTTTATTTTAATTAATGTTGTTTTGCATGTAAAATAAAATATATGCATAATTATAAAATACAGGTCAATTTAAATATTTGTCAATGTCGATCAAATATTACAACAGTTGTGTCCGAAACAATAAACCAAATTTGGCTTGGAGCGCTGCGTACAATTGTGTAGCATCTAATATCTAATTTTAGCAAGGACTTGAATTATAGTAAGATAGACTATAACTTGCATTAATCTCTACTGAATATCTTGATACAATAGCATGCAAAGAATTAATAAATTGGCAAATTTATTATTCAGATTTCAAAGGCATCTGATTTCTTATACATAAATTGTAAGCTTTATGTAACAGGTTAGATGTTTTTATAATGACCAAACAGGTAAAATGATCTTGAATTGAAAATATTGCAGTTTGAAGTAAATTTTCAAGTACTTTTTTTATTTTTAGTATGCAAATTTTGTTATCATGAGTATGAAAAATAATTTACTGGCAATTGTCTCGATTTTTAGTGAATTTCATTGTGCAAAGACAGAATTTTGATAAAACGTATTCCTGAAATGAATGAAAATTATGAAAGTGGTAAACTTAAAGTCTCATTAAACTTCCAAACACTTTTTGATAATAACAAAAATTATTGTAATTAATTGTGTTTATAGTATTGCTAAAACCATTCCTGTAGACATATTAGTGACTGTTTTTAAAAAAGCGAGAAAATAAATAACTTCGGTCGAAATATGTATTTCTTAGTCGAGCGGACTGAACTTTTAACTTTTGTTAACAGTTTTGTAATTCCGTAATGACTCGATTTGCTTTCCAACTGTGCCTCTGCCAGTGTTAGGAAGTACACAAATGAATAGTGCAGTTGAAGTGTGAAGATTAAGACCATTAGATAAGGGCTTCATTGACAAGATTAGAAAAGTTATGCTTCACTAATATTATGTATCGTTATTGTTTTTTTTGTGTTTTTTTAAATGTATTGATGTCTGCAATAAACTATATTGAATGTAGTACAATATTACTTATATGCACTGAAAATCAATGAGTATGGAGTACTAGTTTGGTCTCAGTAACTCTTGCTCAGGGTCCTCCCTTGCATATAAGTGTGACACTATCACACATGCTATTACGTCCCATATCACTTTATCAAAGTCAATATTGAGAGGCTACCAAGGGCGGTTTGTTTGGTAAAGTTATTAAAAAAGTAATTTTGTTTTTAATTTTATGTGAACGATTCGTTGCTTGTAAACGTGCAATAAATTGGCTTGTGGGTTCCAGTTCATTAAAACACTGAGGGGAATAAAGGAAATGTTCTTAAAAACTATTTCACCGCAAGCGGTTATTTAATTTTTAACTGCATCCCCTACAGTTCCCCATACTATGTTTCTTTCAGAAGTGAATTGATCATATATTACTGACCGACGCATTTCCAAACAAGCTTCCTGACTCCCGGTTTTCTACCAATGGTGTTTATCTGAAAGAGACGAACATTAATTTGTAAACAAAACCCGTTCTTAGTTATGTACTTATAATGTCCTTTTTTTTCATTTGCAAAGTTTCTCAGTGATCAAATAAACATAATATTTTATATTCTATCAACTGGAAGAGTAAAACTGACTTAAAATTAAAACTAAAAACGACCGTTTTGGAAGTTCAATCAGCCTTTAAAATGAAATCCCCGTTCTAAAAAAATGACAGCACTTAAATACTGTTTGACGACCTTCGCAGCGTCATTCTGACTCTTTCTAAGGAGAAACAATTCTTACTGCGTGTATACCTGTATAACCGATAAAACTGAAGTATAAAAAATAAAATCATGTGGCTTATTAAATACATCACAAACTATTTTGCCATTTTAGGCGGGAAATCTGTGAAAGTCTAACCTAGGTGTGCAGCCCAAGTTAGGAAAGCCCTTTTTCAATATATTATTTCAGTCTGTTTAAATAGTTGTCTTTTTAGCAATACGGGGTCAGTGAGTATTATATAAGTATGGATTATTGGAAAACAATGTTATTTAAATTTTAAATATTCCTGATATGTTCCCTTTAATAATATAGATTTAACCCTTTACTTCATATAGACACCTTTGGACACCTTTAATATAGATGCCTTAGAACACCTCTAATATAGACACCTTTGGACACCTCTAATATAGACGCCTTTCGACACCTTAAATATAGACACCTTTCAACACCTCTAATATAGATGCCTTTGGACACCTCTAATATAGACACCTTTGGACACCTATTATAAAGACGCCTTTGGACACCTTATAGAGAAGGCTTTTGAATTATTGGGTGAATTATGTTTATATTAACTGACAGACTGTTTTCAAAGGCCTTATGTCATTGGTGCGGGAAAATGCGTATCTTTGGAGTAATGGGTTAATCCTTTTCCCGACTGTTATTGTATGCAATTGTTTTATTACAATTATAAAATGTATTTAAATTGAGAAATGAAATATGTTTGAACCAAATATATAAATCGTGCCATCAATAATAATTTCAGGTAACCAACAACATTCCATCCGTAAGTGCAGTTACAGGAGTAAAACCCCAGGCTTACATCTGGAGAATATGTATCGGTCTCCATTCCACACCACGCTTCTTTGTGGGCTTCATGTTCTACAACTACTTCAGCCAGAGTTTACCTCACATTAACCAGAAGTACAGGGGACTTTATGTATTTATGATGAAACTGTGTTTCTGGTTGTACACCGTGGAATGTGCCTGTCTCCTCGCAGTCAGCTGTATTTCAAACAAAGAAAATTATTGTAAGATATGATTTATATCCTTTGGAATGCTACAATACAATGTCTGTAATGTTACATTTGACTAATCTATAGTCTAGCGATACTGAATTGTTAGAATGCTTTATTAAACTTGATCAACAGACGATCATTGCAAGGAAATGAATTTAAAGCTGTTCAACAATCATAAATAATCCACCAATTGGGATGTTTTCCAGTGATAACATTTTTACAGATACCGCTCCCCCACCTCCCCCTGAAAGTGTTGTTAAACAGAAGTTTTAAGAATATAAAACAATGAAATTTGACAAAATAATTATTTAATATATTTTAATTAGGGGGAAGTGGGGATGATAATTTATTAAAGGCAAGTACGGTATGTTTTATTTGTCACCAGTCTTACAGGACAAATGAGTCTTTTAAAGGGATTATATTGGCAAGTAACACAAACACGCTTTTAATCCAGACTTTTCCTGTATGCAGTGTGCACAAAATAATGCTTATGTATTGACGTATAACCTTCATTTACTTGAAAGTTATCAAATTAACTCCTAACTGAATATTGGCCAAAACTTTAATACGTCCCGCAATAAAGTATTGCGCAATGTTTACATTGAACTCCATAAATTTCTCAAACAAATCCTCGAAAACGAGATCACGAAAGATTTTTCACGATGTTATCCGATGATTGATCGGAAACCCTAAAAGCGGTTCGTTGGAAACGGCGATTGTAAACAAAAACGTCAGTGGCGTCAGAAACCCGATGGTTGTAATAAAGAGGTTATGCAATTAGACACTTTAGACACGTATATCTCTAAGTTAAAAGTGTATTTTCATGCTGGGCGTGTGTATTTAGGACAGGGAATTGATGGTAATATGCCAATATAATCCCTTTAAAATATTCACAACCCTGTTGTAACCTAATTTATATTCTGGCATGACCAGGGTAAATAATACAAAACTCTGACACCATCAATTTGAGCTCTGCCTACATATCCTGCTTCTCTGACCTCATCAGTGAAGAGTGCATCTGGGATTGGTATATTGTAATTAATTATATTTATCTAGATAAATAAATAATCTGTCATTGATAACAGGATCTGCACAAGGTCATAGTGGCCACTAAGACTCTCTGATTATGGATATATATAGTAACCAGAAACTTGCTAAGAGCACTATTTTTCCTGTACTTGTTGTCTTCTAATTTGGACACAGAGACATTAAATATTATAATACGTTTTCTTATTTCTGGCAATTAAAGGCAGTGTCCTGTACTGGACATGATCTGTAAGGCCATTATAAATTTATTGCAAGATTATCATCCAAATTTTTCTTAAAAATGGGGAGGACGGGAGGATTTTATTTTTATTTCTAAATTTTTGATGGGTTTTTTAAAAAAAAATAGATATATTTTTTAAAAAATTTTTTATGACACCTCTAATATAAAAATGGTCAGGATGGCATGAAAATTAGGGGGCGGGCAGGGATGATAATCTAGCAATTAATTTATTATGGCTTAATCAACAAAATCTATATTTTGATTTTGGTTATATCTGGTTTTGACATTTCTCGTTTCATAAGAAACGTGATACAGAGAAGTAAAAGATACTATGTATCTGTTGTAATTCTTCTGACCGAGAAGATGAATGTCCTTTATATGTATATATGGCTGTGGTTGAAGGATTTTAGAAAATACAATATAAGACGATACCTACGATCAAAGACCTTCTTTGTTTATTAAGTTTATTGAAATAATGAATCTACAAATAAAACTATTTTGATTAATCAAGTTTAAAAACAACAGCACTACATCATATTGGCCGTGACTAATACACATTTATAATTATGATAAAACCAAACTAAATGATATACTGTTAGGGGTATTGATTTGTATACCAGTATTAGTTTTGTTGATGTGACTTAAAATTGCATGTGTGTATATGTTACTATGTGCATGTTGGAATAAAGATCTATTATGGTCTGCGCAGTAAATTGATATCTCGGGCAAAATTACGTATATATGTATTTGAAGTTGATAATGGAGTGGTAAATAGTATTAGAAAATTCATATGTTTTATGATGTTACGTAAAGGTAATAAAACGTTTTACAATCGAGGCGTTTCTAATATTGATAGGTATGTTTTATTTTACTTTGCGTGTTATTTACATGTAATATACAGTTTTACACATCATTAAATGATATTAAAAATAAATATACTGTATCCATATTTTCATTTAGAGATAACACATTTTATTATGGTAACAAATAAATGGCATATGGAGTTTTTTTATTTATTTAGTCTTCAGTATAAAATTGACAGTAGTGTTTTTATAAAGGCTACTTTTCAGAAATAATAGATAGTAGAGAAATGAAATATGATTTATTACACAAAAACAACATAATTGTGCAATTAAACATTCTTGCATGAAAAGAAATGAAATATCACCGTATGATTTTTGCCTGTCTAGTAAAAAAATTGGAACTGTCCACCATGTTAAAAACATTGGGTGTTTTTGTCCACCTACTGAAATTGAAAATGGTGGATTTGTCTGGTGTGTGTTTTACCTGTTTTCTTATCGAAATGTAGTAGCACAGTAGCACATAGGTCAGATCAATGTTGTTACATGTCTTCATTTATTATTTGACGACAAATTAAAACATGGTTTCTTTCTTGAAACTGAGGTCTAGAGTTAATGAATCAATGTTGTTATTCAAAACGACTGCAAAAAAAACAGTATTTGAAGAGATATTAAATATAAACACCTTCTTACTTTCACATGCTTGAAGTTGCAATTAAAGGCAGTGTACTGCACTGGACTTCTGCTTATCTGGACATAACATAGAGATATTAAATATACACAATTTCTGGTCAGTAATGACTAGTCTTAATTGTACCATTGTCAGTAATGACTTGTCTTAATTGTAACATTGTCAGTTATGACTTGTCTTAATTGTAACATTGTCAGTAATGACTTGTCTTTATTGTAACATTGTCAGTAATGACTTGTCTTAATTGCAACATTGTCTGTAATGACTTGTCTTAATTGTAACATTGTCAGTAATGACTAGTCTTTATTGTAACATTGTCAGTAAAGACTTGTCTTTTTTGTAACATTGTCTGTAATGACTAGTTTTTATTGTTACATTGTCAGTTATGACTTGTCTTTATTGTAACATTGTCAGTAAGACAGTTTTTATTGTTACATTGTCAGTTATGACTTGTCTTTATTGTAGCATTGTCTGTAATGACTTGTCTTTATTGTAGCATTGTCTGTAATGACTTGTCTTTATTCTAGCATTGTCTGTAATGACTTGTCTTTATTTTAACATTGTCAGTAATGACTTGTCCTTTATTGTAACATTGTCTGTAATGACTTGTCTTTATTGTAGCCTTGTCTGTAATGACTTGTCTTTATTGTAACATTGTCAGTAATGACTTGTCTTTATTGTTACATTGTCAGTTATGATTTGTCTTTATTGTAACATTGTCAGTAATGACGAGTCATTATTGAGGTTAAAGTTCTGCATGCAAGGCCATATCTCAGTAACCACTGGATTTAATGCATTGAAATCGCACAAGATTTCTAAATCTTCAAACATTAGTACTACAATAACTAAATTAGAAACTTGTGCATGAATATAATGCAAATTATGACCCTTGTTTAACTTAGAAATTATTGTTGAAGTTTTGCATGTATCTCACCAACCACTAAATGTACTTGATTGGAACTTTATATAAGGTTTTATAGCCATGAAACCCATTAGTGGGGTAACTTGCCAGATTTGTTTGAAAATTATTGCCCTAATATGACTTAACATTCTGGTAAAATCTTTATCTTAGCAACCACTCATGTATTGCATTGAAACTTCAAATACAAGGTTTTGTAGCTATAATACCTACATAATTAGTAAGTTGAATAACTTAATAATGTTTACCTGGATTTGTTGTCAGTATTCAATTTATGCTTTTCTGACAAATGATTCAAACAGCCGAGCATGCAGTCTAATGGACAGCACTTGTTTATTAATTTATATTGGTTTCCTAACCTAAAGTCATATATTGTATATGAAAACTGTGTAAAGTTTCATAAAGTTCGCAGAAGGCACAGGCGTATGAAAGCAATAGAGAACATTTATTGTATTTGTTTGACTATGATTATAATAAAGAAAATGTTCAACATTGCAGTCGGTAAATCAGGTTTACATGAATGTTTCATTCAATGGTAAATAGTCTTGTTTCAAGTCAGCTAGTGGTATTAGAGCCATCCAGATAATAGGAATCGTGCTTGGGTTGGAGGTTCAGATGGAATTTTCTGAAGGGACGGAATTTTCTATCTGAACCGAAAGAGCCACATGAGATTATTTTTCTTGCATACCAAACACATCGAATATTTATTTTAATTTAAATTATTATTATATTTTACTGCATTGACTTTTAGCCATCAAATTAAATATATTATGTCATATGCTTTAGTATGTCAGATCATTAATAGTTCCAACGTCACAGCAGGGTAGAATGACCACGTGGAGGTGCATGGTGTAGGATGAAAACACTGTACCCGGTAAAAATATGCAGAAATCCATGTCCGGTATGCAGGAATAATATCTCCACTACGAATCCAAGTACCATGTAATTCGACACTCTCTGAATTCTTTTACATTGAGATGGCAGATCTTTCTGATTATTTATTTTTCTTTCCGTTTTTCAGCCATTCACGAGAAAATATTTGTGTGTTTCATGATCACCTCTATTGCACATATGGTATTTGGCACAATTTTGTTTAGATGGTCGCGGTATAAACCCATGACAGAGCGGGTAGGTAGTAGATTAATAAATACTGAAACATACACTTATACATGTTACCGAATTTATAAATCTTTATCTGAATTTTGAGCTCTCAATTATGATTCAGATTAAGATATGTAACATAATATCACTGGATTACACATAATGGGGAGGGGATACATTTTTTTTCGGCAACTTTTCTGCACTAGGTGGACTGGGTATAGATGATTATTTTCAATAGTGTATTTATTTAACAGTTTTATGTAGTTTGATGTACATTTTGAGCATTTCAGAGGGGTTGTAGGCTTATTCTGGCCTTTGTCTTTCAATCCGTTTAATTATACATAATAAATTTATTATACAGTCAAACCTGTCATAAGCAGCCAGTCACAAGAAGGAGCAAATGTGATCTTTTAAGACAGGTTGTTGCTTAATACAGGTTAGTAACTAGGCTCTAATAGCATAGAAATAGGAAATAGAACATGTGGCTGCTTATGAAAAGTGGCTGCTTAATAGAGGTGACCGCTTACACAGGTTTGACTGTACTTGCCATCTTGATCTTTAAAGTAAAAATTTGTTTTCAGAGATCTTTAATATTCTCTATATTTCAGACAAGTTTCAACAGCATAATATATTGTTTCCATTACTTTATAGCAGTCTGATTGAGGATCAAGCATTTTTTTTACCAGTTAATTAAACAAAAGACTCGCATGTCCACTCAGTTACTTACAATGCACCATTTTGTAATGAACAGAACAGAGGATCAAATAATTTCAGAAGAGAGACTTTGTACAAGATAGAAATAGCTTTCTTATCAATTTTGTTGTTATATATCACTATATCTTGGATATATGTATATGGTATATGCAGATAACAAATAAATATTTTTTAAACCAAATAAATGCTGTTTATTGCTATACAGTCAAACCTGTCTTAAGCAGCCAGTTAAGGGAAGAAGCAAATTTGGCCTTTTAAGACAGGTTGTTGATTAAGTATAGGTTAATTTGCTCTGAAAGCATAGAAATGGGAAAGAGAAAATATGGTTGCTTAAAACAGGTGGCTGCTTAAAAGCGGTGGCCACTTACACAGGTTTTACTGTACCTGTTTATTTATTTATGAATTGTTTAAGCTACAATTACCATAACTAGTATATCTTGTATTATGTTATTATACTTTCCAGGAAAAGAAGTCATTTTTCTGGAAAAAGATTATGCTTGCCTGGATAAGCCTTTCAACAGTCGGCCTTATTATATTTTTTATACGACATAGATTCTACTGCATACCAGGAGGTAGGTCCAACTATTATTTTGTTTCAATATTTGGCGTCATTTTAATGCCATTGTGGGCCAATAGATGATCATTTTCCTGGAATTCTGGCATGTACACAAGCACATCCATCTCCACAAGTAATTGATAAATTTTCCATTTGGAGCAGCGAGAGAGACGAATGACACAATGTCGGATATCAATCATCACGGATACTGGCAGAACGGGGAGTTTTATATTGATAGTGGGGCACTTTACTGGCTGAGCTAATGGCCCAGTCCAACTAATAAACAAACATTAATTAAAAGTTCACAATAAACTGTGTCTACTTGAGACAGTATTCTTAGTGCTGCCACACTATATTATCATGCCGCAAACACATGGTATGATACCCCACCAGGTCATATTATACTGACACTGGGCCGACCAGACCTAGAACTATCCTCTAAATGCTAAACACCAAGCTTCTCGTACAATTTTCAAGTCTTTGGTATGACCCGGCCTGGGATTGAATTAATGACCTACCGCATGCGAGGCGGACATTCTATCCCTAGACCACGGCTTTAGTCATTCTTATCGTATGAAAATCGCCTCTGATTGATCAGTACCGGTTAAACAATGTAACACCAATATTGCAAATGTAGAATGACGTTTTATCTGATACTGCCGGTTCTCTGTATTTGAGGGCATAACGACTTAGTGGACAACATTTGAAAGGATTTAGCAGTCAACAAAATTATTGAGAGATAAAATTGGTGAACTGAAAATCTGCCTGAAATAAGAGTTAATCCATCGGGTGTGCATGTAATTGATTATTTGAGAGTTAACATGTATTTACTTTTTTAATATCAATCTGTGGAGAGTTAGGAATTCTCCACATGGATGCTGTGCCCATTTTTATCAGTTTTATCATGTTATTATCGATTAATTATCAAGCCTATATGGTTCCAGGGTGCTAGATAAGTGATAGTTAGTATAGGACCACTGTAACTCATGCATGTTTTTAAGAGACTACAAATTGAGTATTGGATAGAATTTGCAGAGTGAGTCTGGAATCTTTTTTTCTTCTGACGTCATATTCATAAACTTGGTATGCTGTAAAACCCAATTTCATTAATTCATTCATTCATTCATTCATTCATTCATTCATTCATTCATTCATTCATTCATTCATTCATTTGTATTTATTCCTTTGTATTCATTCATTCATGTATATGAAGTAATCAAAGTAAAATGTAGAGATGGACAAATGACTGATTTTTCTTAACAAGGTTGAAAATATCGAAATATTTTTCTGTTAGCTTTTACATTTTCTTTTACAGCTTTCAGCGTCTTTTCAGTGTTTGAATACATGATTGCCTACGCCAACATGGGTTACCATGTGACAGCTTATTATGAATTCTCCCATAAACATCTTATTGCTGCGGATATACAACGCGCCAGCCACACAAATGGTTCACTGGCACAGAAAAGAGGGCAAACTAAAAATGGCCGAGGGAAAATGGAATGAAGATATTCAAAGGAAGATCGAAACCGGCTCTAAATATACTTAACAAGTCTCTTGAGCAGGAAGTCATGTTTTTCAAATGTAAAGTGAATATATCAGTCATAAAATTGGCTAAAAATTTATAAATCATTTGATACAGCCCTACGGAATGTTAGTCAGGGTATAAACCAAGGTAGGAAATATCTTTTCATTACAATGTATACTGTTTTGACATGTTTTGATAAATTATCCTTATGGACACAAGAGCTAAATAAACAACTATTTTTTCCATCCAATTCTAAATGTTGAAAAAAAACCTGACATACTGCCTTTAAACTAGCCAATTAAGATAAATTATGACAGAGTTATAGCTCTTGAATGATTAGATATTGCATTACTGTGAACTCATTTATTTTCGTGGGTATTTAATTTTGTGGTTTCCACTTCAAAGACATATTCGTGGGGACTTAAATTCGTTGAAAACCAATTTAAAAAAATAAATATTTTTTTTACACTTTCGACATCGCATAGTGCGTTCCAGTTGTTAACCTTTGCTGTAGTTCACACGTCGCGCATCAGGATTTATCGCACCCCACTGTGCAAATAAGAGTTGACACGTGCCAATTAGTACCCTAATATACAAGTACGATAAAGAACTAATTGTTATGCAAACACCAGGGGAGGAAAGGAGAAGAACGACATCCAATTCAGAAAGGGTTTCAGAATGCAGGCCTGGTGTAAATTACAATAGTGTCACGTAACTGTGAAAATGGACAGTAAACTTATGTGCTGCGTATTTTAAGAGATTTGTTTTTTGGAATGCGAGCAAAGCTCTGACTTCCTTAGCTGTCGTGCAAGCTCTAGCATCTACTACATGTACGTATGGCAGGAACCGCCATATCCTTCTGACCTATAAAGAGTTCACAAGTTTCAAAACGCATTTACCGTAGTAGAGGACGTATTATACAACAAAAGATTCAAAGTTTTTAAATAATGCGGATATTTTTCTTTACAAAAGTTCAAAAATATTATATGGGAAGCATACAATTTGCATGGAAATGCGGAAGAATACACTTCTAAAAAAATGCGGCAATTTTCATTGATAAAAAAATGTTTTACGCATTTACTACTATGCATAGTGACTGTCATCTGGTGAGTGGGGGTGGGGGGGGATATTAATCTCTAGCACCAATCAACATGTAATCATCAATGGGGTGAAATATTGACATATTTTCGATATAATAACTCGTAGTTTGAGTAAATAGTAATTGTTAGTGAAATTTTATTGACTACGGATTGTCCTCTTTTAATTTTGATAGTAAAATAACGAAATTAGGTTCGGGGCTACATTTGTTGTTTATAGAAAAACGCGCCAATAAGTCATCTTATGCAAACAGAGTTTAACGGTTAATTAGGTCGTCTGACCGTTATGTTTGTTGTGTTTCTGTGTTGTATTTTTTAGATTGATTAAATCTAGGTCAGGCAACACCGTTTATAATGCTATTTATTGATTATTTATATTGATGATTGAAAGCCATATGAGAATCGAACATAACTCAAGTCAATATACGCGTAAATCTATAAGTAGGTCATGTTTGTTTTGGTCTAGACAAAGAGTTATGGATATTTGTTGTATATTCTCGGACAATCAGGAACATTTAGTGCTGAATGCGTTTCGTTATCTATAAATCATAACTATTGAACTGGAAATATTAAAATTGACTACTCAATTCTTTCAATTTTGGAGAAACATCAGTAATATGAAGGTTTGTTTGTGAAGCTTTCATATAGGTTGTTCATGTTGATAACTTTATGTGGAGATGTGGAAAGGAATCCTGGACCACCACGTAACCAGTTTACAAAATGTCCTGAAATGG
Source organism: Panopea generosa (assembly GCA_029582155.1). Classification (NCBI taxonomy): domain Eukaryota; kingdom Metazoa; phylum Mollusca; class Bivalvia; order Adapedonta; family Hiatellidae; genus Panopea; species Panopea generosa. The sequence continues at coordinate 34,425,462 of CM055896.1, forward strand.
ATATTTTCACCAGGGTCATCAAATATTCAGTCAATTTTCACACGGAAGACGGTGTGTACCATGGTGTTTGCATTTTTTCAAATGCATTATTAAAACCGTTTAATAGCTACTGTTGGAAAAGTATTGATATGGACTCTGAATTGCATGCAGGAGATTATCTATACAGATACACAAAAGAAATATTAAACACACCACATTCTTTTCTAAATCCCAATGAAATGCCTTTTAACATATCAGAAATCTAACTAAGTTTTCCCAATTTTCCGAACCTAATTTTCGAATTAACACAAGCAGCTGAGCCTTCCCTCAGGCCCTTCAGGCCTTTGATTTTTATTCATTAAAAATGTATCACCATATATTTAATCATAAAATCAAACAAGTTTAGAAGATATTACTTCACTTGAAACTTGTGTTTTAGTTTTCTTTGTATGCACGCATACTGTCCTTTTACAATGTTTTACACTTTTTTTACAATGTTTAACCGTACTGCCTATACGTCACATTGTTTCAACTCCATAGCATTTTGCTGCAAGGTGATGGTCTATTTTTAGCAACTCTGACATTTGATTGAAGTAGAGTAAATTATAACACATCTTGCTACAAACACACTGTCTATGAATTAAAGATGATATGTGTAATAAAAAATTTGCACTATTTACAAAATCATTCAAGTAAATATTGATGCAATATGACGAAAGAAAATATATAAATAAAGGATGGATTATTTACCACAATGCAATACACGTAGGCATATGAAAAGAGAGGTAATGTATATTGACAGCATTACATTGTTGCGTAAACTAAGTTCGTGGGTATTTGATTTGTTATCTAGGCTTCCCACGAAATCAACGAAAATAAGTACCCCACGAAAATAATGATTTCACAGTATGTGGCTTTATGGGAACTTCAATACTCTCATTTATTGTATTCACTTTACTTACGCAATAGTTTCATAATTTTAAGATTGTTAATAAGTTCAAATTTGATATTAAATAATTATCCAAGTTACTGCCCTTGAATCATAGAAAATGCACTATTCCACTTTGCATGCACCCTAGCATCCTCATTTTTCATTGGATCTTGACCAAATTAACACAGTTGCTATATCACCAGGCCACCCTTAATAAATTGTTTGTTTGCCACTTCCGGCTCATACCATTTAGGGGTGGGTAGGTAGGTAGGTAGGTAATTCTGGTGTGTTTTTTTATTGTAATCAATCGGAGAATCTTTTTAAGGACGTAATGACTGAGAATATTTATCCAAAAATTTTTTTTCTGACTGGCGGGATTGTTTTGGGCCAGCCAGAAGTGGCAAATAAACAATTTTTTAATTTTGGCCCCAAAAAATGACAAAACTTTGCTCATTTAAAAAGCATAATAAAAGGTCTTGGACAATTGTTCTTTAACCTTTGAATTATTAAAAATTAAACTTTGTTCTATGTGAAACTGTTAATAGCAACAACATTGTGCCAAGCAGCTTAAAGCAACACATCTACGTTTAAACTTTTTTAAAAAGTTTTTCAATTGAGTTGTGAGCACATTTCCCATACATAAATATATGGTCAGTGAGCTGTATATGTGCTAACAAACACTATCCAGAACGCTTTAGAATTATAAAGAAAGATGTCCAAATTATAAAGCAGTGACAAACGCTTTATAAATTATTTTTAAATTGCCGAGGATTCCAACTTGGCTTCAAATTGAATTATGCGAGTCATATTAAAAAACTTCACGTTTTAGTGCGTAGTGTACATAACCTGCCTTGAAAGTCATTTTGACCATTTTTTTTGACTCGGGTGAGTTAAACGCTTGTTTTATAAAGTGTTAGTCACGCATTATAATTTGGGATCATTTTGTTCGGGATTAGTGTTATATGCTCATATACAGCTAATTGATCATATGTTTGTATGGGAAATGTGCTCATAACTAAATTAAATTTTTTTTTTAAAAGTTCAAACGTGGATGTGTTGCTTTAAAGAGGCCTCATCATTATCGCCAATATTTGTTCGATCTTAACAATAAAACTGCACATCTGTATCATATATTTTGGTTATTCTGTTCAATAACTTATATTGTATTTTGTCTGTGTAGTGTAAAATTCTTTGATTTTGTTGACCAAATACTAAATAGTGGCCTGCGATAAAGTCACTCATTAGCCAGTATTGGAAGATGCCAAAATATTGATGAATGTAACGGAAAATGCAAACCTGTGTATTAACGAATTTCCATATTATAAGATAAACTACAAAGACGTTATCGACTTTTATCTTCGAATGGGACCTTCCTCTTTGTGACTCAATAAACTTTCCATCATTTACTGAACAGAAAGTTATAAGTGATGCATCTTTAAGTAAAAAACCTGTCCAATGTTGGTGTATATTATATACTTAACAGCTATAAAACGCAATGTTTTAAGTGCGTTATATTTTTATACCTGACTTGTGAAACCTTTGTGTTATCATATACATGTTAGAATATTGTTCAGCAATCAACACACAATGTGGTTTGTTATTAGAAATGTGATTTAAGAATAAATATTTGTGTCTTTGTTTATTAGAATCAAATATAACATTCTAAAATACCCCAATGATACCAAACTTGCGTTTTAAAGCCTGTTAAGTATACTAATGAATAACAGTGAAATGTGAAATTATGCCAGTGAGATATTAATTGATTTGTCAAAAGTGATGGGGTGCATAATACATAAAAATGAAATAAATCAGGTTAGGAAAATGCTTAAGAATGTATACATGCTCTTTTTAGTGATACAAAAGAACATACAGTTAATGTGAAGTTATTGTAAATGTTTTTTTCTTGAAAATATTGAAAACCGAAAGTACCTACCAGATATTCTTTCATGCCTATATTTTTCATAGTCCTGCTGTGTTCACATTTTGATGCTTTCATCTGATATTTTTAATTAATGCCCCATATATGATTCTATTTGATGCCTATCACCTGATGTTTTTATTCATTGTCTATCATCTGATATAATGCAATACCTATCATATGATACTGGTATAAATACATATCAGTTGATGTTATTCAATGCCTATCATTTGTAGATACTGTAGATACAAAGACTTTCATCTTATAGCATTATTATTAAATGCCTATCATCTGAAGTTGTCATTCAATGCCTATTACGTGATGTTGTTTTCATATGCTGCTATTCAATGACTATCTACTGATGCTGTTCTTCAATACATATCATCTAAATTAAATACTGTTATTTTATGTCAATTTTCTGATGTTCTGCCTATCATTTGGTTAGTTATTCAATGCCTATCATCCAATGCTGTTGTTATATAAATGCATTTAATCTTGCCATGATTTGTTTGTATTTTGTTATATATTTTGGTTGAAGTAAATTAATTCATAAGTGTGATCATGTTCATTTACTGTTTACTTACCTTAGAATTGTAACACACCTGTAAGGTCAAGGTCATGCTTTCAAAGTATTGTGTTTCACAAAAAACTCTATGAATGTTTCTTCATTTTGTAATTTGGTTATAAAGTCCTGCACTAAAACACATGTATACTAAGCATTTTACTTGCTAAGAAGGTCACTGTCTTACTTCACACACATGCAAACTATGTAGTGCTCCAGGTAAACTTTTCTTTAAATGAGTATTTTACCCCTTAAATTAGCAAGCAATGCTTATTTTCAAAATGTTAAGGGTAAAAATGAACATTCTTATCAAATTGCCATTTGAAACAAACTAATCACACTGAAATTGAGAATAACCAATGCTTATTTTACTCCTTAATGTCAGTTTCAATGCTTTATTCAGAAATTTCAATGCTTAAATACCCCCAAATAGTGCTTATCTGGAGCACTGCTATGCATTTTGCTAGCTAGAATGCCTCTGTCTTGCTTCAAATACATACTTTTAACAACATTCTACATTTTCATTCATTGTAATTATTAATTTTCGACCATATGTTTACTGTTCAAATGAAAATAATCTACGCCTGTGTGGTTCCTGCTAAGAATAGAATTACTGTCAATCTCTGCAGAGGAATAAGAATCATTTGAATGGATGTCATGTTCATTTTATCATATTTTGTCATGTTCGTTATTGTGGTTTAATTACCAACCCCTGTGTGGTTCCAGGGAGCCATATGAGTGATAACAAGAATAGGATCACTGTGGTTCATGCATGTCGTAAGGAGCGACAATTTGAGTAATACGATGGAATTTGCTGAAGTTATGCAGCTTTCAAGGTTCTAGGTTCATTCTGTATATTCATTTGTTGATGTTTTTTTATCTGTATGTTAATTTGTTGTTGTTTTACATGTAGAGTGAACCTGGAATCTTACTTCCTGTTGCGTCGGAATAACCTATAATGTGTTGTTATGCCGTAAAACCTCATTAATTCAAAATGATCTAAGTGTGATGTTAGCCAAAATTATATATATTATATATATCATCACGAGGCTATACTTATTGTGAACACTAATTATATAACCATTGCTTATAAATGAATGTAAATAAGTTTGAAAAACGCATTTAAAAATCGTTCTCTTGTTACAAAGATGCTATGATGCATCTGTATACTTGAAGTACAAAAAAAGAATATTACACCATGATAGACCATCGTATAATTTTTATGATCATGTGATGTATTTTTGACCAATCATAATGATTGCCATTTTTTGTATGTTGGGAGAATATGGTTCATTAGATTGGGAGAATATTTATGAAAGAAAAAACGTGAAAACACACAAAAACTGATTTTTTTATAGAAGTGTATTGTTGATTAAAACAGATATATCATTAAAATTATCATGTTTTTATATGTAGCGTAAATTATATCATGGTTTGGTGACATTCCTTCGTACTATTCCCACTCAATTATATCTCGCGCAGTTACATGTATGCAGAGAGGAATGTCGCCAAAACCATGATATAAATTACACTACACATAATAACAAGAAAATATCAATAATAAATCTGTAATGTAGAGTTTATATAAAGTTGCTATGAATATTTTTGTCTGTGTCTCCAGTTAGATTTGGAGTATTCATGTGACCTTTAACCTATACCAATGGTACGTAAACATTAAAACAACATATACCTCGGCATGTTTAAGATTGAACACAGTGTTATACTCAAAGGATTGTTTTGTTTAATTGTGCAATTTGTTAACAGTAACTACTTGTAGATGTTTCTTTAAAGGAAGCATTTATCCTTTTTACAACCGCAATATCTTGGACAGTCAATTGTTTAACTGGGTTACTTTCAGTTTCTAGAGAAAAATAAACAAAATTGATAAAAACTACCATCCTGTAACTAAACAAACATTGAATAAAGGATTTCTTATATAGACAAGAAAAATAACGCATTTACACTTTGTAAAAGTATGACTAATTGTGCATTTTTAGGACACCTGAGACCTAAGTTGCTGTTGTTTGTTTTTTATAATAATAGTGTAAGAGACTCAATGCTGTTTAAAATTAAGTGTATAATCTTATTTTGTATCCTAGTCACTTTGTGTTGATATTCAGTATATCAGGAAACCACATTATTTCAGCCTCATTAAATCAAGTTACTTTTCAACTCACCTGAGCAAAGCTCAAGTTGAGCTATTCTGATCTCGCTGTGTCTGTCATCTGTCTTTAATATTTCACTTCAAACTACCGGTACTTTTCTCTGAACTACTTAACACATTTACACCAACTTGTTTTAGGAATTCTTACGGTTATGAAGCTCTCTTAATTGTGTACAAATCGTGATATAGGAGGTATATTTGGCCCCATTCAATGGGCTTATCAGTTTTGTTTTGTTCTAAATTTCAAAGATCTTCTCTGAAAGTGGAAGGTGTGGAACTTGAATGTTTGGCATGTGGTATGACCTAGTTATTTCTCTGAAGTTATTGTATGGTGAAAACTGGCCCCACCCCAAGGATTTATGTCCAACATGGGGAAATTTTAAGAACTGTCATGCCAATATTTTCATAATTGTATTAATGATCCAAATGTGTAAGGGTTTCATCAGATTTGTTCATATGAAGTGGTCCAATGATATTTAATTTGGGTTAATAGTAATCTACTTAACACCTTTAAAAACACATATATGCTATGTGTCAAAACAAGATGTGCCGTGAGTGATAAACCTAAGACAAAACTTTCCTTCCTTATTTTTCAATGGTATTCTAACAACTTCATCACTTTAAAAACAAAAGTTAAACAAACTAATTGCGGTCAACATGTATAAATGGATTAAAATGTTAACATATTTAGGGAAAAATTATATTCAATATCTAACAACATGCGTTTTTAAAGGCGTTAAATATATAAATGGAATGATTCAGAGACAAGTGTGAAATTGACTAATGGATGCAAGCACATTTGAAAATACATTCCCCTTTTTAAATGAGAAGTATTCTTATTTGTGACAGATTTATAGTTGTGTGTGAAATATATAATTTTTGATACACAGTCTTGTGTAATTTTGTATCACCCCTCATCTGTTTGATAAACCGTTGTGTGTAATTTTGTATCACCCCTCATCTGTTTGTTGGTTTTTATGACATTTCCCGAAGCATATGTTAGTTAATAATATATAAAACCTGTGTGAAGTAAATCAAATTATAAACTTTTGTATATTTATTGTGACACTTTATACATTTTGTTATAAAAATATTTTTATGTTTCTGGTAAATGTTTTTACTTGTACAAGTATATAAAATTAATCGCAATGGTGACGGTGACTTATAATCTTATACATAAATGGTTTACGAATGCATCATTAAGGCATAGTTCTTTTATTATTTGTTTTACAAAGACCGCGGCGTGGTCTAGTGGTAGAGTGTCTGCCTCGCATGCGGAAGGTCATGGGTTCAATCCCCGGCCGGTTTGTACCAAAGACTTTAAAAATGGTACTAGAAGCTTCCTCGCTTGACGCTCAGCATTTAGAGGAGAGTTCTCTTTGAAAGCACTGCTAAACACCATACAACATTGTTTTACAGATTCTTTAAGCTCACCTGAGCAAACCGTAAGTGGAGCTGTTCACCAGAATTATATAGTAGTAATGTAATTGAAATATCTCGGAATTCTTGAATTGGTCAAATACGAAAATAAATTTTAGAGCTGTGGCCATTGAAATTTTAAATAATTGCACTATTTGACCTTATGTTCACTGTAGCACCTTAATTTTTAATTTAACATTCACTAAACCTATGTGGTAGTCATAAAACGATTATATCTCTGACAAATTTAACAGGTCAAATCAGATAATCATTGTTTGGAGTTATGGCCCTTGAATAGTCAAAAATGTAACTGTTTTATGTTTTGGTAACTGCTACCTATATTTAAGTTTATACTAATTTATTTTTGTTCGATTGCTGAGAAAGCCCAGAGCTTATATGAACCAATCTCGGGTCCGCCCAGTAATAAAGATTTTATATATAAAGTCAAACCTTTGTAAGTGGTCGCCTGTATTAAGCAGCCACCTGTCTTAAACAACCATATTTTCTGTTTCCAATTTCTATGCTTTCAGAGTAAATTAACTTATATTAAGCAATAACCTGTCTTAAATGACTACTTTTGCCTTGACTATTCATTATGTTAAATGTTGGGGTGAGATAGTCTGTAAAACAAAACAAAAAATTCTGGCCTTAAAGGATACATTCTAGCAACTGGGCTCAAAACCAATGTTGCAAAAACATGAGTTGGAAAAGGACTAGAAGCAGTAAGGTCTGATTTTCAAATCAAAGTAAACACATCTATAATCTTAATTATATGTATACACATTTCAAAGACAAATGTACCAGTACAGCATAAACTAAAATTATCCACCCATCAACATACATGTGGAGTGGTCACAAGATCAATTATGTTCAGTATTCAATTCAGGTAGGGGTTAAAAATGGCTCTTTTTATTTTTAAATCAAAGACAATGAGCCAGGAGATCCTGATTTTAGACTGGTTCCAGTTAAACTGCATATTGTTTCATTGATATTGATTAAATAATAGATAAATAACTAGTCAAAATTGAGTTCAGTTTTTAAATGTTTAGAAGACTGATTAGTATGTATTTTACATGTTTAGAAGACTGATTAGTACGTATTTTACATGTTAAGAAGACTGATTAGTACAGTATTTTACATGTTTAGAAGACTGATTAGTACATATTTTACATGTTTAGAAGACTGATTAGTACGTATTTTAAATGTTTAGAAGACTGATTAGTACATATTTTTCATGTTTAGAAGAAAGATTGAGCCTTTGGTAGTATTGGTTATAAGCAGGGAATAATGTATAATTCAAAATTCTATTGATCCATGACTGGTTAACTAGTCAGCAGCACATCTGACTCTATCCAGGGGTTGCAAGTTCACATTACCAGCTAATGATTGGTCATGAACTTTGTTCTATGATCATGAGTCTCTCGCTTCTGACTATGTGGGAAGTAGTCAGCAACTTGCAAAGATAAGGAGTGACAAGTACTGGTCAGCCACATTGCAGGCATGATGATTAGGTGTGCTGACTGATATAATGTTGGAAAAAGGCGAAAAAAAAAAAATGCATGCAAATTCTATAGATACCTGACAAAACGTAGCATGTTCTAATATGTAATGGTCACTCACGTTGCCACGGGAACTATGCTGTCAACTTTTACCACAATTTCAGTAGTGGTAAGTAGTTGAATGATTGGTGACTTTATACTATTTAATATTATATACCCCGTACATATATAAATATAACAATACTATTAAAATACCTCACAAATATATAATTTTTTATGCAATAAATTGTAAGCTTTTATATTTATTGAAAATTAATGCCTGATAAGTCATCTGTACATTAGGTAAGCATTTATCTCCATGTTAACGTTTAATTGTGAATATAGTATGACTTTATTGTATAAAAAAATAAATTGCAAAATGTAGTACCATATATAAATCATTGTAAAAAATAGTACCTAGAAAAAGGAACATTGTAGTCTGCATAAAAGTTACATGTCCATATATGCCCATATATGGAGTACAATATACAAATTTCATGATAAATATAATAGCAACTGAAATTAACATTGTAGCACCAAAATGAAAGGAACATTGTAGTACTGCATAAAAGTTGCATGTCCATATATGTAATATATAGAGTACAACAGTAAATGTAATACTGCATTGAAATAACATTGTTAATGTAAATTGTAACATTGTAGTACTGCATACAAATTATGTTATCATAATTGTAAATGTAATACTACATTGAAATAACATTGTTAATGCAGATTGTAACTTTGAAGTACTGCATACAAATTATATGACCATAATTGTAAATGTAATACTACACTGAAATAACATTGTAAATGTAATACTACACAGAAATAACATTGTAAATGTAATACTACACAGAAATAATATTGTAATAAGTGCTACATATATGTTACATAACAAATGGAGTGATACACAGCAATATACCTCATGGCTCAGTGACAGATTTTTTAAATAAGAAAATCTCTTCTGCACAATTCTTAGTAGACGTTTATGAATCTTGGTTGGAAGTGTCAGTATAAAGTCTTGTTGTGCATGTGGTGGCAGTGTTTCGGTCCAATGGTTTTTAATTTATATTCATATAACAGCTTTTGAATTGTTAATTAAGCCTTATGTCTGCAACAGAACCTGCAATGTTAATGGAATCTTCACCTGACTTACAAACTTATTATACTTTGTGTATCCATACTGATCTTGCACAAGTTCTTGAAATGGTCAAATCCAATAATTTATGAAGTATGGTCCTTGAATCATCAGAAACTTGACCTTTCTGGCACTCCAGCAGCCCCATGTTTCAGTACAAGTAGAGGGGTCCTCTGTAGCAGAGTAGTCCAAAGCGCCATCTCAAGATCACTGACCTCTGATTGCTAAGGTCAAAGGTTCAAGTCCCGCTTGCTCCAAAAACTTTATATGTGAGAACTTTTGTTACTTGTTGAAGGATGGTGGCTCTGGATATGCCTGAAATGTGTTGAAAATTGCGTTCAACCCCATTCAATACAAGTAGACTTCCTTCCAATCAGTGATATTTCTATCATCAGATACCCGTGGGTTTCAATTCTGATATGCTCAATCCCGTAGGAAATTACGCAAGCTCTACGTCGTTTTATTTGAACAGAACAGAAAAAAAATACAGCTTACGTTGATGTCTTATCAAAACGGAATTTGCATGAAACTAACAGTGCGATTGGATAACGTTCCCTTCTTGAAATCGTGAAGGAAACAATCATATGGTTGCATCGTGGCTTGGTAGAAATTGACGCAAAGCTAGTGTAATATCTCAGAGTGATGATTGGAATGTATCATAATGAATTACACATGGGTATCCGACGAAGGATATGACATGCCTTGCAATTCAAACAGGTAACTTCTAATGATTTACCCATTAACTGCACTGTACTTTCAAATAGTTTGCCTTAATAAATCCAACAGTTCTAATGGAAAATGGGTTTTGGTGTCTTGTGTAATAACATGATGAGGACAGTAGGGAGACATCTGTTCCCCCCCCCCCCCCCCCCCCCTCCCCCGAAAAGAAAAGTTACTTTATAACTATTTAATTTTAAATTAGTTGATTTTTTTATACCTACATAAAGAGGCAGTAATCTGTTTTACAATTCAGACGCATTTTACTGAACGGAGCAGCTAACCCGCCACCTGATGGTTTATGTAGCTGACATTTTATGTATTTCCTCAATAAGTATTATGCAGTTTCCTTGAAATACGGACTTCAACAAGAAAGACCGTTCAGTCTATGTTAATTGTGTGTTAATATCGTAACACTCCTATACAGTCTTAAATAACGCTACTCAATATTTTGATGAAAATATTGGAAAATACAAATGTGGAGAGTTAGCTGTTCTATTCAGAATATGCTAAAGCAGTTGTTTTTATTCTTATTGACAAGAAATTAAAAAATGTCATTTCACAGGGACTTTTGCTCTATTTTAAATAATTAGTAGAATATTTTTAGTAATATTGTTATAGGAAATACATTTTTAAGTATATATGTGTTCATTTATATTGTATGAGATTTGTATCAATAAAAAAATCTTATATGTCAGTTATGTTTTGTTAATATATACTTCTACCAACTTATGTAACAGTTATTTAGAAACAACATCATCATAAACTTGTGTTTTCATGCCAATTTGACAGGAAACAAATTTTATTGTATATTTAATTAGTGTCCCCTGCTTTTTGAATGAAATTGGTGGATATTGAAATGGTGTCATCGGTCATGTTTTGTACCAACACTTGCCTTGCGGACATAATTCCACCCACAGTTTTAGCTGTTTGAAATGAAACTTGCTGTACGACAGGTACATAGTTTGAACATGTGCCTGTGGTATTGACGTTCCGTTTAAATTGTTTTTATGGAGTCAGACCCCTTTTTTCTTTTAACTTAAATTTTACATCTGACTTTTGAATCAGCGACCTTGAGGATGCGACAGCTCTCATAGTCGTGATCAGTTAAAATATGAAACTTGCTGTATGGCAGGCACATTGTCTGAACTTGACATTTATATTTGCGTTTGGATTAAATTATTTTTTATTGAGTTATGACCCTTTGTTATTTTAACTTATTTTTAATCACACTTCAAAATGGAGCAACTACATTGTAATTTCCACCACAGTTTTAAATAAAACTTGCTGCACAGTGTAACCCAAACATGAGCCTGTGGTCTTGGCATTTCAATTCAATGGTTATTTCCGAGTTATACCTCTTTAATTTGTGAAAAATTGAATTTTTCGGGGTTTCCGTGCAATAACTTAAGAATGCCTGAAACAAATATTTTGAAATGGTTATACAATGTTCATGATGATACAGTCAAAGTTTTATTTTAGGGGTCGTTGTTGAGTTGTGCCCTATTAATTTGTGAAAATTCATATTTTTTTGGTTTCTTTCAAATTGGAATACAATATATTTAATGACAAAACACAGGCTTAATTCGATTTTAGGTGTTGTGGCATTTGTCGTTGTAAAGTTGTGCCCCTTTAATTTGTGAAAAGTCGTATTTTTGTGTTTTTTTCATGCAATAACTTAATTCTTAATGCCAGAATCAAATCTTTTGAAAAAAGCGGGTGACATAATTTTGCTGAATTTGCTTGTTTAACCTACGTCTTGATTTTATATAATATTTATATATATATATATATATGTGTGTACTTTTCAAATTGATGTATATTTTGTCCCCACCAACAAAATAAAATGTTTTTAATATCACAATGATTTTGTATGTGTTGGGCATTATAATGCACTTTTCCAGTGCACCCTCAGGAAATGTATGTTTTGCTTATTCTATGGTCCTTTTGAGTGAGGGAAATGAATTCAATGAATTCTTGTTTCGTTTTATTAACTGTTGTATAATTACACATTTTGGCTGTTCTGACTTGAATTTTAAAGCTCACAGTTTTTTTTGTAATGCTGTGCCTGTCGTCTGTTACACACATTCATTTATGAAACCGCTACACAGATTTTTCCTGCTTTGCGAAATGCTGGAGACATTGATTTGGGTCTGTCTGTCTATCGGTCCTTCCGTCACACTTTGGTTTCCGTGCAATAACTTAAGAATTCCTATATTAAATTTTTTGAAATTTTAATACAATGTTTATAATAACAAAACATAGGCTAAGTTCGATTTTAGGTGTTATAGCATTTGTCATCCTACAGTTATGCCCCTTTAATTTGCAAATTAATTGTATTTCGGGAGTTTCCGTGCAATAACCAAAGAATGGCTGGATCAAATCTTATGAAAAAAGCGGGGGACATATATTCACAGAGTTTGCTTGTTTTACTAAATTTTGTGATAGGATTTTTACACGAAGCTCTCTCAAGTTTGCCTAAATCATGACCATGAGGTCAAAATTGGCCCCGCCACAGGGGTATATCCGTTGATCACTCGAGTATTGTTTTACGTCATAACAGTGTAGACTTGGCCCTTAAAAATGGATTAAACATCATTAGGGTATTATGCACTGTACTTTGCTGTACTCTACTCTGCTCTGCTGTACTGTACTGTACCGTATCTGTACTGTACTTCACTGTACCTTTCTTTACTATACTATGATGTACTTTACCATATCTGTACTCTACTCTACTACTCTACTCTAATATACTCTACTTTATGCTAGATTATTTTGTGTATCTAGCTATTTAATATGGATATAATATCAGACACCAAGAGTCGATACATTTTTAATGTTTCTGTTGGACATTTATGTCATATGATTTTGAAAAGTAACAAAAGCCTCAAGCATCAGTTTTCTGTCCATCAGTTGAGCTTCATTAACTCCTTATTCTGTGAATGTTCCTCTGAATCCAGTTTCTGTACCTGGACACTCTGACAAGAACGGCCAATCCGTAATCACAGTCACCCCCGAATGATACAATACCCACTTGCCGAAATGTACCACTGCGATCATAGCAACCGACAGAGCCGCCACTATCACCCTGAAATGTAGTATTCAGTATTTCAATAAAAGTGAATAGTTTTAATTTTTTAGAAATGATTGTCTCTGATCATAATTCAGCATGACTGCCGTTTGTAAAATAAGATACAATCGGAATACTCTATTAAAATGATATCCAGCCTCCATGTGCATGTACATTGAATAAGCATTTCCCAGAGTTAAGTTTACATTTAAACCTATGTAAGTGGCCACTTCTTTTGAGCAGCCACTTGTCTTAAACATCTCATTTGCTATTTATAATTTCTATGCTTTGAGAGCAAATTAACCTGTAAATAAGCAACAATCTAGCTGTTTGGCTGTACTTTGCTCAAAAATAGAAATGAAACGTCTGCATAACGGTGTATTTCAATATCATTTTTTTTAAATTTTCAATTAATTAAAGCTATTTTCGGAAACAGATTTGTAGAACTTTTCATTGTTTCGACTTTACTTAATTTAATAAAATATGCTGGGACGGCCCCAACGGGACACCGTATTCTAACGTCACAGCGCGAGAATTTTATCTTTGGCTTGATATATAGAAATATATAACCCGGTGAAAATGTATACAAGAATCAATTCTCGCGTTGTGGCAGTTGGGACCATCTAAGACGTAAAGTGTAAACAGGATAATTTTATATATTTATATATGGAGACTAGCTATTACCCGTGCTGCGCACGGAGTTGAGGCAGGTGTTTGGTGGAGCATGGTTTGGTTGACTGTGGCAAAATTCTCAAGCAATGACCCGTGCTGCGCACAGTGTTGAGGATGTGGCTTTTTATGGGGGGTGAACCATTCACAGGGTGTTGGAGTGGAGAGGGTGTTTAGCGTGATGTTACCTTTGTAGCTTTCTTCCTGCTACTGTGTCTATAGGACCTCCTTAAAAGTGACATTTTGGGTGAGTGTCCTGTTGTGGAAAGGTCCTTGTGACAAATTGTTGTCTACTTTGATGTAGATGTTGGAGTAACCTCTAGCTCGTGAAAATGCAACTTAAAGTTGTCCATGGGAGAATACAGGTGCTGGGAGATAAATTCCAAGTGTATCGAATGTCTGACCCTGGGATTTATTTATTGTCATTGAATAAGCCAGCCTCACTGGGAATTGAATCCTCTGTAATGTAAATGGCAGGTTGGCATCTGATGGAGCAAGTTTGATGCGTGGGATTAGGACTCGCTGTGAAATGTGGGTTCCTGTGAGAATTTCAGCATCAAGTATGTGGTCATGGAGGCGTCGAATGATAAGTCTTGTGCCATTGCATAGTCCTTTGGTGATATCAAGATTGCGCAGAAGCATGACTATTGCCCCTGGCTTTAAAATGAGGTTATGTGTTGGCATGCCAGTGGGGGTGATGGAGTGGAGGAATTCCATAGGGAAGTTGTTTGTTTCATTTTCATCATGTGAAATGGCCTTGTCTGCACTCGTGTAAGTCTTAGACACTCCGGGAAGTTTGTTGATGACTGAATCATTTAGTGACAATGTTGTCTCATTGAGTGGTGTGAGAATGACGGTTTTGGAAAGTTCCCTTGGGTTGTTTACATGTGTGAAGACTGCATCGACAATGTTTTCTTCTTGGGAGATGATGTTGCACTGGGGTGGTATTTCAACAGATAATGGTGGTGCTTGAGCCAACTGAGATGAAAGTTCGCCATTGCCTAATTTCAGGAGCCATTGTGCGTAGTCTTGCTGATCGTCATATGTTCTCATATTCTTGGTTAGTTTGATGACTGTGAATAGTGGCCAAAGTGGGGAACGTTTCAGGCAGTTTTCAATTATGGCAGTTTGGGACTGTTTGGGCACTACAGGTAAAACTTGGCGAAAGTCTCCTCCCATTAGGAATACTTTGCCTCCAAATGGAGCGTCTATTCCTGTGATATCACGCAACATTCTATCGATGGCTTGTAGAGCATTGGCTGGAACCATAGAGGCCTCGTCAACGATGAAGAGGGTGACTGAGCGGAGGTACTGAGCATGCTTTGATGCAGGAGAAATGTTGTAGGTGCTGGTGTCTAGGACTGGTACAGGCAGTTTAAAAAGGTTGTGGACTGTTCGGCCTCCAGAGAGCAGTGTAGCGGCAATTCCAGTCCATGCAGATGCTGCAACGGTAATGGATCTACTACGGCAGTAGGTGATAAGGGTGTTGTAAACTGTTGTTTTTCCACATCCTCCTGGACCATCGAGGAAGTAACAGTGACTGAATGGTATTTCATCTTGTGATAATCTTTACGCATCACACTTATTATTATCACAATTTTTTTGTTGCAATGCAACGATTGCTCCCTACGTAGTGTGTTTCACCATTGACAGGTGGCAGCAAATACCGATTGCTCCCTACGTAGTGTGTTTCACCATTGACAGGTGGCAGCAAATACCGGCACCCTATTGGTGTGTTTCACCATTCACAGGTGGCAGCAAATACCGGCAAGTTCCATGGCGGTGACTGAATCTGCGATCGTGGTGATTGAAAATCTTTCCTGAAGCTATGTTGATACATTATCCACTTTGCCACATAGCTTATCTTCTTCGCCACATTTATAAAGCCCCACATACGAAAAATTAGCACGTTCCTTCAAGCGGTTTCGGAGGAGATACGTCAATTTACAGACGACTGATTACAGAAATAATATATAGATAGTTATTTATGAATAACCAAGACATAAATGTACAGACCAGACTACAGCGAGCACGCCTATCTACAATGCAAACCATAGACACAATATCAAGACCTCTGCCAAACCGATACATTTCTTGTCGACCATGACTTATATACTATGGATTTACATGAAACATATCTGGACTGGACGGACAATCTACATACATGAACTGATAACTTTATATGAGTCGGATCCAGTTAAGGATTCATGATTACTCACATGCTATATAAAGGATAGGCTTATAATCCCGTTGGATCATAGAGATAAAGTGAATTCATATATATTTTATTTCACAAAGGGAGGTAATTAAATTCACAAAAACGGAATTTACGTTTTTGGGATCTTTTCATATATGGATAAGGCGTAAGTCATATGCTGCGCATGTAATACATGTATAACGTTTTAAAAGCGATCGTTATAAAATAATTATTCGATGCATTTAGTAGATCTATGCAAGAAAAGTGCTTATAGAGTTTCTCTCTCTTGGTTTTTGCAGGGTATATAATATAATCATAATGTGAAAAAGGTATATGTATGTATGGAGATAATTATTAATAAACTTATTCAGAGAAATGACCAAGTTTAAAAATCTTACATAACATTGTTAGCGTCCTTTTTGAAAATTACACACGTGCTGGTCCTCCTTCAACTTCATAGTCTTGAACTGCCTCCTGAAGACCTTCATACATCGTCTATGTGGAATGAAGTCAACATACACTTCCTTTAGTTTTTTCGGAAGTTTCAGCTTAACTAAATAAAACAGAAAAAAAATATGTATGTCAAAGGGACAATAGTACATTAAATGAATATTTTTATAATTTACATAGATTCAATAATTCTTTTTTTTATATTTTTTTATTTAGATTTTACTATTGATGCGTTCAAATTGGATTCTTTTAAAAACGACGGCTGTAGCTTATTTTATCCTGAATGCTAAATTTTATATGTTTCTTTATAACATATCATAGTTAAGACAAAATTTGAAGTTCCCGTCTACTAGTTAGCATGAATTTACCCATTTCTTTAAGGGACACGTGTCACTTTTAGTAAATATCCATCTATTGAGTAATCTTATTTCTGAGTATTATATATCTACATGAGACCTACTGGATTCATAAACTGAGTACAGTTTTTCTGCAAGGCCTTAAGTTTAAAATTATCTTCCTGTTTATTAGTCTATCTTTTGGTTTTGGTTTTGTATTAAATGTTTCAATAAGTTTTTTGTTTTTCTACTAACAAGCATTAATTTTTCATTTGTAATCATGTATTTTTTGTCCTGTATTTATATTATTGTATATCTTGCTTATTTTTTCGTTCTTTTTTATTGGGATATGCCTTTTGGTTTAAAAAACGTAGTCTATATATAAACGTGATATCTCCCAAATCAGATATATTTGCCACCCCGCCCCCAACCAATCCCAACGACAAAAATGGATAATTCTATAATTCTATGTCTGTCCTTTAATTTATAGCAACTGAACGCTTACCAAACTATGACGTCATTTAAACTTTCTCAAAAGCAACTGACCAATCAACGTGCTCAAATAGTTTAGTTTTATCATGTTTTATTTAATAATTTTACATGAAGTTCTGCCAATTTTAGATTCGGCCCCTTCCTACAGATTACATAATCGTTTGTTTAACAATGGCATAAAATACATTACAAAACTAAAATCATTGACAAAAAAAAACAACAATATTTAGGTGAGTTTTTTATGAGAAGAAGGGAGAAAGAGAAGCAGAAGAAAGAGATAGAGCGAGTGTGCTATAACACGAAGTTTAGTGGTAAAGCATCGAAGGGTCGTTTGTTTAATCCCCGTCACGGCAACTACTGTGTTCTTGAACACTTTAGCTGTGTACCCAGGAGCACATCAAGCAATATTTGTAAGAATTAGTTTATCAAATGATTTAAAACATATAGGTTTAAAACAAACAAAATATCTGACTGTTTACCGTCACTGGTTACTCCATATCCCATACTCCAACATCGTTTATTTCTGAGGGCGTTTTTGTCGAACTCAGCATCTGTGTGACAAAGCAAGACAAAATAAATCATCACATACTTTATGATGCAAGAATGTAATAAGTGAAACATATTTTTGATTATATAACACTTTCGACATAATATTCGTACATAACTCGTACGTAAAGTGCCCAGCCATTAGTTACACCGACCACATTGGATGGTGAATGTTGATGCCCTACACTTATAGCAACGCAATGATCTCGTTGGTACCCTAGTAACTGCGTCTATCATTATCAAACTTATACAGTCTTTATATAACATAATATTCGGAACAACTTCCTAAACTGACCAAGTACGATTTTTACTGTCTGTGTTATGGCCCTTGGTCAAATATTGCCTTCGTATCCTAGAGATTAAAACCGAATATATGTGTATATAAAGGGAGGTAATACTTTCACAACAAGTGTATTTCATCTTCATGACACAATGTGTTGTTATGTCTGTCCTTTATATAACATAGCGTGTGAGTAGTTATGAATCCTTAACTGAATCCTATTCATATTAAACTATCAGTTAATGCATGTAAATTGTCCTAACAGTCACATGTTGAATGTAAAATCGTTGTATATAAGTCATGATTGACACCAGTTGGGTTGGTTGATGCCATGATCTTGTGTCCATGGTTTGCATTGTAGCTTAGCGTACTCGCCGATTTCCGGTCTGTACATTTATGTCTGGCTGTTTTACAAATAATTATGCCTATCAACCAGGCATGTATATAGAGTAGAGAGAATTACCATTTTACAGTGCTAAAACAAATTAAAAATAATATCCTAAGCTAGCTTCCGGCTTTACGTCTTCATCAGAGGACGAAACAACCCACAAAAATACCCAACAATTCTCTATCTATTCAATAATGAAATGATCGACTGACGGCGTACATTGCAGATCAAGAAACTTAGTAAGGCCATACTAAATTAATTGCTAGATTATCATTCCCGCCCGCCCTCTAATTTTCATGCCGCCTCAACCCTTTTTTACAGTATGAACAAATATCCACAACAAATAGTTAAAATTGTTGTGACTCATATTACACAAGGGTAGTGTTTATAGGAATGAAATATTGTTAACAGATGTTAAAAATTGCGCTATTTATAGATATGTTGTTAGTTAATTCCATATAAGACTTAATTTAAATCTGTATTTAAATTAGAAATCATGTCATTGTATTTTATGAAAAATTATTTACTACTATTAATAAACGTGCACGTTTAAATTACCATGGTCATAATTAACCATATAACCATAATAGGAACTCGACTTACATAACAATAATAAATTCCTGTTATTTCAACGATTCGAATTTTGAAAATATGATTAGTAGTGAATACATATATATATACATATGTAGGAAATTGCTGAAAAAATATTCTACTCAAATATAGTCTGTAGAACGAATCAAGTTCTCCCGATTAGGTCCGTTTAATAGCTGCACATTTGAACACGTTGATTGGTCATTTGCTTCAGGGAAAGTTTGAATGGCGTCATTGTTTAGCAAGCGTTCAATTGCTATGAACTTGTGGGACAGGCATGGGATTCTCTCCTTTTTCATTGGGGGTTAATAGACCTGATTCGGAGATATCATGTTCTATATATCTTCAAAAGTATAGCCCCTGTAAAGCATATCTCCCGAATCAGGTGTGACGTCATTAAAACTTTCAGTTGAAGCAACTGGCCTATCAACGTGCTCAAATGCGGCTTTCCCAACATTGCTATTTAACGGACCCGACCGGAAGAGCTGGGTCCGTATCACAGACTAGCCACTGTAGCTTAGATATTCACATCATGATCGTCAAACAAGTGTGTTCATACCATTCCAAAGGCCGGTTTCAATAAACTTCTCAAGCTGAGATTTTCCTAAACTAAACAATCTCAATTTCACTTTATGACTACTTGAACGCATTACATATTAGATGTCCACACACAATTGAAGTTATTGTACACAAAAGCACTCATTACTAAAGGATAACGTGTGACATCATCTATATAAATGAAGTTACAGAATTTCAAAACTTAGAATTGAGGAAAATCTCAAGTTGAGATGTTTAGTGAAACCAGGACCTGTTTGGCCGCGCGCTTTTGACCAACTGGCGAACAGTTTTGCAGATGAGCAATAAAGGATGATTGTTAACTACACTTATATAGAATATGAAATAAACCACGTCATCTCTCTAGATACAGGTTTTTTAATAACAAAAATGAAAACGCACCTGATAATTGGACGGGAGAACTGGTAGCTTTAGGTGTGTTAAGAATGATCGGATGTTCTAGGAAGAGTAAGGCTATGTCATTTACAAGTGGTTTCTTCGGAAATGATTCGTCATATTGTTCGTGCTGCAAACAAAATGGGTAGTTTTCTATTTTATTAAACATGTCAAAACTATTTTAAGGACGTTTTCTAAAGTATTTCATGCGCACCAATTCTGCGCACAAAGGGAAGCAATTTTGTCGAGACCAGTCAGTGTCACTTCATACAATTATTTCAGATGGCACACTCATCTACGGATACGCCAGAAAATGATCTCTTATATTGTGTTCAGTACATGAATTATGCATACTGGTATAAAATAATTATTTACAGCAAATTTAACCTGAATATAAAACATTTAGTTAGGAAGCTTGGTCAATGTTTAACAATAAGTATTCAATTTTTTATACTAACAGAAAATGACAAAATGTATATTTACTGGAACGCAATGTATACAAGTAAAGTACGTGCATCACAGATTTTCATAGGTTTAAAGTGATATAAAGAAAAAGAAACATTGATTCACTATTTCGAACACCATAGAAATAATGACACCAAAATATGGCACACAGGCGAAGGGTTTGCATCGCCAAAAGAAGACTAGTGTGAAAAATATAAGGTATGCAGGTTGCAGTTATTGAAGGTTCGAAAACGTCGATAATCAGGCTGAAATTCGTCACCTATGCATTCGGACACTTACATATCACATATCACCGTCGATATCATGGGTTCGAGTTTAGCTTGGTCCAAAATAACATGACTGAACGTGTGCCAGTTATTTCACATAACGGACTGCGAAGACATATTATGGAAGTGGTTAAAAAGACTGAAGTTAATGGAGATTACTTTTATGGTATAAACTAAATATCATCAAGATAGTATTTGTTGTTTTCATGTTATTTCCAATATAACATTACTGACTGAACGCCCCTCGAGTTGTTGTTTCACTTACCATTTCTACTTATGTGACTTTCAAAATCTCTCCAAAGGTTTTTGGCCAATCTTCTTGATCTAATTTAGACACGGCTATTGCAACTCTATACGTTTTCTTCCTTAAATCAGAGACATGTTAACAATTAAGAAATTAGGTCATCGCTATCATTTAAATAAGAAATGACATTCATAGTAAATAGTTTAACTTTAAGATAAAAAAAACATGGTTAAAACACTCTCATGTATCAAACACGTGACTTTGTAACACAATCTCGTGAGTAGAATGTTGTATTATTTATATTGGGGTAAATATTCAGCTGCAAATAAAATGTTACAGTAAGATTGTGAAACCAGGGATTTCATGAAATTCCTGAAAATTTCAGTAATTTCGCGAAATTACTGTTTCACTCAGGGATTTCATGAAATCCCTGAAAATTCCAGTAATTTCGTGAAATCCCTGAAAAATGTAGTCAGGGATTTCAGGGATTTCATGAAATCCCTGAAGAGGAAATAAGCAGACAATACATCTGGTGATTTTTTATTTATTGATACATTTGAATAATCAGGTATACATTTCAGGTATAGTTTCTTACGTAGTTCAACCAAACTGCAAACTTACAATGACAATAAACCCCTTCACTGCTTACCTTAAACTAACTCGGCCAATATTTTCGCCAAAATTAAGTTAATCTCCGAAGTTTGAAAATGCAGCAGACACAATGTTGCACATGCGCAGAATTGCTTCCGGCAGTAAAGGGTTTAGATAAAAAAAGAATAAAACATAGAAGAAAGGGGAAGGTATGATGGGTTGGTAAAACAGGTCTCAAGGAAAGCACTTTGATGATTGTGTTTATAAAAGGCACAAATGCAATGAGCACTGCAGTAACTGATTAATGCGGCACACATTTCCCATTGTATATTGGGCATATCTATCAAAAGTTTATTTGTTGGAGCATGTGAGGCTGGAATGACATCTTGAGTTACACTTCAGCTTTGCTTTAAAACATTTGCATCTGTTGGACTGGCACTTTTTTGGACCGTTGCAGTTGCACTTGGTAAAACCTTGCCCACCAGATGAAGATTCCGCAATAACAGCAGAACGAAGTGACGTTACATTCTCCTGACTAACATCAGCTTCTGTCAGTAATCGCTGAGGACACAGATCAAACTGGTTCCTGGAGTATTGTCCCTTTAAAACACCCGCCTTTACAGCAATCTTGTACTGGTCAGTGTCGACGTCTCTGTTGACGATGACACCAAGAATGTTACGAGGATCCCCTCTGCCACGATCTACTGCCGGTATAGGAACAGCCACATTGTCCCCAGGTACACCGGTTTTGAGATCCACACGGCTGCGTTTCACCATCCTCTCTGCCTGAGATAGTAGTGCTGCATAGGCTTCAGCTCTACGCTTCCTGATCTAGATAGTGTGGTCTTCCAAGATTGGTGTGGTGGTGACTGATGGGGATATCTGGGAATGGTCTGGCGGGTTCATTTCACTGGTAGAAGGCAGTATGATAAGTACAGTGTCTTCATGGTAAGCTGGTGTAGAAGTTGGGCTGCTTAAGTCGGCTGGTATACTGTCAGTTTCATGTGGAGATGTTGGGCTGCTTGAGGAGGCTGGTATGCTGTCAGTTTCATGAGAAGAAGCTGGGCTGCTTGAGGAGGCTGTAATACTGCCAGTTTCATGAGAAGGAGTTGTTCTGCTTGAGATGACTTGTATGATGTCAGCTTCTTGTGTATGAGGTGTGCTACACGAGAAAGCAGCCAGAAGTTCATCCTCACTCTCCATCCTGTAGATCACTTCTGTGGGTAGTGCTGAAGAGGTTAAGCCCACTCGAGCTTCACACCCAAACATGGCCGAGTATGGTGAACACTTAATTCCCGAGTGATGTGCTGAGTTCTTCTGGAATTTCACAAACTTGATGCCTGTAGTCCAGTCCTGTGTTTCATTGTCTGCCATCCATGCCATTAACATGTCCTTGATGTCTCCATTTGCACGTTCTACAGAACCTTGGCTTTGTGGATGACGGGGTTTGCCATGCACAAGCTTAAGGGTTGGCCACACCTCCTTCAGCTCTGTGATCACATGGGATGTAAACTCTGAACCATTGTCACTCTGGAGAATGACAGGAGCTCCCATGAGGAGGAAAATGTCCATGAGCTGGAAGGCAACCTCTGAGGCACGCTTGTATTGAGTGGTCGAATGACACAAAATTTGGTCAGGTGGTCCTGGTAAACCATGATCCACTTGTAGTTGGAGTGTGCCATAGCCTGCATGTCTATTAAATCAACCTGGCCTCTACTTGCAAACTCCTTGGTCAGAATAGGTCGCACCACTACACCTTTGGTCATTGGATGCTTCCTCTTTTTCTGACACTCCGCACACAGTGACTTGAAGTGCTCTAGAGCCTTGGTAGTGATGTTCGCATATTTTCGTTGTAGTTCCTTGACTTAAATCAATCTACTTACTTGGATAACAGATAGTAGCTGCTCCTGATCTTTGTGTGATTATTGTTAGATGCCGATTTCAAGCTTTCTATAATTCTGTAATATTCTGTCTTTGGAATCAGATACTTCTGACATACTTCATATCGTTTGAACAACTCTTGCCTGAAAACGTCTTCCATACTATCAGAAGACATCTTGCATGAAAGTAAATCTATACTGAATGGGCTGAACCGGGATGCCTTTTTAATAGGACAGGCCTCAGCGGAAGCCATTTGCCAGGCCTACACCTATTGACCTGGTGTGACTCAAAATAATTGACATATGGTCAGACAGACACCCAGGCCCACCCCTATTGTCCTGACAAACACCTTTTTCCTGGTAGTCGCATCAGTAGAAGTGGCTTCCTGACACTGTTTGTGCTAATGAGTGATGTAATAATCAGAAGAAAAAATAACAACTGTATAGTAAGTTAACTAAAATAGAATTACACAGATTTACTGAAATCAGCCAGTAAGATAGTGTAAATTCCCTGCCCATATTTCAGGGATTTCATGAAATTACTGGAATTTTCAGGGATTTCATGAAATCCCCGAGTGAAACAGTAATTTCGCGAAATTACTGAAATTTTCAGGGATTTCATGAAATCCCTGGTTTCACAATCTTACTGTAACATATACATGTATAAACATCAGAATTGGGATTATTTTAAGTCGCAGATAAATTTGTGTTGATAACCTCAGACGTCAGATGTGATTATAGAGGAAAACTTGAAACGAAATTGCCATTCTTACAATAGATAGCACTTAAATACTGCTTTACTACGACCTTCGCATTGTCATTCGGACTCTTTCTATGATGAAACAATGTTGACCACGTATAAAACTGTCTAAATCAAAATGAAACCTCGTGACTCATTTAACACGTCACAAAATATGTTGCAATTTAAGCAGGAAATCTAGTTTTAGTCTAACCTAGGTAAGTTAGGACATCCTTTTAATATATTATTTTGCAATATTTAAATAAATATTCTCTTGGCAATACGCTATAAGTGAGGCTTGGTATATTTGAAAAATGTGTAGTCAATTTTAAAAAAAAAATCCTTACATATTCCCGTTAAAATTATAACCTGGAAATATAATAATGTTCCATTCAGTATTGACATATTTTCGTTGTGTTGTACTACTTATAAACATATCTTACTTCTGCATCGGATCCCTTTCAACGCAATGTGCCGCCGTCAGTATAGTCATGTTATTTAATATAGAGCCACCACATGCAAAGCTATCTCCATAGAACAGCATCACATGCCATGGGTACTCATTTTCGTCCGCGTCTTTCCCACCCACAATGCGAGGATTTTTTAAAGTCTCTGTATTGCCCGTGACACACAATGCAACTGGAATGTAAACAGATAGTATATATTATTGTTTGTGGAAAGAAAACAGCAAGTATTTTGTCTTCTAAAGCTCTATTTATATGAAGTGAAAAGAAAAAAATAATCTTTAATATCTAAATACACATGTTAGTATATATAGTAAAAAATGGGCATGTTTTAAGCAGTTTATTTCCTTCACGCGCTGATTATGACCTATCTGTCTGGGGCGAAAAATCATAATCATAACTGGTCTGTTACGTTTGGCGTCAAATGTCACGTGTGGCAAATGCACGTCTGATGTCATTTCCGTTTTGTGTGTTGTTTTTTTTAGGTTCACCTACTATCTTAAGAGCTTGAGATGATTTAGTAATAGTAAGTGTTTATTAAGGAAAAAAATAAATAAAACAATAACAATTAAGAAACACCCGTCGCTCCCTGTGGTCGCTCCATTTGGGTTTCTTAATTGTTATTTTTTTTTAATGAACACTAACTGTCTTCGTGTTAAACGTCATTTGACTGACAGTTTGACAACGTTTGACTGAATCCGGTCGTGAGCTACGATGAAAGCTGAGATGATTGGCGTTTGGAAGTTAATGTTTGCTCAGGCCGTTTCTAAGCATAGCTAGCGCGGCTTTGTAGTTTGACTCGTTCAGAATTTAATCAAGGTCAGAGTCTGTGCGATGTCATTCACGCATGCGCAGTGATGAAGAACTTATTAATGATTTAGAACGAACTCAATAATTAAGTTAATTTATAGGCTGTTTTAACAAATAAGTGCTACACAATTTTGAAAATTGGAGCGATTCGATTGGTTGTCAAATGCGATTAAACACTAATATATCTTTAAGATACTAAAGTCGAGAATTGGCATTTATTAATTATCTCGTTCGAATTATCGAATTCCTTACAAGTCGTTTGAATGATATTTTATTTGAACAATTTAGCCATTGTATACGAGCGTCAGTTGTAATTACTCCCATTGAGTAGTGTAACCGAACATGGGTATTAAAGACTTTAATACACTACAGCGTCAGGCCTGGAGGTGAAAAGCGGCCCGACTGAAGCCCTCGGGCCATTATTATTTTCCTGGCCGATTATCACCTCCCTGCCCGGCTCTGTCGTGTTCGAACCTCTAAATCAATGTGTCATTGGGAATAAGGGAACACTACAAAAATGGAAATATATTCGGATTTGTTAGATCAATTCATGAGAGGTAATTGTGAAACTTATAAAAATCACGCACGAAGTCTTCCTGAGTATGCGGGAAAAGTGTTTTGCTCAAGGACACAACACATAGTCGTGGAGAAGGATCGAACCAACGACCCTCAAATCATGGGTCCGATGCTCTACCACATGACCACACGCTATATTCATGGGAGGTTTAATGCAACATACCACCTGTCTTAGTCTGTATAACGGACTCAGCTCTTTCGATTGGGTCCGTTGCATAGCAATGCATTTTGAACACATTTGAGCACGTTGATTGATCAGTTGCTTCAGAGAGGCAACGTTTAAATGGCATCACAGTTAAGTAAGCGTTCAAGAGCTATGTATTGTGTGACATGCATGTGATTACAGGCCTTTACCTTCGGAATAAATATACCTGATTCGGGAGATAACAGGTACTAGATATACTTCAGAAATGAAAACACCACTAAGACAAAGAAAACGACATACTAGCGGACAGTCCGCCTATCGGAGGTGTCGAGTTTCCCGTTGGTTTCTAAGGTTTCCCCGCACATTTTACAATTAACAATTACAATTACAATTAACATTAAATTCTGGCAGGGAAACCCCATTTGGAGCACAGAATGCAATCAAGAAATATATTACACAAAGGGGGAGAAAATACGTCACGCGCACCACTAAATACGATACCAAACGTTGTTAAATATTAAGTGATTTTTCAATGGGAACTATAAAATCTATAAATGTACCCAACATTGACACGAAAAAAATCACTTGAACTAGATATTCAAACAACTTTCCGGTACCTTATTTAGCGGTGCGCGTGACGTAAGTTCCTACCTACGTAACAGCAGAAACCGAGTCTGTGCAAGAGGGAATATACACCCTTGTGTCACGCCTCTGGCATCGGCTTAACCAGGTTTCTGTTTTCGAGTGATATTGAAAACACTTCATAGGAACTGGTTAGAACATAGCACGTGGTCAGCTACCACCATTGAGAGGAGCTCTCTGATTGACTAAAAAAAATATAGGGATGTTCAGGGCATATATTTTTATAGTATAACTAAGCTGTTTTCTGGTTGGATGAAAATGTCAAACTGGCAAATGATCACAATAAAATATAAGTTGATTATGTTTGTGCCAATAAAAAATCAAAATTATGTTTCTGTGACTGACTAAATTCATTTTATTAAGGAAATTATATAGAAAGTTCAATTGGTGAAATTTCATGCTGAAAGTGGGGGTAACCAACTTCAGGGGGCAAAAAGTGGTATAAAGTGATACTTTTGATCCCATGTTTGGGACATTTTAATTTGAATCTAGGATAGAACTTCATTAGTATGTAGGACCTTTTGGTCCGCGAATGGTAAAAAAAGTGAAAGTTTGATCAAATAATATAATGTAAATATATTGCAGCTGTCCACGTGTTTGTACATCGTCGAATACCCATTACATCGTCGGATACCCATTACATCGTAGAATACCCATAACATCGTAGAATACCCGTAACATCGTAGAATACCCATTACATCGTCGGATACCCATTACATCGTAGAATACCCATAGCATCGTAGAATACCCATAACATCGTAGAAAAACCATTTCGATACTCTCCATTCATCACTGTTCTGTTGAAATAAAATGACATGAAGCTGGCGTAATGGAAAGTATCAGAATTGACATCCGAGGATATATGACGATTATGTTTCAAATGGTATAAACTTGGTACATTAATACTATAGCTATGAGGAATGATCGGGAATGGGGTGCGCTTGTTGAACATTTGATGAACATTTGAATGATGAAAATGTAACAACTAAAGAAACATAAAAATTACACATGGCACATGCACGTTCACATCCTCGTTAACGTTAAACAAATGAAATTCATTAATTAAATGCACCAATTCGTACGCATATACAGGGACGTAGCTTAGATGAAAACGATGTGAAAGCACAGTTGTAAAGCGGTGCGGGGGTATGTTCTGTAACATTATGGGTTGTTAGAATTATAGATACTAAATATATTGAATATATGTATAATATAAATTTTGTATGTAATGAGAAACATTATATGGATAAGTTACCAACAAAGAAATCTTGAATCTTGAATCTATGACAGTTTAATGAGATAGGATGACAGTTTTCTGGAGATAAATGATAGCCTAGGATTATCTTGATGTATTGTTGACAAGTTAATGTTGTGGGCTGGACTTTAAGATCTGTAATTAAAATACTGACCAATAGGAAACTAGAAATGAATTGACCAATGATAGAATAGTTGTTTATTCATTCAGAGACTGGTTTTAGCAGAGAGAAGTCAGTCAGTTGGTTTTTAGACACAGACAGAGTAACATTTCAGTTAGTCTAGGGTTAGATTAAACGAGCGGTAGCGAGTTTAAAAATGTTAGCTTGTGACTTTGAACTATTGCAAACTATATAGTTATATGAATAAAATTTACTTATGATATGCAAAGAGTTGTTGAGTCGATTATACAACAGTTCACCCGAAAAAAAATCAACAAGACTGTTGTAGGTAACTTTTGGCCTATATTTCTTATGTTTTTAGGGGTCTGATAATCCTTAATATTAACCTTGAATTCACTTAAATTGATAATAAATGTAATATTTTAAGGTTTTGTTTACGTTAATAAAAGGGAAAATGAAGTAGCCTTATGTCAATTTATTTCAAGTGGCTACTGTTTTTATACAATATATGTTACAATGCTTATAGTTGACTCCTCCTCAACCCTAAACCCCTCTCCTGATTCGTCCGTAAACTAGCAATGTAAAGAAAGTCACTATTGAGTACGTTGATTGATCAGTTGTTTTTGTATGTGTTCAACTGCTATGTATTATGTGACAGATATATAATTCCCTGATTTTTCATAAGTGGTTAATAGACCTGATTCGGGAGATATTAGGTTCTTGTATAAACCAATATAAACTGATGAAATTAAAAGATGTTTTACACTATTTGTCATCTTAGAGACGCACAATTTTAGAAAGGAATGTCTTTCACTTCATTTATCAATGTTGTCACCTTTACCATAATTAAAGGTTTGCAAACACAAATATATTTCTGGGCTGTGTTATTTTAATCTTTTCTTTTTAATAATAATATTTAAATTTGTATTTAAGTGTGAAATTTAATTATTGCCATGGGCTCCTTTACGAAAATATGTTTAACTTAAAGAAAATACGTTTTGAATAATAGTGTAACAAAAAAGTTGCATCAGTTGTAGAAAATCATATTTTGCAAATCATCAAAAGCGTTTTCAGATATCTTTTAAGACTGAATATGTTTTATCAGATAAAACAAAATAGTCATTATCAGAACTATGTATAAGTGGTTTTACTCACCTGTTACAAAAATGCAAAGGTAAGAAGGCGAGCACCGGACATATCTTTAGAAAATATATCAGCCAAAGTCTTCAATCTTTCTTCTAGTTTGTCAACACAAATAAATGCCTTAAAATAAGAAGATCGCCCCGCGGAAAAGTAAATTTTGTTTAATGTCTTTTATATACCAACCTTTTAATTATCGGTCATTGGGAAGTTTTAATTATCGATATAAAATATCGTTATTGTTAATTAAAAAGCTATTAATTTTGAACCGTTTTTCACTTGAACAAGACTTTGTGCCAAAGGTTATAATCAAATAATTATTATTTTATACATCAGGCTGCTCCATGTTGTCAGTACAGAACATTTTACATTACTTAGTTTTAGCGTTAAAAAATTTAATATTTGATACTTTTTACTGTTATTTGAATGAACATGTTTCACGTTACATTCGATATATTAGCAAATATTATTCAACAGTTTCTGATGTGGAGTGTTCATGTTGCCCTCCTTGTAGCACCCCGATCACTTTCGACTAAGACATACAAGTACATGTAATCATTTTGTGTTGTTTACAAAAGAATCCATTAGAGAGGAAAGTAAGTTAAAGAATGTATTCTAAGATTTGATAATAATGGTGGAATCGTAATCTATCACAGAACCTGATATCTCCCGAATCAGGTTTATTTATCACCAATGAAAAAGCAGGGAATTCCAAGCATATCCAATCTATAGCTAGTTAACGTTCACTAAACTATGACGTAATTCAACTTTCTCTAAAGCAACTGACCAACCAACATTTTCAAATTCATTGCTATGTAACGGATCAGATCGGCGCGTTCTGCAGACTAGTAGAATCGTCAAGGGGTACTTCCATTGTCTCTTCCAAAAAGAACATTCTATATATTGTATGCATTTAAATTCACGGGGAAAGGGAATTAAATATTGGTTATATCATACCTTTTAATCGCACATTTCTAGTAAGTAACATGTGTTTCGTTGACGTATATTTATACAATACAAACAGGCTGTACATATGGATAAGAGTTTTGTTAAAGTTGTATATAATGAACGTGCATTACAGGAATGCGTAGTTTTTATTGATGATTTGACATGTCATTCTCATTATTTTTAGAATTTAATGACAATTATATTTTTCAGATATAGTTATAATGGACTATATCGTCCTTAGAAATCATGTTAGTTTTTATATCACCCCATCACAAGGCAATTAGACCACTTATGAGTCTCTAAAAGGATGTGGCTATACCTATGCAGCTTTGCATATGCTTTGATTTCACATGAATCATATGTGAGTCAATAGTAATGTGATAATGAGATATATTTCAATATTGTGTACGTTAATGACGAAATACCTATTTGATAAAAAATGTATATGCCACGGCTGTATGAAAAAAAGATACTTGGTATTAACATGTCATTCCTATTGAAAGGGTCAGCCACAATGCGCTTATAAGACACCATTATTCTTTGCACAATTACATGTAGCTACCATTGCCAGGCGCCTGTCTGTTGTTTATTTGGTACCCCTCAATTTGGCTAGCTGCTTTGTTAGCAACACGCCGCCTCCGATAAAAACCAACGGGTTTCGAACCTTCGACCTGTCACCTCAGAGGCAGGCGGATTAACACCAAGGCCACGGAAAACAGTACGACCTCGTATATAGAAGACTAACCAAAGTTAAGAAAATTCAGTGATAAAATCCGACCACAATTAAGTATTAACGTTATACAGATACATTATTATTTTCTTCCGATGATGCTTTAAGCATTTTATTAACTTTTTAAACTGGTTTTGGGTTGATTTTTTAATGGTGTTAAGCCAATTTAAACACATTTCAAGATATAAATCCCATATCAAGTTTTATTGGTTGAGGAAGACCTGAAAATGGCACCTTAGACAACTCGGCCACGGAATATCCCATTTTGGGTTGGTTAATGCTGGTAAATTGTTAATTCTGATAGAATATTCTCCATTTCTTAACTATTCTTTTTAAATCTCAAATATAGGTCCTCCGTCGCCGAGTGGTCTAATGCACCGCTTCAAGATCACTTACCTCTCACCACTAAGGTCGTAGGTTTGAGTCCCGGTCGCTCCAAAATCTTTGTGTGGGAATGTTTGCCAGTTACTTGCGGAAAGACGGTGGTTCTACTCAGTCTGACTCAGTCTGAGGTCTTCCTCCACCAGTAAAACTGGATATGCCATATATAACCTGAAATGTGTTGAAAATGGCATTTAACCCAATTCAATTTTAATATATATGAGATAAAGGACCTATTTCACGCACCTCCACCCCCTCCCCCCAAAAAAAAATAAAAAAATGTTTTTCATTTTAATTATACTTTATTCATTAGAAAAATATATATATATTTTTTGTTTTTCAATTTGACATTTTGCGCTTAATACAGTACCAATTAAAATTATCATTAATTTTAAACGTCTTTGGAGTCATTCTATGAATAGAAAAACTTGAAATAAAAAATAAAACATACATATTTTAAAAGAGCAAATTATATCTAAATCAAATACACCAAGCTTTTCTGAAAAATAAGTATTAAACAGAAAAGCAGTTTGCAGGTCCGCTATTGGGGCTTCGTGAACCAGGTCCTTGCGGATTAAAATAAAACATTCAAATGAAGCGTTCGAGCTCATGGCGTAGTATTTGTTTCTGTCATGTTATATGTGTTGCAATGATGTCTAAACTACCTTCTAACGCTTCAGCAGTCTTTAACCATATACTTAAACGTGCAAGAAGAAAGCCAACATTAACCTGTGTGTACAGAAGAATGCAATTGCAACCTGATTGGATGGAAAATTAAATTAGGATAAACACAATACATGTATATATTTTAGATGCAGTTATATGGTATACTGCCAAGCATTCAAAACCAATAAAACATGGATGATTTTATATAAAAATTTTAGATTTGTATATTTCATGCTTACAGACGCATCGTCATGGATTGTGTTCCATTACTTATACTTGGTCAAGAAACGTCAAATTCCAAGGATGGCATTCGAACAGATGTGAATCACCTGTTGGAAACAACTTATTCCAATTAAAATTTTAATAAAGTTTGATGTTAAATATGACGATTTAATAAAAAAAGAGGCACCAAGTTTTTTTCTTATCCCACCCACCCCCGTCATTTATGGGTCGGGGTGGCTTATAGAGTTGATATTGTCAGTACGGTCGTCGGACATTCTTTGTTTGTGATGAATATCTCTTATTCCATGTAAGACATAATACAATGTTATACAAAAACTGTTCATGTATCAATACAAGCTATATCATTTTTTAACACATTACATGATACCTTTAGATAAAATAACATGCATACAATGTCTAACAAGTAATATTTGAAGGGTGAGAAGATGAGAAGCTATATGCAGTATAGTTTTCGTTATTATAGTTTACATTTTTCCCCATTTATTTTCATGTGACATAAGTTTGTTTTTGTTTATTGCAATAAGTTTTTCTATTTGCCTGTTGTTTTTTTGTAGATATGGTATGAATGCTTCAATACTGGAAACTGTCTTCGTGTATTTATTCTTAAATATGAAATATTTAGCAAGTAATATTATATAGTTAAGTAAATCAACTGATGAAGAGTTATATAACCCGAACGATTATATTTTGAAAACAGATGTTGAAAGGTTGATTGTTTGAAATACAAAAGTTATGGACCTGAGTCCAAAGGGTTCTTACATAGTGACATTCCAAAAATAAATGTTTTAAAGTTTCTGGATATCTCTCACAAAATTCACATAGACTTGAATTAACTATTTTACATTTAGTTAAATACTTATTTGTAGGTAAAATTCTCATAATATATTTGTATTGAAATGGATCTTAGTTTTGTGTCTATGGTTCTTTTGAAAGGTAGACTGTGAAAGGTTTTCCAGTCAAGGTTGTTAAATATTTCTTCCCATTTTTAGATGAGATTTTATTTCATTTTCGTTATTAATTAACTGAATTTGCATATTATATAACATTATATTAAGAGAATTACATTTCCTCACTTGATGTCATAACGGTGCTTTTTTTCAGTTTCTATTATATTCTCTGTTTTAATAATGCGTTTCCATCTTTTTGGTATACTTTGGGTAATAGTAAAATAATTGAGAAATTCTGAATTATTGATATTGTATAATTGTTTTAATCGTTCAATAGTATAAAACGTCTTGTGTCTAGAATCATATATATCATTTATTGTTTTGATTACTAGCTGTAACCATGATTTGTAAAATAACAAACTGCCTTTATATTTAATGAAAGAATTATTCCATATATATTGTTTTGCTATATTAACATCTTCAATATTAGTTTTAAAATTAATTTTTGACCATGATTCTATTATGCTACATAAAAAGGGCATTTCGTTAAACATAGAATTTCCATCTTTGCAATTAAAGTTTTTCTCAAAGATGAAGTTTTCACCATATTTTTCAATTGATGACATGTCGTCGGACATTCTTGCAATCTCCACTCCTTCTTTTAACTTTTCGGTCTATTTTCGCCAATGGCAATGACAATTACAAATGTTTGATTAAACAGTCTAGGCCTCCGGTCCACAATACATAATTACATTATATCATATATAGGAAAAAGTGACAACAGTTTTACAAATATGAACCGTATATTAATAGATAGATAACAATTGATTTGAATACAACAAATGTATTTTATCATAAAAGTAAACTTACATAGTGTTTTTAATTTTTGATCTTTTTTATACTCATTAATCTGTAAAATGAATTTAAATCTTAATTTTGAAAAGGTATTCGCTGCGTAAATCTCCACTAAAGAGTATCCACATGTAGTTGTGATGATCGTCGCTGTATTCGGTTCCATTACCTTTTGGCAGAGATATAACCTTTTATTAAAGTTTAATGTTATAATTGTCACACTTTCTTATCAGCTCTACTCTTCTATACTTCTCTAACGATTTTCACCAAACTTGCTAGACAGAATCCGTAAGATATCCAGTTGTAAAATATCGTAATTGCGTTATGGTCCTATCAAATTATGGGGAAATTATGTGCCTTTATTTCTTTACTAGTGAACTTGTCGCATTTTCTTTGTCACACTTTCTTTGTCAACCGATCGTAGACATTAGGCCAAACTTTCTAAGGAGTATCAATATAAAATCAAGTTTATTTTTTTCTAATTGAAAAAGCTTGTGTGTTTTTATATTTTATAGCGCCATTGGCTGTTGGCTGTTTCGTAATTTTGGCGTAGTTTTGATAATTGGCAAAACTTTTATATTTAAGTATAGGTAGTAGTTTCATATCTTAACTATCGTTTTAGGAAAAAAAATAAATGTCATGCAACCGTCGTATTTTTACTATGCCTTTTGAAAGTTGGTAACCATCAGGGATCTGATAAACGGCAGTAAAATGATGTCTGTGGTTGAAATGTATATACGGTAGTTCGCACTAGAAATAAGGTTAAATAACTATAAAATTGATTGATGTTTTTGTTGAATAGTTTTAAAAATTGTTTTAACCATCATGTGAAAATATGGAAAATATGTTCGTTTGATAATTGTAAAATTACGCTTTATGCGAAACACATGAGTGTCGTTGCCGGTCTGTTAGCCGCCATGCTGTTTATATTGTTGCCAGAAATGGATTATGTTTTAAACTTTAAAAAAACAGACTTCCCTCCACGTGTAAATTTTATTTCTAAAAACAGGATTGTATCCATCAATCGTTTTATCCGACTTTTTCAATAGAAATTCCAAGGCTATGATGTCAATGCGTTTACACGCAAACCAGTCGTTTATGTTCAATGCATAATTCGGTAATTTTATTATCAAATCGATTATTCCGTCATTATTTGTTTTAATGTCCTTTCAGTCGTAGATTGATTCTGTAAGCTCTCTCAATTTGTCATGTAAACTATCATTTAGATACCCTATCTGTAGCAAAATGACCAAGGGCCGACAACTCACAAGGGTAGAATACAAGCATACGCAAAGTAAAATATACAATTTTAATTTTACATGAATAAAATTACAATGAATATACAATTATACATTATATACAAATTAAAGATAATTATTCAACACAAAAAAACACAGTTGGTTTAAAAAAGTCCTATGATGGTATTAACACTTTTTTTCACACAGTTCTATCTCCTACACGTTACGTAATATACATCGCGATCCAAACTGCTTATATCATTTGAATGTAAAAACTGTTTGTAAAAATTCTCTAAATAGTACTACCCGCGTCCGGAATTATCGTAGATTTAACATCACTCCTCCCTTGCAGTGGCTATACGAGCGGTTATCCAGAAGTTCGTGGACAAATCTCATAATATGAACATGACATGTCTGATTTATTTGGAGTTTTATATGTATTATATTTAATCTAATGGCACACTGTATGCAAAGTATCAAGATAATATATATTCAAATAAAACAGTAACATGTATTTTAAATATGTCATGTACGCCTATCTGCCAGCAGGCCAGATTTACGTTACGTTGTGTCATCTGTAGACTACAAAATGCACTACAAATAACTTTCTCGGAGCTTTAGTATACATATCTATCGTCTGAATCAGTGTTTTGCTAATATTGACTTAAACTGTATTACTGCTCGTTGTTTCACATTTTCATCAGATGCACTATTTGCATATGAATGCATTTACATTTTCAATAGAATTTGATTTAAACTCCTAACACCTGCGTGCAATAATTGAATGACATTGTCATGCGGACATTGATGCCGTGTCCTCAATAAATATATAATTTACCGCGAGTGTTACGGGAAAATGATTGTTATTATTCATATATTTGTCTGTCGAATTGTTCAACATTTTGAGCTGCGGCACTTATCATGTATGTATGTTGCTATGGATACCACAACATTATTACTGACATAAGAAATATACTCAAACACCGTACATCGATGACAAATACACCAATACTTAAGTTGTAAAAAATATAGCTATGCACTTGCATAAATATAGATTTTATTAAATTTGTCCACGAACTTCTGGATAACCCCTCGTATGAACTGGGTTATCTTCCCTAGAACTCTATACAGAGTATCTTGTTTTACGTCGCCTCGTACCGACCTTTCGACTGTACTCCGACGTCAGTACCATCAAGTCGTCCATATGACGAATATGTGGGTTGCTGTTCTATGGCGGTACTACTACCAGCTGACTTCCTGTCACGTCTAGATACGTCGTTGACGTAGCGGACACATTTCTCGCTTACATCTAAAATCGGCTACAATATATATATATATATATATATATATATATATATCAACTCAAATTTATTAGTTACTTAAATATGTATTGACATGGCGTCTATTACTTACCATCTATCAATATCATGATATTTTTCCACCTATGTAACAGCGGAAACCGAGTCTGCTCAAGAGGGATAATACACCCTTGTGCCACGCCTCTGTCATCGGCTTAACCAGGTTTCTGTTTTCGAGTGATATTGAAAACACTTCATTGGAACTGGTTAGAACATAGCACGTGGTTAGCTACCCCAATTGAGAGAAGCTCTCTGATTGGCTGATAAAATATAGGGATGTTCAGGGCATATATTTTTATAGTATAACTAAGCTGTTTTCTGGGTGGATGACAATGTCAAACTGGCAAATGATCACAATAAAATATAAGTTGATTATGTTTTTGCCAATAAAAAATCAAAATTATGTTTCTGTGACTGATTTAATTCATTTTATTAAGGGAACTGTATAAAACGTTAAATTGGTAAAAGTTCATGCTGAAAGTGGGGGTACCCAACTTCAGGGGGCAAAAGGTGGTATAAAGTGATACTTTTGATCCCATGTTTGGGACATTTTAGTTTGAATTTAGGATAGAACTTTAATAGTATGTAAGACCTTTTGGTCCGCGAATGGTAGAAAAAGTGAAAGTCTGGTCAAACGTTATAATGTAAATCTATTGAAAACGCAATGGTGGTAGCTGTCCACTTGTTTGTACATCGTCGAATATCCATTACATCGTCGGATACCCATTGCATCGTAGAATACCCATAACATCGTAGAATACCCATAACATCGTAGAATATCCATTACATCGTCGGATACCCATAACATCGTAGAATACCCATTACATCGTCGGATACCCATTACATCGTCGGATACCCATTACATCGTAGAATACCCA
This sequence comes from Panopea generosa, assembly GCA_029582155.1. Classification (NCBI taxonomy): domain Eukaryota; kingdom Metazoa; phylum Mollusca; class Bivalvia; order Adapedonta; family Hiatellidae; genus Panopea; species Panopea generosa. The sequence goes on from CM055896.1 coordinate 34,463,316, forward strand.
TAACATCGTCGAATAACCATTTCGATACTCTCCATTCATCACTGTTCTGTTCAAATAAAATGTCATGAAGCTGGCGTAATGGAGAGTATCAGAATTGACATCCGGGGATATATGACGATTATGTTTCAAATGGTATGAACTTTGTACATTAATACTATAGATATGAGGAATGATCAGGAATGGGGTGCGCTTGTTGAACATTTGATGAACATTTGAATGATGTAAATGTAACAACTAAAGAAACATAAAAATTACACATGACACATGCACGTTCACATCTCGTTAACGTTAAACTAAATGAAATTCATTGATTAAATGCACCAATTCGTACGCATATACAGGACGTAGCTTAGATGAAAACGATATGGAGGCACAGTTGTAAAGCGGTGCGGGGGTATGTTCTGTAACATTATGGGTTGTTAGAATTATAGATACTTCATATGACATGAATAAATATATTGAATATATGTATAATATAAATTGTGTATGTAATGAGAAACATTATATGGATAAGTTACCAACAAAGAACTCTTGAATCTATGACAGTTTAATGAGATAGGATGACAGTTTACTGGAGATAAATAATAGCCTAAGGATATCTTGATGTATTGTTCACTAGTTAATGTTGTGGGCTGGACTTTAAGATCTGTAATTAAATGTTGACCAATAGGAAAGTAGAAACGAATTGACCAATGATAGAATAGTTGTTTATTCATTCAGAGACTGGTTTTAGCAGAGAGAAGTCAGTCAGTTGGTTTTTAGACACAGACAGAGTAACATGTCACTTAGTCTAGGGTTAGTTTAAACGAGCGGTAGCAAGTTTAAAAATGTTAGCTTGTGACTTTGAACTATTGTGAACTTTATCATTATGTGAATAACATTTACTTATGATATACAAAGAGTTGTTGAGTCGATTATACAACAGTTCCCTCCGAAAAAAAATCAACTAGACTGTTGTAGGTAACTTTTTGGCCTATATTTCTTATGTTTTTAGGGGTCTGATTAATCCTTAATATTAACCTTGAATTCACTTAAATTGATAATAAATGTAATGTTTTAAGAATTTGTTCACGTTAATAAAAGGGAAAATGAACTAGCCTTATGTCAATTTATTTCAAGTGGCTACTGTTTTCCTACAAAATATGTTGGAATGCTTATAGTTGACTCCTTCTCAACCCTACACCCCTCTCCTGATTCGTCCGTAAACTAGGAATGTAAAGAAAGTCACTATTGAGCACGTTGAATGGTCAGTTGTTTTTGTATGTGTTCAACTGCTATGTATTATGTGACAGGTATATATGTCCCTGCTTTTTCATTAGTGGTTAATAGACCTGATTCGGGAGATATTAGGTTCTTGTATAAACCAATATAAACTGATGAAATTAAAAGATGTTTTACAATATTTGTCATTTTAGAGACGCACACATTTGGAAAGAATGTCTTTCACTTCATTTATCAATGTTGTCACCTTTACCATAATTAAAGGTTTGCAAACACAAAGTGTAATTTCTGGGCTGTGTTATTTTAATCTTTATATTTTTATAATATTTTAATTTGCATTTAAGTGTGAACTTTAATTATTGCCATGGGCCCTTTACGAAAATATGTTTTATCAGATCTGAGTATCTTTGCCAATGGTGAATCATTTAGTCTAAAAGATATCTGAAAACGCTTTTGATGATTTGCAAAATATGATTTTCTACAACTGATGCAACTTTTTTGTTACACTTTTATTCAAAACGTATTGTCTTAAACGTTAAAGTTATGGTGTTTATTTTTGGATGATAAAATAGCCTTTGTTACCTGATGAATATGTCAACGTAACTGTCGGATTGGCATGAGAATAACTCACAAAGATCCATTATTTTCATTAATGATGTAAACACAAGATTATACATTTTTATACACTTAATTAAAAAAAACTTGAATAGGTTATCAAGGTATCTAATTCTAATTGCTGATGATGATGCGCTTTCCATAACTGATACCATCAGCTAGCAAGCGCAAGCTGTTAACATTTGTCATTATTCATCATGGGGCCCGTTTCACTAACCTTCGTAAGTCCTAAGATATTTGTACGTACAAATTGTGACTTCTATTATTTGCGCAGTATTTTTCTTCATTTTTTTTTGTTAAAAAAAAGAATACTGCTTATCAAGCTTGCGAATTTTTATGAAAGGATGTAAGTGAAATACTAAATGAATTTCCCGACTTTTTTCATAACTGCAAATTTGACACTCAGAAGTTCGTAAACTTACCAACGTTAGTGAAACGAGCGACAGAATGAGGATTAAAATTTAATAATCATAATAAAGTTGAAAGAACTGATAGCTTTATCTATCAAGGGTTTTAATTTTCTCATACAGGTTATGTGCCAAGTGCTGTTAAAATACGATTACATCTAGCCTTAATGGCATAGTAAAATATTTTAACAGAATACAGAAAACATTAAAGTCTATCTGATATAAGGTAGTTCGCGGCATTTCTATCGGATTTTTTACATCTTGCGTTGTTTTTTTTTAAAGATCTGTACAATTGATCTACGAAATGTCAGCTTTCGTTTAAGCATTTTTTTTAAATATAGTACCGCAGTTTCTCACTCTTGTGGTACGTATTTTACGAAAGATTTTCGCGGTTTTACTATTTTTAAAATATTCAAAATTGTTAAAAAAATAACATTACTTTTTTTATTTCCGTTGATAAGATTACAACTGTCTTGCAGATAAAATACAATCTGTGTTACCTTAACATCTAGGCATTATGATGGGGTTGATATAAACGCGGGTTTAAAAACAAAGACTTTAAATTTGAACATTCAGGGTTGATTGCGCGAAAAAGCTCTGGTACAAGTTCTTGTTTTTCACATATGTTATACTTTATTATTTTCACTAAAACATGATCGAATAAAAAGAGAGGACGTTCACGTCAGTTTTTTCATCAATTTGTAATTTAAATTACAACGAAATTCTTAAAAAAACACAACGTATGCTTGTGATTTCGGACGACGTCAAGAGAACGCCATATAATACTAACGTTAAATACGACGTCATCCGAAATAACGACTCAACATTAACAACTACAACATTATACCTCTGTTCCTGTTGTATAAAACAAAATAGTTATTATCAGAACACTGTATAAGTGGTTTTGCTCACTTGTTACAAAAAAATACAAAGGTAAGAAGGCGAGCACCGGACATATCTTTAGAAAATATATCAGCCACAGTCTTCAATCTTTCTTCTAGTTTATCAACACAAATAAATGCCTTAAATGAGAAAATCGCCCCGATGAAATATAAATTTTGTTTAATGTCTTTTATATACCAACCTTTTAATTATCGGTCATTGGAAATTTTTAATTATCGATATAAAATATCGTTATTTTAATTAAAAAGCTATTGATTTTGAACCGTTTTTCACGCGAACAATACTTCGGGCCAAATGTTATAATTAATTAATTATTATTTTATACTTCGGGCTCCATGTTGTCATTACAGAACATCTTACATTACCTGGTTTTAGCGTTAAAAAAATTTTTTTTGATACTTTTTACTGTTATTTGAATGAACATGTTTCTCGTTACATTCGATGTATTAGCAAATATTATTCAACAGTTTCTGATGTGGAGTGTTCATTTTCCCTTCTTGTAGCACCCCGATCACTTTCGACTAAAGACATACAAGAACATGTAATCAGTTTGGGTTGTTTACAAAAGAATCCATTAGAGAGGAAAGTAAGCTAAAGAATGTATTCTAAGATTTGATAATAATGGTGGAAAGAATCGTAATCTATCACAGAACCTGATATCTCCCGATCCGGTTTATTTATCACCAATGAAAAAGCTAGGAATTCCAAGTATATCCAATCCATAGCTAGTTAACGCTCACTAAACTATGACGTAATTCAACTTTCTCAAAAGCAACTGACCAACCAACATTTTCAAATTCATTGCTATGTAACGGACCAGATCGGCGCGTCATGCAGACTAGTAGAATCGTCAAGGGGTACTTCCATTGTCTCTTCTAAAAAGAACATTCAAATATATTATATGCATTTAAACTCATGGGGAAAAGGGAATTAAAAATTGGTTATATTATACCTTTTAATCGCTCATTTCTAGTAACATGTGTTCAGTTGACGTATATTTATACAATACAAACAGGCTGCACATTTGGATAAGAGTTTTGTTAAAGTTGTATATAATGAACGTGCATTACAGGAATGCGTAGTTTTTATTGATGTTTTGACAAAAAACCGATGCATGACATTCTCATTATTTTAAGAATCTAATGACTAATATATTTTTCAGACATAGTTATAATGGACTATATCGTCCTTAGAAATCATGTTAGTTTTTGTATCACCCCATCACAAGGCAATTAGACCGCTTATGAGTCTCTAAAAGGATGTGGCTATACTTTGCAGCTTTTCATATGCTATGATTTCACATGAATCATATATGAGTCAATAGTATGTGTAAATGAAATATATTTTAATATTATGTACGTTAATAACGAAATACTATTTGATAAAAAATGTATATGCCACGGCTGTATGAAAAAAAGGATTGAAAGAGTCATCCACAATGGGCTGATACACCATTATTCTTTGCACAGTTACATGTTGCTACCATTGCCAGGACGCCTGTCTATTGTATATTTGGTACCCCACAATTTAGCTAGCTGCTTTGTTAGCAACAAGCCGCATCCGATAAAAACCAACGAGATTCGATCCTTCGACCTGTCACATCAGAGGCAAACGCATTAACACCAAGGCCACGAAAAACAGTACGACCTCGTATATAGAAGACTAACCAAAGTTAAGAAAGTCAGTGATAAAATCCGACCACAATTAAGTATTAACGTTATACAGATACATTATTATTTTCTCCGATGATGCTTAAAGCATTTTATTAACTTTTAAACTGGTTTTGGGTTGATTTTTAATGGTGTTAAGCCAATTTAAACACATTTCAAGATATAAATACAATATCAAGTTTTATTGGTTGAGGAAGACCTGAAAATGGCACCTTAGACCACTCGTCCACGGAATATCCCCTTTTGGGTTGGTTAATGCTGGTAAATTGTTATTTCTGATAGAATATTCTCCATTTCTTAACTATTCTTTTTAAATCTCAAAAATGGTCCTCCGTCGCCGAGTGGTCTAATGCGCCACTTCAAGATCACTTACCTCTAACCACTTAGATCGTAGGTTTGAGTCCCGCTCGCTCCAAAATCTTTATGCGGGAATGTTTGCCAGTTACTTGCGGAAAGACGGTGTTTCTACTCAGTCTGACTCAGTCTGAGGTCTTCCTCCACCAGTAAAACTGGATATGCCATATATAACCTGAAATGTGTTGAAAATGGCATTTAACCCAATTCAATTTTAATATATATGAGATAAAGGACCTATTTCACGCACCCCCGCCCTCCCCCAACCCCCCCCCCCCCCCCCAAATAAAAATTGCTCTGTTTAATGCAATACAATAAAACTTGTTTTTCATATTAATTATACTTTATTCATTAGAAAAACTTTTTTTTTTTTTTTCAATTTGACATTTTGCACTTAATACAGTACCAATTAAAATTATCATTAATTTTAACCGTCTTTGGAGATTCTATGAATAGAAAACTTGAAATAAAAAATAAAACATACATATTTTAAAAGAACAAATTATATCTTAATCAAATACACCAAGCTTTTCTGAAAAATAAGTATTAAACAGAAAAGCAGGTTGCAGGTCCGCTATTGGGGCTTCGTGAACCAGGTCCTTGTGGATTAAAAAAAAACATTCAAATGAAGCGTTCGAGCTCATGGCGTAGTATTTGTTTCTGTCATGTTATATGTGTTGCAATGATGTCTAGACTTACCTTCTAACGCTTCAGCAGTTTTTAACCATAAACTTAAACGTGCAAGAAGAAAGCCAACATTAACCTGTGTGTACAGAAGAATGCAATGCAACCTGATTGGATGGGAAATTAAATTAGGATAAACACAATACATGTATATATTTTAGATGAAGTTATATGGTATACTGCCAAGTATTCAAAACCAATAAAACATGGATGATTTTATATAAAAAATATTAGATTTGTATATTTCATGCTTACAGACGCATCGTCATGGATTGTATTCCATTACTTATACTTGGCTCAAGAAACGTCAAATTCCAAGGATGGCATTCGAACAGATGTGAATCACCTGTTGGAAACAACTGATACAAATTAAAATTTTAATAAAGCTTGATGTTAAATATGACGTTCTAATAAAAAAGAGGCATCAAGTTTTTTCTTATCCCACCCACCCCCGTCATTTATTGAAACGGAGCGGCTTATAGAGTTGATATTGTCAGTACGGTCGTCCGGACATTCTTTTTTGTGATGAATATCTTTTATTCCATGTAAGACATAATACAATGTTATACAAAAACTGTTTATGTATCAATACAAGCTATATAACTTTTTGAACACATTACATGATACCTTTAGATAACATAATATGCATACAATGTCTTACAAGTAATATTTGAAGGGTGAATATCAATAGAAAATAAAAGAGTAGAGAAAGAACAAATATAAGGCCAGTAGAAATTTAAAGTTGAGAAGATGAGAAGCTGTTTGCAGTATAGTTTTCGTTATTATAGTTTACATGTTCCCCCATTTATTTTCATGTAACATAAGTTTGTTTTTGTTTATTGCAATAAGTTTTTCTATTTGCTCATTTTTTTTTGTAGATATGGTATGAATGCTTCAATACTGGGAACTGTCTTCGTGTATTTATTCTTAAATATGAAATATTTAGCAAGTAATATTATACAGTTAAGTAAATCAACTGATGAAGAGTTATATAACCCGAACGATATATTTGAAAACAGATGTTGAAAGGTTCTTACATAGTGACATTCCCAAAATAAATGTTCTAAAGTTTCTGGATATCTCTCACAAAATTCACATAGACTTGAATTACCTATTTCACATTTAGATAAAAACTTGTTAGTAGGTAAAATTATCATAATGTATTTGTATTGAAATGATCTTAGTTTTGTGTCTATGGTTCTTTTGAAAGGTAGACTGTGAATGGTTTTCCAGTCAAGGTTGTTAAATATTTCTTCCCATTTTAGATGATTATTTGTTTTAATGTCCTTTCAGTCGTAGATTGATTCTGTAAGCTCTCTCAATTTGTCATGTAAACTATCATTTAGGTACCTCATCTGTAGCAAAATGACCAAGGGCTGACAACTCACAAGGGTAGAATACAAGCATACGAAAAGTAAAATATACAATTTTAATTTTACATGAATAAAATTACGAATATACAATTATACATTATATACAAATTAAAGATAATTACTCAACACAAAAAAAAAACACTGTTGGTTTAAAAAAGTCCTATGATGGTATTAACACTTTTATTTTCACACAGTTCTATCTCCTACACGTTACGTAATCTACATCGCGATCCAAACTGCTTATATCATTTGCATATAAAAACTGTTTGTTAAAATGCACTAGATAGTACTACCCGCGTCCGGATTATCGTAGATTTAACATCACTCCTCCTTTGCAGTGGCTATATAAACTCGGTTATCTTCCCTAGAACTCGTTACAGAGTATCTGGCTTTACGTCGCCTCGTACCGACCTTCGACTGTACTCCGACGTCAGTACCGTCAAGTCGTCCATATGACGAATATGTTGGTTGCTGTCCTATGGCGGTACTACCACCAGCTGACTTCCTGTCACGTCTAGATACGTCGTTGACGTAGCGGACACATGTCTCGCTTACGTCTAAAAACAGCTACAATGTATATATATATAAACTCAAATTTACTAGTTACTCAAATATGTATTGACATGGCGTCTATTACTTACCATCTATCAATATTATGGTATTTTTATCAATAAATGATAACAGTGCATTCATTTCTTACCATCTAATAGTTTCATGGTAGATTTACCAACATATTATAACAGTTCATTCAATGTTTAATATCTGCAGTTTCATGTCAGTTTAAACAACATCTCATATACGACCCTCCGTCAATCTCAAAATAGCAATTATATCTCTACATAACTTCTCATTTATAATTTGAGCAATTACTGACCAATTCTGTATCTATTCACTTTGTGAATATCAGATTAAGCTTCAACACAATTTAATTACACACATCAATCGCTTCATATGGTAAACCTCAAATACTTCATCGCAAACTCAATATCAACAGCTCAAAATACATTTTCAGATTCCTCGGCCTATATTCTAACAAAACGCTTCTCAATACCATGGATTTGTATTAATTTACAGACATAATCGTCGGAATGGATATGAACAATTTATATAACTTTTTCTAAGATCAGATTATGTCAAAAATATGTATATCAGACACAACTACACCCAAAGATGATTTTGCTGTATACTGGACATTGCTTCCATAACACAGTCAACATATATAGCAAAACAGTCCACATACCTTAGCGAATTTTCTTGTAAATCATGAAACAACAAACTCTCATCGTACGAAGCGGATATTATGCTATTCGGTCAATCTAAACCTAAATTAGTTTTATGACAAATAAATCCGTTTAATTATTCTAACTTTCTTAATACTTAATGGAATTTGATGAAATCAACTTCAAAATGATTTATTCTTTAATCAAAGAATGAAAATGTAAAAATATCTTAAAAACGTTGCTCCAAACAAGCTATCAATACGTTTTAACAATTGCACGCTACTAGACCTAAATATAGCCTATATCACTACAATGGACACCTACTAGCTGACACTACTAAATGAGGCCACAACAACCTAATTTTTTTGTTACACTATCTAAATAAGGCATACATGGATGGACAGCTTTTTTTTAATTTGGATATTCTACGTGTAGCCCCCTATAATTTTCTACATCTAATCTGCGAAGTTTTAGGACGGACTTCTCTGTCTGAGCCGAAAAAGCCATATCAGATTAATTTTATTGCATACCAAACACATTTAATACTTATTTTAATTTAAATTATTATTATATTATCATACGTCAAACTAGATATATAGATCTATTACGTCATTTGTTTTAATACGTAATGTCACAGCAGGGTAAGACGAACGCGTCGAGGCGGAGCAGAATGAAAATGCCGTACCTGGAAAACACTCGGAAATCCCTGCCCGGTATGCCAGATTAAGGAATTGCAACAGACGTAAAGTAAATTATCTCCATTTTTTTCTCTCAAAAATTTGCATCGAATAAGGATTAATACTGACACCGTGATTTTATATGAATTGTGTAAACGTTTTTGTAACTAAACAAAGGAAGAAAAAGTAAACAAAACAAAAGAACTTAAAAATTAAGTAAATATTGCCAGATAGAAAAAAGCTCTGTGTGTAGTTGCAGATGGGTCGGTAAGGAAGGCGACTGTGGACATTACGTAGCGTTGACGGGCTCATTACAACGAAGTATTATAAAACTAATATTGTGTGTTGTAAGATTACAATATTACACCTTGCATATAACCATAAGACATACGTCGCCTTTGAAAACTAATCTGTTTAAAATGTTGTAGACTAAGCTATATATCTTCTAATTTTCAAAAGGACATTTTTAATTGTGGCTTCCTATTTGACTGGAATTTCTTCAAACTTGAATATGGTGTAGGTATGACAGATGACTTTCTATCATGTGTTACCTATATCATATAAGATCTCGATTGAGTTCGAAAACCACTTAGTTTAGTTTAAACATATTTTATTCACAAAAAGTATACAATTACATTGAAAATATCACATATTAGTTAACACATTGTGAATCTGTCTCCCAGAACCAGTTCGTGTATATGCATGTGGCTATGTACATGTATTAGTTTCTATTAATTCCGTAATTGATGTGTTTGCTATTGAGTATATTCTTGTTATTCTTTTAAATTCTCATATTTTAGAAAAAGCAAATACATGTATCTATGTTCTCTGTAAGGTAATGATAATGAAACGAAAATATGTTTGATACTTTTATTATCGATATTGTTTTAACAAAACTTGAGTCATCACCAAACCCTAGATGTTTCATAAACAGCTATCCATTCGATATTTTTCTGGGAAAAAAATGATTAGAAGAAAAAATTGCAATCGTCTTATCAGGTGCCTCACGTATCGAATCTTCATCGTTTGCTCTCCTCTAATCGAGTATAGTCAGCGTTTTGTTCATCTGGATTTTTTCCCCAATCCATCTCAGATACCCGGATACTCTGGCAAATACGCTATATCCTAAACGACACATATTTGGCCCGAATGATGTTATACCGACTTGCCGAAACGTTCCATTGCCATCGTAGCAACCGACAGCCCCGCCACTATCACCCTGAAATATAGAATCCATTATTTCACTTAAAGTAGAGAACACATTGATCCTTAAGAAATGTGATTGTCTCTCTGACCTTAATCCAACATGACTTTCGTTGCTTAAAAACAACAACACCCCCCCCCCCCCCAAACATTCAATTAAAGACTTTTCAAAGATCTTAGGGTCATGTGCTCTATCCTCTGTCACGGCTATCTATGGTGTCCTTGAGCAAGACACTTTTTTCTGCATATGTCTACTACTGGTTTTACATAGAAGAATCAGCCGAGTAAATTAGTGTCTTCTTTGTCGCCTTGTTAAAATAAAATATCGATGGAAGATGAGAATTAATTAACACGTCCGACGTACAAAAATGTTGCCACAATATGATGGCTACCAATACAATATTTGAGAAAGCCAGTTATCTTTCAACAATTTAAATTTATCACTGGTTGTATTTGATAGATAAAAAAATAAAAGCATTTATAAAAAATAGATATATACCTAATGCATTAATTGAAACTTTATTTTATAAAAATATTTTTGCATACTTTTTAATCTAATTGTTTATAAAACATTTGTTCGGAATTGATTCAGCTTGTTTTCTATGAATGGTTTCAGCCTCGGGAAGATTTATTTGTCAAAAATACAAGTCCTCTCCGTTTGTCTGTGTTTGTTTATAATTTTTATTTGTTTCGTTCGCTTAAATAGTTTATACATTACAGATTAAGACGACAAGAATGAATTTTCGTCGGGCTACGTTATGTAGGTTTATGTTTTTATTTTGTGGAACTCCATTTTCATACATTTGTCAATTCGTTAAGGTTACATGCACTGGTATAAGAGATACAAAAGTAAGTATTTATAAAATGATTGCATGTTTAAACAACCGCTGTGATAGACAACGGAGGTCGTCGATGTTTAAATCCAATACAATACTATATATGTTTTATTTTTACCCCAAAAATATATATTTTGCATCATGATACTTTTCTATTCTTTAAGTATGTTGTTAGACACATATCATATAGTACATACCCCAAAACAAATTTTTTCTGTAGGAATTGTGTCCCCAATTTTCATATAAATACCCTCTACTATATGTGAAACGACCTCACCCGATCTACCTTATTAGGGAAGCTTTGTAGTATGACAACATGGTTATATATTACATATAGAGTTTACACATTTTAACGGACATTAAAGTTTATACAAACTTGCAATACAAACAGTAACAAAATTAGACGACTCTTACTGCAAATACAACGACATCATTTTTAAATAAGCGTATTTGGTTGTATAATGCAAAGACGCGGAATAAAGCCAGCGTCGAAAACCCTCAAAACAATAACTAACAAAATCATAAGTATGCAACGTTCGAAGACGGATTGCGTGCAAAATAATTTTCATTAATAATAGTGACCGTGCATGCCACGCAGAATGCACAAAGCAAGGTGGCATGGAGTATTCAGTTTGCTTTGTAAGCCTTGAAACTTAACATTTGCCTCGTGCAGAGTAAATGTTATGCCCTGCAAATATGCTATAAATGGAACTTATATCAGAGAAATAAACACGTTAAAGTTCTTACACTACACGTTCCACGTGGTGGTTGATATATGCACACATGTTGTTTCTCTCTCAGTCGTATGGCTGTTCTTTTGAAAAACCTCATACAACGTTTGTTTGGAATCACATTGCTTCTCACCTCCTGTAGTTTTTTGGGAAGTTTCGGCTCCCAGTCTATATAAAAGAGAAAGTCAGTAGAACGAACTCAGCTCTCCCGATTGTATCCGTTAAATAGCAATGTTGGGAAAACCACATTTAAGGACGTTGATTGGTCAATTGCGACAAAGAAAGTTTGAATGGCGTCACAGTTAAGTAAACATTAAATTGCTATGAAGTGTGGGACATACACTCCCCTGATTGATCTTGGAGGTTAATAGACTTGATTCGGGAGGTATCAGGTCTTGTGAAAGACTAAATAAGAGAATACATTTGTAAAAAGGCACATGGTTGTTTTTATACATACTAACTTAACATATTGAAATACAGGAGTTAACTTGACCTCTATTGATATTTTAGCGAGTCTGCAATATGCTAAGTTTTGTGTTTAAATGTTTGTCACAGAGTCACTATAGTTGTTTAAATGTTGGTTAAAGGGAAGTCATAATGTAAAAATGCATGCAGTATTCATCTAGGTGGTATTACCCTCTGAGGATACTTAACTTCTACATTAGTACAATTTTGTGTTTCTTTAACAAGATTTGACCTAGAATTAAATCACAATACGTTACCATAGTTACATTGCACTTATGCGTATTTGGTATGCCAACATTTCTACTTAAAGTCATGCAACATTATTCCAAATGATCTGATCAGAAATAGTATGCCGCTTTGCTTAGCTCTATTCCATTTCCTTGTTTAGTCAATGCTAACATGATTTTGTTTAATAATATGTTGTGAGAAGCGCTACCATGTGTAACGCATTTTTTCCGTATGACCTTGACCTCTATAGTTAACATACTTAGTATTATAAAGGTTATATGTTTGTATTTTACCCCGTTTCTTGAAAAATTGTTCTATAAAAAAAAAACATGACCTATAGCTATAAAAAGTGATACTACTCAAAATAATGAAATATTTATTAAGATGAACGTGGCTCCTACGTAAAATAGTTTAAATACATAATTTTGTAATTTTTATTGTTTTTATCTTACTAGTTTATTCAGTTCCTGCTTATCCATAGTTTATCATGTTCCTGTTTATTTTAGATAAAAATAACTTCCACGGAAACAAATAATTGAAGTACATAATTTTGTAATTTTGATTTGTTTTTATTTCACTAAATTATCTCTTTCTTTTCTATTTTAGATGTAGTTTAGTCCAAATAAAAATAATTTACACTTTTACAATTTAGTGTGTGTTTACCCCAACTGTTATTTGACCATACTTGTGTAATGAGCAGTACAAAGTCATCATTATTCTGATGATACTGTTAATACTAAATTAACCTTGCTTTTATACATATACATGTATCACTTTCATTTAAACTTATTTAGCAATAGAATATTTATGATATTGAATATTGTTTTATATTTCCTTCTCTAACGTTGCCCTTACATCGATAAATAGACTTCTTCATAGGCTGTGTTTGTAATGAAGCGATATAAGCGAAACATTGGATTTCCCATAATTATCTTTCGATAAAATCAGTGCTATACAAGAGAAATTAATATATATAAATTGATAAGTTTCTGAAATATGTTTTCTACTTTTTTTTTTGAATGCTGGAGATCTATTTCCGACCAGGTTTGGGAACATTCTTTCATTTTCCCGCCACTGTACGAAGTTGACAAAGTAGAATTTGTAATGTTCGTCAGAAACGTTATTAGAAGAATTTATCACACTCCCTTGTAATGAGCTTAATTCTACTCTATACCTTTTTGTTGTGAGGAAAATATTCTGTAGTACCTAAATACATACTAGTGTAGTATATGACTTTACAAACGCATTCAAGTTAATGGTTAACACAAGATTTCCATTTCTGACAAGGTAATTCATACACAGTGCATATGGTTTTCGTGGTCCAGTAATACACCAGAACTACATTCATAATATATGTAAAATAAACATGTTTAAAACAAACGAAACAGTAAACTGCGTACTGTCTTTGAAAATTCCAAATCCGATGGCCCAACAGTTATTGCTTCTGATGGCTCTTTTGTCAAACTCGGCATCTGTGTGATAAAGAAAGATAAGAACTGTTTACACCATTTATATACAGGACTATAATCCTCTCAGAATATTTGAAAATACGACAGGGGAAGATATGTGGAAACGCAACAGGGGAAGATAGATGGAAACGCAACAGGAGAAGATATATGGAAACGCAAATATAGTCGACACAAATGTACGAGTATATATCCACATCATACAGTTAATGTTGTTGACACAAATGTACGAGTATATATCCACGTCATACAGTTACTATTGTTGACACAAATGTACGAGTATTCATCCACATCATACAGTTACTATTGTTGACACAAATGTACGAATATATATCCACATCATACAGTTACTATTGTTGACACAAATGTACGAGTATACATCCACATCATACAGTTACTATTGTTGACACAAATGTACGAGCATACATCCACATCATACAGTTACTATTGTTGACACAAATGTACGAGTATACATCCACATCATACAGTTACTATTGTTGACACAAATGTACGAGCATACATCCACATAATACAGTTACTATTGCTGACACAAATGTACGAATATATATCCACATCATACAGTTACTATTGTTGATACAAATGTACGAGTATACATCCACATCATAAAGTTACTATTGTTGACACAAATGTACAAGTATACATCCACATCATACAGTTACTATTGTTGACACAAATGTACGAGTATACATCCACATCATACAGTTACTATTGTTTGTTGATTTTATTTGTTGTTGATTTGAGGAATGAACTACTGCATAAGTGTCACTTTTTGTCATTTCCAAGTAAGTCCCTTCTAAATCCTGAGTTTTCGTATTTCTTTTTGTATTGTGTTTTCATATATTATGTGTGCATTTGGGATGGACAGTTTAATGCATATTTTAGACATATACTGAACAAAACAAAACAGTTTTCATTATTCAAAGGGTTTTTATGTACATGTATGTCCATTATATAGCATGTGACTATTCATGAATCCTAATCTGGGTTCTACTCATATAAAGCTATAAGTTCATGTATGTGAGTTGTCCGTCCTGTCCAGATGTGTAGCATGTAAAACCATAGTATATAAGTCAAGGTTGACATCAATTATTTTAGGTTGGTAGAGATGTTTATGTTGTGCCAATAGTGTAAATTGTATGTTGTAACTCATACACACTCATAAGACAAAACTAGACAACGTAAATATCCATTTCAACGTCCACGCACGGACCAATACGTTCCGTGTTTATCAAATCAAAACGTTCAGTTTGATTTTATAGTCTATTTTGTCCATAATAAAATACGTTGAAAAGCATTGAATTTGTTCAGTTTGTCTAGTTTTTATATGCTTTAGAATCCATACAATTTACCTGAATGTGTCATTGCTGAACTACATTGTAATTCCAGCAGTGATTGTTGTTTTCGACCGTTACCACAGTTCATAAATACTTAATTTTCCCGTAACAATACAGTGTAAACTTTGCTTGCATATATCGATATATCTGCACTAATGTATCGGAAGTTTCTTTTATTGTTCGGCATATAACTGCATGATGAATATCAATAATAATCATATTATACATAGATATGTGAACTACAAATATCTCAAAATGAATTAAAATGTAAATGATTCCATTAAAGGTTAAACTTTATTTTTCCACAGCCGTAAAATATTCAATTGTCGTCTTAATTTTGGTGGTAGTCATCCCATAATTTCATCATCTTTAATTGCCGGGTTGGATGTGCATTGAGGAACTCATAAGTAAAAGTATACAACCCTGTTGCAATGTATATAATTTTGAATAAACTTAAAACTTCCAGACATCTAAGGAATAATCCATATTTTTTACAAGTTTGCTGTCATATAACTTAATAAATGATGACTATGTACACATTCGAAACTAAGAAAGAAAATACTATTCCAGCACTTTTACTTAAGACATTTGCTGTTTTCGTGAAATCTAAATATTTTTTTACCTTCGATTTTTATATCACAAGGTATGTACAAATGGATAATTATCTGCAAATTTAGTTCTGAAGGAGCTATTGATGCCATGCCTTCTACAAACAAGAGAATGTGCACTTTAAGTTCATTATCAACAAAACTTCTAACTCTAGGGCTTTTATATCAGACGCAAGGTCATTTATAAAAATAGAAAACAAAGTCGGCGAGAGCATATCCCCTTATTTTACAACGGAATTGATATAAAAATAATTTGTGTAACTGCCATTAACGTCAGCTGCTGCTGGACATTTATTTGTAAATACTTGATAGATTCAAGTAAACTCTATTATATCAATATGTACAAACAGTTGGCATTCACTAAATGGAGTTCAACGCCAATTTCAATATAGTTCAAATTATATATGGCATACCCAGTTTTAATTGTGGAGGAAGACGTCAGAATGAATCTGAGTAGAACCATCGTACTTCCGCAAGTAACTGGCAAACATTCTCGCATAAAGTTTTTCTACTAAATGACTATAGCACACTACCAGCTTACCCAAGGAAATACGTTTTTTGCAATAAGTAGTCAAATTTTAAAACATTAGAAAATCAACAGGGCCCACTATTGTTTTCCAAAACTGTATCACAAATATTAAAACCTTTTGACAAAAAATATCATAAAGTAAAATAAGGTAGCATCTACAAGACAGCTGTGGGGGTTCCTATTCCATATTCTTGATAATCAGTTTACGTTTTGAACATGTTTCGGCCAATTTTATTACATAAATAAAAAAACTCACAAGACAGCTCGACAGGGTATACTTCTGCAGTCAAATTCAGCGGTGCTGCTAGTATAAGCAGGGCTATATCATTCTTTACTACTTTCTGCTTCTTCTCCACTAGTTGGTTCTCGTACCTTTCATGCTGTACATAAAATTCAAATTGAAAGTTTGCTTTACTTATCAAAACATAACACTTTTACCAGTAAGGGAAGGCTTATCAACGAATGTTACTGTTTTTTTATTTACAATATATCAGTTTTGATAGTGAGTGTGGAGGATGAACCAAAGACTATGTTGAAATAAGCAAGTTTCAAACTCGTATAATTAACGTACATTCGTATCTTCAGCACCTGATTATGTGTTTCATGTTGAATACTTTTCTATATTATTAACAGGATCATTACATTAATGATATAGAAAACTATCCAACATGCATCTGTAAAAATTACGTGGAAGACACAGAGCATTGCTTTATCAAATGCATTCTCTTTGTTCTACAAATAATCAAAACACAAGCTTGTTCAATGACAAACATCTGTTATATGGATCAGAAGATTTTCGAAAATGTCCAAATTATTATCCACGAATCAAGAAGAATCCAATAGTTAATGTTGATATAGAATTCTGTTTGTTTCCCCTGTCTCTGTAATATCTATCATAACAGGACTAATCACGCGAATATCATTATCCATTCATGTAAAACATATTTTAATACATATATGAATATCTTCAAATAATTCCTAATTTAATTTCAATTTATTTTCAAATCATCAAATAGTGTGTGTGTGTGTGTGTGTGTGTGTGTGTGTGTGTGTGTGTGTGTGTGTGTGCGCGTGCGTTCGTGTATGTGTGTATGCATGAATGTATGTGTGTGTGCATGCATGAATATGTCTGCGCGCTAATAATGTGATTTGACGGAACCATACATGGCTGAACGTCTCGCTACACAGTTGCGCCTTTTTTTTTTGCAAAACAAACCTGATTTTCACGCATAAAAAGTAAGCTGACATATCATATGCTGTAATAAGACATAACAAATGTTTTAAAGTGACTTTTGTAGGATTTTTATCAGATCGATGTACCAGGGGTATTAGAAATGTATTGTGTATTTATAAGATGCGCAAATTTCACATTGAATATTATATCAGTATTTATACTCATGGATAGCTCTATTCATTACCCACACAATGGTATATACATGTACCTGCTGAAACACGGGATTCCAGAGTTAGAGTTATTTCAATATAGGTAGTCGTTGACCACTATCATTAAAAAGGTTGTGAAACGAGTAGGTAATAATAAGAAAATTCGGACATGTATCAAAGTTCGTACGAAGCTCGGTTGTTCTCTAAAATGATATTTTTGATGAAAACACACGGGTTTATGGGTTGTCTTATGAGACAGTTCGTAGATGGACTATCTTCAGCTCATTTTGTTATGAGAAAAATCATGAAAGTTATGGAAATTTCTGCTAGATTGGTGCCTTATTGTTGATAACGACCGAAAGAAGACACATTTTGAAACTGCCAAAAAAAACTGCTTAAAACGTTCCCTGAATGTAACCAAAGGCATTTTTCAAACGAAACCTGGCTACATTATTTCGAACCAGTGCGAAAGGTTGGTAACAAAATACGGGCCACCAAACATGGCAGAAACCAGTCATTGCCAAACTGACCTAGTGTGAAGAATGTTCTTTATGCAAGTTTCTTCTCTGTATAAGGTTTTGCAATACAGGTACCGGTCTACAAGAGTAAAAGTATGACTTGAAGGTACTATCGTGATGTGGTACTAAAAATCTGAAAAACGTAGCCCAGTCACTTGATTAAAAAATGTTCGCTTCATGCAAGGCAATACCCTAGCGCATACCTCTGTCTTTGTAACGGATTAGTTGAAGTCTGAAAACGTTACAGTGCTACCATATATCCCTTACTCCCCAGACCTTGTCTCATGCGACTTATTTCTGTTTCCCAAATTGAAAAACTTCATCTCTGGTCGTAGATATGAGTCACGGCAGGCTTTTTGTTATGTCGTTAACCGGTGCCTTCGTAGTATACCCCAATCAGCCTACCGTGACGCATTCAGAAATAGATCCACATACTAAAATTATGTATTTCTAACCGGGGAGAGTACTTTGAGGATTTGAAATAAAGACATTAGCGATTATGTTAGTTATCAATGGTTAGCGGGCAAATCCACAACACACTTCAAAAACCTCTCGTATTTATTAGCATTTGAGAACTTAAAAAATAACAGCTTAGAGTTGTCACTGCACTGTCTTTAAAAACAACCAAGCTGGTCAACCGGTAAGTTAGTATGCATGTTAATTTGGAAAAATACCTCCTATGTGAATTTTACCGTGGAAACCGTTGGACGTATTATACCTAGAACAAAGAGCAAAATTCATCTGTATAGTGAGACTTGAAGAGCAAAAACATTTTTCCATCAATACTGACATAACGCCAGCGTCATTCAACATCATTTGATTTTATGTATTTGATTTGTTTTGTTGACAACACTGAGCTAGACAGCATGCGCAGTACATGTGCACAGACGGGGCACAGACAGGACACAGACAGGGCACAGGCGGGGGAATCATAAACGTGAATTGGAAACATAGCAATACTCACCATTATAACAGTTTTGACCGACACAAACTGTTTATATTTTGCTGGCAAACCATCGTCACCCTTTCTATACACCCCTGTTGCAACTTTGAACGTATCGTGTCTTAAATGAGAGACATGTTAACAATAGGTGATCAGATTAACTTTAAAGTGAAGAAGTGGGGACGTTCCGTTCCTTATTGTGTTGTTTTCAGCCACCCTACACACTTACAAAATATTTTGCTGTTGAAAGTATCAATAAACATAAAAAGTAGAGATGTTTCCTTGAAATAACACTATATCAAAACTTAACATATAAATTGAAAGAAACACCGCATCACAGAACATATCATGGATATAACAGTGTTTGTTCAAACTTTGATTTAATGCTGCCTATTTCAAATATATTTGGAATCAAAAGGGAGTTCTCTCGTCGATAATGATAATAATTGAAAAACTGTTATGTAATTAAAGAGTTAATCTTGTTAATCAAATCCAATTTTATTGGCAATTTCGGCAAACATTTGCCTTTGGCCATTTACAATGTTTTTAAATAAAAATGGCCAAGACACAATACACAACAAAATCATCAATATCATTCACACACACGTTATGTACTAAGCTATACACATATTGAGAATAAGAAACGGTTACATTATATAGGGATCATAAAGTAGTTTCATTATCAAATATTATTTACTTGTTGTAGTGCTAGTATCTTATCTTTAAAGCTTCAGATAAATATTTTCCTTTTTTTTAAAGTAATGTTCTTGTTTTTATTTGACATAATAAATGAACATTTCTGTGGGCCAAGATGAACTATTTAAAAATAATATTCTGATGCTATGGTATCTTGGGCAACATGATAAGAAATGATATTCATATTCAGCGACTGTCATAGAACACAATTTACATAGCCTATTTTTTCTCTATCAATATTATTAAATTCTAATAAGCACACAACACGGGTGTGCTCCTTTTTGTGATGTTCCCATGGTTCTCGTGCTGTAAGAGTCTCCAGTATTTTGATTCGAAATATTTTTGAAAGTGTTTATAGGGGCTGTGATTTCTTGCTGGAGATGAGTCGAGAAAAAATTGCCATAGCATATACTGCAAAAGTACGTCCCTGGTGTTAAAATAGTGAGTTTTAACATACCCGTTATCGTTCAATTTTAGATGCGTATATTCCTGCTGTAGAAAAATACGTTAAACTTTCAAAACTGGAATTCATATATGAGTTTGTGTGTTGTTTGTTGGACTAAAATCAGTTAAACTTTATCAGGCGGGGTAGAGAAAAAATCAAGGAAGAGCCATGGCGAACCTGATAAAGTTTAGACAATCAAACAATAACATGGTATTCTCTTATATGCATCCTTTGCCGAAAAAAAAAACACTTTAGAAATCTGTATTTGCATGTGACGACAAAACAATTTAGAAATGTGTTAACATTTTATAACAAAATATTATAAAGTATGTATGCAGGTCAGACAGAACATGAGTCACGTGTTGTCATTATGATTTCATTTGATCCGTTATACAGGTTTATACATAGTAAAAATGGTTTCATCTTAGAAAGAGTCAGATTGATGTTGCGAAGATCGTCAAACAGTATTTTAGTGCTGTCTTTCTTAAGAATGGGAATTTCGTTTCAAATTTACCACTCCAGTAATCTAAACTTTTCGGTTTGTATATTACAATAATAATGAGACGCCTTTTATCCATTTTGATAATTATTTTATTTTTCAGACATTTATAGCATTTTACCCTGATACTTTTTAAAGTAAACTATTTTATGAATGTTTTGTCCTGTTATTTAATGAGGTTTAACGCTATTTTCAGCACATTTCAGGTTATATTTGGAATTTCCTTTGTTTGTGGAGGAAGACGTCAGAATGAATCTGAGCAGAACCATCGTCCTTCCGCAAGTTTCTGGCAAACTTTCTTACATAACGTTTTTTGGAGCGAGCGGGACTCGAACCTAGGGGTATTTAAGCTGTGAAAAGTAAGTGATCTTGTAACGGCGCCTTAGACCATTCGGCCACGGAGGACCCTCTTGCCTTGTCAGAGAGAAAACAGCAATAAGTATTATAGTAGGCGTTATTACTGTGGTACTGTTAGCAACAGGGATAGGGTAGCATAATTCTTCATTTTCGGAATTGCTTTGTCAACTTCAGATTGATAATCACCGGTCGATCTGGATGTACACCAGTTTTTGTTGATTTACAACACCTTTATTCAAAAATTAAAAAAGAAAAAAAGAAGAAAAGTTGAGGTGAGTTATTATAAATTATCTTACAACTGTGTCGGGTCCCTATCTACACAATGTGCCGCCGTCATTATAACCGTGTCGTTTAATATGGAGCCACCACATGTAAAATGATCACCGTAATACAGCATGATATGCCATGGATATTCATTTCTGTCCGCGTCTTCTCCACCGACAATATGTGGAGTTTTTAGGCTTTCTGTATGGTTCAGGGTACACAATGCAACTGAAATATATATTATATAACACAGGTATATCTTGTTCTAATTGTATACTGCATGCATATATTACGTGAAGTGAAATTCCACCTGATATAATGAGCAGTACCAAGAACAGAAAACGGCAGACTGTTTTATTAAATATGTTCATGATGGCCAATGTTAGATACAACACGCTGCACGCCCTCAAGGTACGACATAAAGATAAACAAAGTGTAACTTATCTATATACATGTATATACCGCCGAACATAACATAACAGAACATAATAGAACAGAACAGAACATATATTTTATTTCAGACTTGTACATACATAAATCGTCATAATAACATACGAGCTCATAGTATCACGTAAACTATATCGTTAATAAGTACATCATTAGTGTCGTCATATGCCATTACCATTTGATATATTTTTTTTATATGTATTAAATATTTATTTAGGTTTTAAATATAAATGTCAGAATAATATAAGAAATACTTTTCAATCCAAAGTTTTTCAAGAAAAAGAAGATGACGAACACGTTAATAAATCGTTTAAATATTTATTATTCTTTCATTGTCAAATATATATTTAAATATTTAAATACTGAGAAAATCCGATTAAAATATATTTGTCGTTTGATTTAAGCAATTCAATAAGCTGCAAATGGAAGGGCTTGGGAAAACATCAGTATTTGATGGAACTTTGCAAATTGCCACTACCTGACTGTACAAATACATAGACAAAACGAATATCAAAGATTTAATGTAAAGTCTATACTTGTCCAAAATCTGAGATAACTTGCTTATAACAGCTCAAAGGGATTACAATTATAAAACGCGTCTTGTCATATTTATGGAAACCTATTTAAAGTTGACAACAACAACAACAACAAACACCATATCCTAAAAACCTAACCAATGGCACACAAGACAAACTACCCACTAACCACTTGGTCAACTAAACTAATCCCTTTCAATACTTAATAAATAATCATTATAAGTGGAGATTTTAATCTTGCCAATATTGATTGGAAAGTACCGCTCTTCATCATTGGACAATCGAATAGTAAATTTCATGATGAATTCTTAGATAAATGACCATTCATTTGATTGATTAGTTAAAAAAGAACAAGGAACGATAAAATACGTGATCTAATACTCACAACCTAACACTTTTGCTAGTTCATGTATACAAAAAACAACAATAATTATGTTTAAAGTAAGCCAAGAAATAAAATAATCCGAAAGAAATAACATGTTTTATAAGAAAAGTTAAATGGAAAAAAAGTTAAAAATCAGATAGACCGACAAGCTTTGGTAAGAATTAAGAACATGTACCAAACGCAAAATGTAACCACAACATAGACTTACTATAAAACAAAACATATTGCTTTTAATTGAACATGAATATGAAAACTTAGAGTCGGTTAAGAAATAAGTTACAACGCAGGATGTTTTAAACCTTTTATTTTCCTTATATTTCTTCATCCTTATTTCAACAGAACCTGCTCGCCGACTTTCATTTTATCCATAAACCCGACTGTTATAGCAGTATTCTTTGTAGACAGTCGGTTACTGCAGAACGTCTTTTTTCAATATTGGTAGATGAAGTTGTTGACAATGAATGTGTTGATAGGGTAGCTTATGGCGCTTATATACATACTACCATTGAATCTTCCAAAAACAATTTAAGTTGCTTAAACAGTTTAAATGAGAAATACATGGTAAGTTTTTATATATATTTTATTGTCCATTATTAAGAATGTTCAGATGACCAGAGGCGTTTAAATTACACGTGTTTGGATAATAACAATGTAGGTGGAAACAAATTGTTTGGTCTATAATTGTATACTATCAATTATATCAGATAAATTCCACATGATGTATTATTATTATGTCATGTTGACTATATTTTTAAAGTGTCGCCATACTTATTTATTTGACATTTATACTTCAATTATCTTATGATAAACGTAATGATACTAAGCACAGTTTTTGTTTATTGTGATGTGTGTTTGTTTGTGTTTAAATCAGCAGTGGTGGACTTAGGCAGAGCGTCCGCCTCGTATGCGGCCAGTCGTAAGTTCGATCCCCGGCCCAGCCATACCAAATGAAAAATGGTAATCGAAGTTTCCTCGCTTGGCATTCACCATTAACAGAATAGTTCTCGGTCAGGTCGGTTCTGTGTCAGTATGAAGTGACTGGGCGCGGTGTGACTGCGGCATGATACTCGAGTGTGACAGCGCTTAGAATACTATCTGTAGTAGCACCGTCGCGATATGACTAAGAAATTGTTGAAAGCGACGATAAACATCATATAGTAACTTGTGTTTCATTATCGTTTTTTGTTGGTGTTTTTTTAAAGGGAGTATCGGGGTTTATTTTTATCATCAAGTTGTATTTTATGTTATTGATTTTTGTTGATTTATCATAAATAAGATAAGACGTGATTTTTTCAAGTTTTATTTTACTTTGAATGCCCCCACCACCATAACTAACCACCGGTTAATCAACAAGTTATTTATGATAATGGACAATTATAGACAGTATCTGCATATGTGGAAATATAGTCGCAATTTGCAAAATTCACGATATACTTTAAATTAGTTTGTGCTCTCGCGCGATGAGCCTGTCTATGACAATTTCAACTTATTTCATTTTAATCGATAACAAAAGAAGCTTAAATTCTTATTCGATTGATACTTGATCACTCAAACGAATACTTCTTTTCTCAAAATTTCTAATCACTCATCACTCAGAATACCATTTGTCTTTTTGTATAATATTCCAAACCAATGTTTCTCTAAAATAAAATCTCTTTTATTGTTTTTAATATTTTACTCCTTTATTTCTGTATATCGTATTTTTTATATTTCAAACCAATGTTTCTCTAAAATAAACCACTGTTTATCGTATCTTTATATTTCAAACCAATGTTTCTCTAAAATAGACTATCATTTATAATTTTTTATCAATGGTTCTCTAAAGAGAATACCGTTTAAAAGCCTTTGTTTGCATGGCATAGAAAAACGTTGCTCGTTCTAATAACGCAGGCTCGGTTAAACTGAGACTGTAATTATGGGTTGCTCGTTCTCTAAACGCAGGCTCGGTTAATTTGAGACTGTTATTATGGGTTGCTTGGTTAATCTGAGACTGCTATTATGGGTTGTTCGTTAATCTGAGACTGATATTATGGGTTGCTCGTTCTATTAACGCAGGCTCGGTTAATCTGAGACTGTTATTATGGGTTGCTCGTTCTATTAACGCAGGCTCGGTTAATTTGAGACTGTTATTTCCCTTTCTTGATTGCGTTTTGTATGTCAGTGAATCCTTTCATCAGCTATAATGTATGGTTGTTATGTTGCCAAGCGGCGAAATCACCTAAACCGGCTGATTGCACATGTATATATAACTAAAATTTCAATTTCAAACTGAACATATAAATATAATACAAATATCACCATAAAATTAATTACTTTTAATTTAGTTTTATATCTATGTGTTTTTCTGATATTGTAAATATGTGTAAACTAAAGCAACTGTCAATATTTGTTTGCGCTAAAGAATAATTAATGTACAAGCATTATTCATTACTCCTTTATAACATTTAATGTAAATGTTAATATAACAGAACAGAACATATAACACAATGTGTACACGGTTGTAAACTTAATTTGTACTCACCTGTTATAACAGATGCAATGATAATTAAACGACCATCCAACATAGCTTTATAAATTTATATTCCACAATCTTCAATAATTATTCTAGTTTGTCTTCACAAACAAATATAAGAAATAGAAATATCGTGCCAATATAATGTAAGTTGTGCTTACTGTCCTAATGCTCAACTCATTTTTAATTAAAAGCCTCAAACCGTTGGTATTTATACATTTTCAATATCAATTTAATAATGTAGTTGTTCATTAAAAAGCTTTTAAAATCATTTTGAAAGGAACAACCCCTCGGGCTTATTGATATAATTACGCGATATAATCTATAACATTCGGTTGGCCGGACAATTAACCTGACGCGAGAACGGTCATCGCTCCGGCCACTGGTCACATGACGTTGTTATTACTAACCCTGATCCATCCGTCCAAGTATCAGCACGTACACAGGAAGACGGTAGCATTACATAATTCTATATATACATAAATGAAATACAGTACCATTATATATATACACTAAGACATACTAGCATTTACGGGGTTACGGTCTATCTTCGACCTTTCTTGTGGGGCCCTTATAAATTGTGAGGTCTATATAGGACCTCGAAAAATAAAGCCCCTTAAAATTAATCATTTATCTTGCTAGAGTGAAATATGTATAATTTTTATATGAATTCACTTTATTTTCATGATCCAACGGGTTTCTAAATTTGTCCTTTATATATTTAATTACTTCCCTTTATGAAATAAAATATATATGAATTCACTGTATCTCTATGATCCAATGGGTTTATAAATCTGTACTTTATAAAGCATTTGAGAAGTCATGAATCCTTAACTGGATCCTACTCATATAAAGCTATCAGTTCATGTATGTAAATTGTCCGTCTAGTTGTAAATCCATAGTATATAAGACATGGTCGACACCAAATGTATTGGTTTTTGCAGAGGCCTTGATATTGTGTCTATGGTTTGCATTGTAGCTAGGCGTGCTCGCTGTAGTCTTGTCTGTACATTTATGTCTGGTTATTCACACATAATCATCTCCATATATATTATATATACACAGTAACACTATTTATACAACAAAACATTATCATGATGATATTTGATATACCTGATATTTTATATCTTTTATTTGTCAATGACGTCACGTATATGAAGGTCGTTGGTTCGGTCCCCGACAGGGTCTTACCAAAAAGGTACTAGCAGCTGCTTTGCTTTGGTGCTCAGCATTTAGAGGAAAATCCTAAATAGAAATGAATTACAAATATAGCATACAAGTTGCCATAAATAAAGATAAGTATATTTTTCCAGAGCCTTTGTTTACGAAAGTAAACATTGTATCTATATAAAAGAATACAATACCATTATATATATACAGGAGAACGGTAACATAATTTATACAGGAATACCGTAACATAATTTATACAGTAATACTGTAAAATAATTAATACAGGAAAACCGTAACATCATTTATACAGGAATACCGTAACATAATTTATACAGGAATACCGTATCATCATTTATATAGGAATACAGTTTCATAATCTATACAGAAATACAGTAACATAAGTTATACAAGAATACTGTAACATAAATTTATACAGTAATACAGCAACATACTAAATACAGGAATACAGTGACATAGTTCTTACTGGAATACAGTAACTTAATTTATACTGCAATATAGAAACATAATTTATACAGGAATACAGTAACATAATTTATACTGGAATACAGTGAAAAAACTAACAATGAATACGGTAACATAATTTATACTGAAATGTGGTAACATTGTTTATACTGGAATACAGTAACACAATTTACACTGGAATACAGTTACATAATTTATACAGGAAAACAGTAGCATAATCTTTACAGAAAAACAGTAACATAATTTACACTGGAATACAGTAACATAATTTATACAGGAATGCAATGACATATATTATACATAAATACAGTTACATTATTTATACTGAAATACAGTAAAAAAGTATACTAGATTACAGTTACATAATTTATACAAGAATACAGTAACATAATTTATACAGGAATAGAGTAACATAATTTACACTGGAATACAGTAGCATAATTTATACAGGAATACAGTAACATAATTTATATAGGAATACAATAACATAATTCATACAGGAATAGAGTAACATAATTTATACAGGAATACAGTAACATAATATTATACAAAAGTACAGTTACATGATTCATACTGAAATACAATAAAAATCTATACAGAAATACAGTAACATAATTCATACTGAAGTTCTACATCATGCAGTGAAAGCCGACTGTGGACTGTTTTGACCATGGAAAAATCATCAACTTCCTTTTTTACCAGTTGTCTTTTAAGCCAATATTTTAAAACGGTGCCGAATTCGTATATCAAATTCGATTCTTTGCATTAACATTTTCTTGTTCGGGCCACTGTCATCTACAAGTGGGTTTCCATTCTTGCTCACAACACAGCATATCGGGACGTAATATAGTTCTTTTCGCGGCTACACAGCATACCAACGATATTCCGGTTTTCAGGTCGTACAATGGATCACCTGTGGCGAGACAAACAATATGCAACGAAACTGTCCATACATCATAGGTACACAGCATCTCGATCTATCTATCTATCTATCTATCTATCTATCTATCTATCTATCTATCTATCTATCTATCTATCTATCTATCTATCTATCTATCTATCTATCTATCTATCTATCTATCTATCTATCTATCTATCTATCTATCTATCTATCTATCTATCTATCTATCTATCTATCTATCTATCTATCTATCTATCAAGAAATGAGAATTATCTAAGTGACAGGAATTCCCACGGAAAAGTACAGATAGTGGCGTTAAAGTTGAGTATTATATTTATAAAACTGCCGACTATGGTCATGATCGCTTTACGAATTGCTTTTCTATAAATGAGCATAGCCAAACAGAAATTTCAGCGAAACCTGTCTTAAGCAGACAATTAAGGGAAAGAACAAAACTGATCAAAATGCTAGGGCAGACTCTTTGTCGAAGACCATAGAAGTTAAGGTCAATGACTAAATATATTTGATTTGATTCAGTCTAGATGTTGGAAAACTAGAGGCTGATTATTTTGCATCAGATCATAACGTGGGACTTTCAGTATTTCATTCTAGATTTTGGTGTAACATTATCGCTCCTTTGGAGTGGATGCTTCAATATGACTGGAGCATTTGTTTGTTTGTTTGTTCTCCCGATTTCTAGACAACAAAGAAAATGGAATACTGAAATGGAAAAGGTATTTTAGTGCAAACCGAGTGGATTAAATTACAGGCCTTTGTTATGTTGTGAAATGGCGACCTTAGTCCTTGGTTAAAGATATTATAATGAGGAGTCTTATTATGTGCAAATCGTGCGGGAACCTTTGCAATAAAAATTTGATGTTTCAAATAGGAAGTTAACGATACTAGGTAGAGAACTGATAATACATGTATGTAGTTGCGATAGTTATCACGTTGCATTGAGCGAATGTATAATATGTATTTATATTATAATATTTTAGAATGGCGTTTAACGCCATTGTCAACACATATATATGGCACGTTAAGTTTTCTTTGGCGGAGGTAGACCTCAGAATGAATCTAAACAGAACTACCATTCTTCCGCAAATAATGGCAAACATTTTCACATAAATGTTTTGGAGCGAGCGGGACTCGAACCTATGACCCTAGCGGTGAGAGTTGAGTGATATTGAGACGGCGACCTAGACCATCCGGTCACGCAGGACCCTATATATTATAGCTGGTATCAGCTTATTGGGTG
This sequence comes from Panopea generosa, assembly GCA_029582155.1. Lineage (NCBI taxonomy): Eukaryota > Metazoa > Mollusca > Bivalvia > Adapedonta > Hiatellidae > Panopea > Panopea generosa. The sequence continues at coordinate 34,492,658 of CM055896.1, forward strand.
GTTGAAGTGCGAGTATCTGCATGTATCACTTGACTTAGGTGGTAACTTTATAAGTTGTTATATGATTGTTTTATAGTCACTCAATAATTGATTGATTTTATTAGTTTAATAATGTAATATTTTAAACTCAAGAAATAATGCTTATGTGGGATACTAATTAAGGGGAGACAGTAACAGATAGTGTATATGACACGGTAGTTATGTACTTGGCAAATCATGTTAACTTAGAGGTGAAACTTCTGATGCGTGATGGGCTGTCAAGAGGGTAATCCAATTTTAGATACTAAATATATGTCCCGCATGAACATGAACAGCGTGACTTGTATTTGAATTAGCTGTCACTTATGATAATAAAAGTGCAGTAGATGGTTATGAGAGACGCGGAGAGTAACAACAAAGAGGGCCTTAATGACAGTGAGATCTTAGGTTCAGTTAGGTCTGGGATGCAGTGAAGCTGAGAGTTGGGTTTTCAAAATAGTAATTTTGGATAGGAGAGGCAGAACAATTAGGCTCAAAAATGGGAGTCTTGTTTGAATTATTTTTTTTTTGAAGCGTACAAAATAATGTGTAAGTAGAATTCATTAAAGATTAAATGAAATATGTAATAATGTAGAATAAATATTTATCGAAAATGAACTGCGCTTTCTGTTAGTTTGTGTGTGATGTTGGAGCATAAGCATCATGTACAGTTAATTAAATTTAGTTTTATACGTTTATTCTTCCATATTTACGCTGAAGACGTAGAATTGTGCTAAAATACATGTTTAAGTGCGGTTTTCAAGCCTTGGAAGTATTGGGCTTCAAATAGTGGGCTTAAAGTGTGCGGGTATCTTGCCTGCTAAGCATTCTATTTGATTTCATTGGTTCAATCACCAAATACACCTTGTCCTATAACTACAATGTAATGCATTTCATAGCATGCTTGTATTGAGCAAGTGTATAATATATATATTAGTATAATATTTTTTAATGGAGTTTAACGCCATTTTCAAAACACACATATATATGACATATCTATTTTTTTTTTGGTTGAGGAAGACCTCAGAATAAATCTAAACAGACAGAACCATCGTTCTTCCGCAAGTAACTGGCAAACATTCTCTAGATCACTATATTTCCCTACTGCCGGATATGTGTAAGCATTCTTGCTAAAACACATGTTTAAGTTAAACGCGCGGTTTTCAAACGTTGGAACTATTGGGCTTTAAAATGGGATTAAGTGAGCGGGTATCTTGTCTGCTTAGCATTATATTTGGCTTCACTGGTTCAATCACCCAATACACATAGTCCAATAACTAATGCATTTCATAGCATAACAATGGTTTAATGAGTTATTTCATCTTAAGTCACCTGCTGATACAAAACTAGTTCAGAACATTTTCGAAGCAGCAAGAGGCTATTAAACTTACAAAACCCGTGCGTAAGCCAGAACCTGTTTCTATCGAACTTTTATAAGAAATGTTAAAC